>JADLZK010009512.1:0-442739 GCA_015847255.1 Hyparrhenia diplandra
CAAATAATAAATATTGTACTAGCTGGTAGGTTCTTTTGACATGGTGTACTGTGCTCTATTTAGGTTGTAAATACTTGCGTTTCCATGATTCTAGGTGTAAATACTTTCAAGATGGCATGTAGATAGAACAGATTAGTCACTTTTTAATCCTCTTGACTTATGATTCTAGGTGTAAATACTTTCAAGATGGTGTGTTGATTTGTTCATGGCATACACACTAAGTGCAGATATCTGTTTCTACCTCATCTTGCATGTACACAAGACAAGCTTTTATATAACCCGCTATGTAGTGTAAAATTTGTATTTCTTAGCCCTTAGGTAACCACTAGTCAGTCATTTCCTTCATTGTGCATTTATTATGGGACTAATCATTTGTCCTAGTACATTTATTTTGGATTGTATGTTCAGATTTTACACACTAAGTGCAGTTTGTTTTGCTTTCTAGTTAACTTTAGTGTTCGAGCAATTTCAAGTGACAGCCTACTGCATAGCGTTTGAGATGTACTTCTAAGTTCTGTATATGTGAGTATGCCTAGGGTATTATATATCATTTGCCCACTATATTTACGTGATTTCCTTCTTGTTTTTCCAAGCAACATGCTCTCTTTCTGTAGTGCTGTTTCCTGAAATGTGCTTTGGAATTGTTTGCTCTCACTGCTCTTTGTTTTATGATTGCTAATTACTCCATGAATTTAATCATATATGTTTTCATGAATCGCAGAGAAAACTTGGATAGCCAAAACAATTAGAGAAAGCTTCTATGGCTTAATGTTGATGGTCGAGCACCAACAAGAATGACAAGTTACAAAGATGCTTCTTTATGATGGTGTAGTTGATGAGCGATGGAGCAACAGCCGAACTCATTTTTAGATTGATTTATTATAAGCTAAACAATGTTGTGAACTTAGTTAAATATGGTGTCTTTTATTTTTGTTAGTTGTGGTCATGTTCTTTTAAGCAAAGAATTTGCGGGTATTGTATGCATTACTTTAGTTTGAGACAAAATTTAAATTAATGAATGTATCGCTATTATATGTATTATGCATGCTGTGAAAATTATTTTAAAACCTATTCAAATTTCTCAAGGCGATAGAATAATAGGCAACCAATGATTTTGCTGCAATATGCATTATTGCAATGAACTTGCGCGCTATGCTACTATATCATCTATTGCCACTAACAATTGTTTGTTGCATGTTACCCATCACCACCCACACAAATTGCAACTTTATATATTACCTCGAGAAGACTAGTTGGATTTGCATTATCATACCATCTATTGCCACCACCAATTGTTTATTTGCTTGTGACTGGCCTCTATTATCACCAACACAAAATCGTTGCAACCCTCACGTGATATTACCTCGAAGATTAGTTAGTTGCATTACCACATCATCTATTGTGCCACCATATGTTACACGTTGCAAAACACGTAATGCAATGGATCACATTTCGGTAATAATATGACCATATGCCCATGTAGTTTTGGAGTGGCAATACTTTTCCTATTGCAATATATTCGTTAAGGTGACAATCATGAAATATTGCAGCCAAGTGTTTCATCGCAATAGAACCTTAGGCAACAAAATCTAATCGTTAATATTTGTTCTTGCAACCAAGTAGTTGCATTAGTCTTTGTTCGTTGCAATATTGTTCTTGCAACCAAGTATTGATTTGCAATAGGTTTTTGTTCGTTGCAATAACAAATCTATTGCACCACATCACACATCTAGCGGTTGCACGAGGCTATTGCATTGTTCCAATTGCAACCATCTCATCACCGACCAAAAGACTTAGTTGTAATTGATCTGAAAGGTAAACCAAAATTGCCATATTGCAACTAAATATAGGCGTTGGCCAAGGGTCAATTCTAGTAGTGGCTTAGGCAGTGCCGTGCTAAGATTCTTTACATCTACTCGAAGTTGAAATTTTGCGCAGAGAGTTTTAACAAGGTTAGCTTATTCACCCCTCCCCCCACTAGGCATCCGGAGATATCTGGCGCAATACGCCGCTTCTGTGGCTCGTGGGTCACATCCTCGGGCCCTATCCGCACGCACAATACAATATTTCCTTAATCAAGCCGCTTTATTTTTAAGAAAGGCAATGGCAATTAGCAATGAGGTTGATCATTTTTTGTATAATGCATGCTCATGTGGGGAATAATGCATGAGTGCATAAGCCTTAGACCACCATCACTAGATATAATGCTAGTGATAAATTTTTCTTTTCTAGATGTAGCTAAACCAGCTGCATACTTTATGTACAGACATATGATAGAGCAACCACAATTTATAAACATGCACAATGTGGGAGGCTAGCCGGGCTACCATTAGGGCACTTTTGTGACTTGTGAGACTTTAGTGGATTGTGAGACTATGTGACTTGTGTGAATTGTGATGGACTTGTGTGACTTTAGTGTGACTTGTGACGGACTATGGTTTTATGGATGGTTGTGATGACATGTGTGATATTATTGTCATATATATATCTATATATATATATTTATGTGATTATAAACTGTTATGTATGTAATTATAAATTGTTATATATGTGCTCTAGAAAAAAAATTCTTTTGCCGAAGTGTTATGACCATAGCACTTTCGGTAAGGGCTCGACCTTTGCCGAGTGTTATGACCATAACTTACGCAAAGATTCAACCTTTGCCAAGTGCTGGGCCACGACCTTTCGGCGTAGTTTTTGTAAAAAATAAAAATTTCTTTTTTGTGCCTTCGTCTTTGGCTTTTCTTTAGTTTTTAAAAAAATTAATGAATTGTTCGACACCGTGTGCTCTTAGAGTGACACTTTCGGCGATTTATTTAGAAAAATGATTTAATTCTTTGCCGAAAAGCCGACACTTAGCACTCCGCCAAAGACGTCTGGGAAAACATCCCACCGTCACCATGCTTTTCTACGATGTGTGAATGGTAGACACTCGGCAAAGCCTAAGCGAAAGTGCCACGACATTTGGCTTTTCGGCTTAGTCTTCTATGCGAGAAATCGCGCTGTGTGCGTACGTAAGTGTATCACCGGATTAGATCGTAAAGTGTATTTTGGTCTTTGGCATGTGCCCCGTGCACGCGGCAAGGAGGGCGGATCTAATAGTGACGTGGCCTCTCTGCAACTCCCAGCCAGCCTGCTTGCGTTTGTTGCTTTGCACATCACATGTTGGTTTGCACTCCTGCGTTGTCGTCGGCGTTACAAGCTGATTGGTAAGAACTTGATCGGACCTTTTAGTTTTGACCACTTCTGTGTGTATACTGCAGGTCTTGTAGTACTTTGTATGTTGCAAGGCTGCCGTCTCTTGATCCACATGTGTGGTGTGGAGATACTACATACATTAGGTGCTGCGACCTGGTCCATGCTAAAGACACCAACGGACGTCAATGCTGAAACAGTCAAATTCTACCTCTAGGCTCTAGCTGTTGCCTCCAAATGTCGGCGTCTGCAGGTGGATTCAACGGCCGTTTACGCTGGCTGCCACCGGTGACAGGACAAACTCCACCATGCCCCAGTACGCTCAGCACGACCCTTTCATCACAACTATAATCTACATGAATTATGCTCGATTCTGCACTATGATAAGCCTGCTGCGTCGTTGTCGCCCTGTCGTCCCTTTGTTCGATTTGATCAATAATCTATCGGTTGTTTAGGATGGGGGTGTCCACGACCTGATGTTGATCCAAATGGCTCCATCACTGACAATAACTGATTCCTCGTTCGGTCTCCATTAAACACTTTGCTGCTGCCCGTGGTAGGTGCTAAACTAATTTTGGGTAGGAATTTATTTGTAGCAATTAAGAGTGTTTTTTCTTTTGTGTCTTTTTGGTCTTCAGAATCCTATGATTTTTATGTTGTCACTTTCATGCATCCTAGGTTCTCATGGAATTTCAATTGCGTAACCTAATGGTGAGGTGGGTAATTTTTAGAGAAAAACATATATAAATCTGAATGGCTATTAATACTAATGGTGATTAAAGTCCATTAAAATGGATGGCTAGATCGTTCTAATTTTTGTTAGAATTTTAGGAATTTTTTTTCTAGCACGTTTGGTGAGGATTAACATGGTGGCTCCATTAAAGCCTCAATTAGTAATAGTAAGATTGTACATGCTCAGTCACACTAAAAGTCCTTTTGTGGCTCACAGGATTCTTTTGGAAATAGCCTTCTCTCTAAAATTACTTCATTTTTTCAAAAATGCTAAAATTGCTTCAATAATAGTAGTATACACGCCTCGATGTCAAATAAAAGGCCTTTCAATGCACAAAGAAGATGAACTTTTGCTTGTTTGAGTGTGCTGAGTGCGTGCCAATTATAGAGATGTATATTATCTCCTCCTCCACCCACTTACTAAATGAAGCTATTGCATTTCATCCTTTGCCAGTGCTGCTTGTCACTATAAATGTAGCCAGGTCGCCACCATGTCCAACGGACATAAAAAGTAATAAAAGGTACACGCAATTGCAGCAGCTAGGAAGGTAGCCACAATAATGGAGGACAAGGTTCTACGCCGCCGGGTCGTGGTGGCGTGGTCGCCCTCTTCAAGCTCAAGTCGTTGCTCGTGTCCAAGCCAAAGCTGATGCTGCCCCAGGGCCATGGACGCTGCCGCTGATAGGCAGCATGCACCACATGGTCAGCAATCCGCTGCCACACCGGGCGACGCGCGGACCTCGCCGCACAAGCACGGGTCCGCTCATGATGCTGTGGTTGCCAGGTGCCCACGCTGGTGGTGTCGCCGAGGCCACGGAGGCGTCACCAAGACGCATGACGTTTCATTCGGCCACCGCCATATCAACCGCACTGCCGACATCCTCACCTTCAACGGCGAGGAGGGACACGGGTTCGCGCGCCACGGGCGCTCATCGGCGCCAAGCCCTTAAGCTCTGCATGCTGGAGCTAAATGAGCACAAGGGTAGTCGTTCCGGCGCGATCCGCGAGGGGAGGAGGTGGCGCTTGATTCATGCGGGCGTCACCGCCCACCGACGCGGCAAGACCGCCGACCTGTCGGGATGATCTCTAACTTCACGAACAACACCTTCTTCAGTGGAGTCCGCCGGTGCCGCGTGCAAGTATCGAGGCGTTACTAGATGTCCGGACCGCGATCATCCGGTGACGCGGAGCTAAGCGGCAAACATTTTCCCCGGCCATCTAGGCTGTTGCGAGTCACCGACACGCACCAATAAAGTTGGGCGTTGGCGGCCCGCAAACGATGGCGAGATCCTAGGGAACATCATCCGTGAGACCACGGAAGCCATGGACGGGGTGACACATACTTCAAGCGAGAGCATGCTCGCCGTGTCGCTTTCGAGCCCAGTAAAGAGGCCGCTTGCCCCTAGAGGTCACCGAAGCGAAGTCGTCATGGCGCCTATGTTTGTAAGTCGTTAGTCTTGTTTCCATCATCGCCTCGTGATAGTATCGCCATGACGCTCAATGATTGATGTTTATTGGTTTCGTCTCTACGTACACACTGGGACCTATTTGCCGGGCAAATGACTACCCCGGCGACGCACTTCACATGGTGCATGACAGAGCTGGTGCGGCACCGCAACGATGGCCAAGGCGCAGTCGAGGTTCGAGGCCTTCAAGGGGAAGACCACCATCATGGAGGACGACCGACAACGCAAACTTTAGCTACCTCAAGCCGGTGCTCAAGGAAACGCTGAGGTCGCGACGCCCATCGGGCCGATCCGGTGCCACGCAGTGTGCCGAGAGACGTGGTGTGTCGATGGGCTACGACGTTCCTAAGGGCACAACATGTGTTCATTAACGTCAGGCCATGTGTAGGGACCCTAGGTACTCGGGAAGACGCCGAGGAATTCAAGCCGAGCTGTTCATGAACACAAGCGAGACTACAAAGGACATGCTACAAGTACCTCCCGCTCGGTTCCGGCCGCCGGATGTGCCCGGGAGTGAACCTTGGGATGGCCAACATGGAGTTTTCAGACTGGCCAGCCTTCTGTACCACTTCGATGGGAAGCTGCCTAGCCGGACAGAACCTAAGGATGTCGATGTTTTGGAGGCAGCAGGAACGATTGTAAGGAAAAGAAAGGCCTGGTTTTGCACTCGTCGTACCGCATTGCTGCGGTTAATGCCTAATTGACGCCGACGGAATACGCTGCACGTCCCGAACCAGTATTGTGCACGCGTGCTTTGGTGATAAATGAGGAAATGAATCCAATCAATTTGACCACTTTTTGTTACTATAAATTCTCTTAGTTTTGTACTCCTGTATTTTTCATTTGAGCATTATATGTATACACAATTGTACTATGGTTAAAGCCATGAGGGCCTCGGTTCGAACCCCTGCACCCCTTAATAAAAACGGAGTGCTAGTCTGCCCTTCCGATTTCGCACAATTGTACTATCAGAATCTCGAATTGCATTGAGGGCCGAAAAACTATCAAGGAAATGAGCTAAACCATCAAGGAAATAATCATTGACCATAAACTATCAAGCAAAACACACTAAAAAGAAAAGGGGGCAAGGAAAAATAGTTTTCTTGGAGGTTTCGGCAATACTCAAGGATTTAGTTCCTAAGTCACCTAAAATCTAAGTCCTAATCAGGTGACATGTGAGCTGGTTCAAGGTATAAAATAATGATTCCAAGATGAAATAATTAGCAACATCACATAGGACTTTCATTCTATTTATGTAATTTTTAAGAGCATTGAAACCCAAATGGTATTGTTGGCACAAACTAGGGTTTGCACCAACACACCGGGAGGGCCTTGACGCCCACGAGGTTGCGATCAACGTAAAACTATCGGCAAGACTCACAGCATGACCTCCCAAACCGATCTAGAGAACGTGAGAATCGATGTAGAGCTTTATCTCGGCCGAAACGGACTTTCGAACAACCTCTCCGAAAGGGATCCGTCGGGAGGATGCATGCGAAGGGCCTTCTATGATCGGCAAGGACACCTTGAACACCAATGATATTCGTCGAAAGTCATGAACAGCAAATTAGGGTTTGGAAGAGGTAAAAGTAGTGGTAGGGTTTGTGTTTTGACGACTGGATATAGATGTGATCAAATCGGCCATGAACCTCTCAATATATATAGGGGCGGTCTTATCCCCTTAGGAAATGTCTTAGATGTGTTTCCAAACACCAAAACTTCCCAAAACCGATTAGGAAAGAGATCGGTTTGGACAAGTCACGTATGCGCGCCCTCAACATGCGTCAGACGCCCGATGCCTGCACGTCGGACGCGCCAGATGCCCTCCAGACGCAATCCAGAGCGGCCTGCGGGCGCGCGGACAAACCGGACGCGCGGGTGCCAGCATCCGACGCACGTCTGACGCAGACCAGAGAGGTCTGCAAATGGAGCTTCCGCCAGACGCCCGTGCGTGGAGCGTCAAACCCGGAGAAAGCGACGTCCGGCGCATGCTCTGCCTTGCCGGAGCTTCAGTTGCGCCGCTGCCAGACGTGCCTGGCGGAAAGCCAGCGTCTGGCGCATGCTGTGTTGGTCGTCTGCCTCTTTTTTGCTGGATTCTTCAATCTATTGGTCTTTTCGCATTCTCTTGAGCTCCATAAATTTGAAAATTACCATGCCTTGGTCCAAGCCAATTTTGCATGACCAAAAATCAGGTCCGCCATTTTGGGTGTCAACATATGACCCCCTCAAGCCAGGCGAGAGGTGCACAAACCTAAAAACACGACAAGAAAACCGGACAACAATGAATGCCCATCATAACAGGTGTCCAGTGACTAAAGGCGATACTAAGTATGGGCCATTTATATTCTAAGGGCGATGCATGCATCGGCTATTATTTGCAGAGCATTAGACCTCTTGCCAAACTCTTGAGAAATACTTTTCTAAGATATCTCCCATTAATTTCCTTTGTTTGGCGTTCTCCAGTGGTTGACTCAAGCACATATGAGTTCCCAAAGATTACCTTGACTACTTTGTAAGGACCTTCTAATTAGGTGACCACTTGCCAAATTGATTGCTCTTCGTTCCAATCGGCAGTATAGTTTTCCACACGAAATCACCGGATTTGGAATGATTTGCTCTTTGACTTTCTTGTTGTAGGCTCTTACAACACGGGCTTTGTCCTTCTCTATCTCCTTTAAAACTTGTATTTCTTATAGGTCACCTCGTCGACATTGTCCATCATCAAATCACACTACGTGGTTTCCCGGTCAATAGCAACTCAGACACTTAGGCAACACCACTCATTCATTTGGTGCAATAGGGGTACTATAGCACCCAACCAGTGAACTAGTAGTAATATATGTCCATATTGCCACACAAAAATTGTGATGCGATATTTATTTTTTTTGTTGCAAAATGATGACGCTTATTACACCCATTTTAAGGATTTGTGTGGCAACTGGTGGGTAGTATTGCAACAACAATTTGATGGTGCATTAACATGTCGATGCATTGTAAAAGAAATGAACTATGGCAACCATATTAGTGTTGGTTGCTTATGAAGGGCGATATCACAAACCACTTATTTGGGTTGCAATTTTGTTTGGTTCCTTGTGGCAATAGATAAGTGGCTATTGCATCCTTTGTTGCCACAAGATGTAATAACATGTATGTATTGCCACCATTTTGTGTGGTTGTAATACAGTACACATGGCGTTGCAACTGTAACACACCTATTGCAACCAAGTTTTACTTGGTTGCACTTAAATTTGTCTATCGCTACGAGTTTGTGTTGGTTGCACTTAAATTTGTCTATCACTACGCTTTCCGCTCCTACAAGTTGTGTTGGTTGCACTTAAACTTGTCTATCGCTGCGCTTTCGTTCCAACAGGTTGTGTTGTTTTAAATTATATTTGACGCCTTTAATAATATTTTTGTTTTTAATAAAAAATAAAGAAAATAGCTAAAACCTTGACGCACATAGGGTCTAACCCAAACCCTCCTAGATAACCTTTGCTTAGAAATGACAGCAAGGGACAGCTTAAGAATCTGTGGGTATTCAGGACATCTACCAACATGAGGAAGAAATGACTACGCTCTGACGCTCTGTAACCATAAAAATAAACTCTGTTACACATATTTCGAGTGTTGATATAATAAGGAGCATCATCAATCAATCAAAACTTTTTGCTAATCAGATACTGTGCTGGACAACAATGGGCATATATTTTGGACAACTAAAGCCTATAGGGGCCAATTTATGCTGGGTCAAAATTGCAGCAATCTCCTCATACACAATGCTAACTCATTCTTCTGCTGAATCTGAGTATGAAGAAACTTCAATATGTGAAAGGCTGTGCGCTAAAACTAGAGCATCTTGCTATTTATATAAACAGGTATGATACAACAAGACAGAAACTTTAGCAAATTATTAATTCTAGACAAACACAATCCAATCCATGGAAGCTAATGTGCATCTCAAGTATTCTGCCACAAAAGATTATCTCATTTCATCTAGAATATAGGTATCTTGTATTAAATAATTGACCACCAACATCCTAGCAAGAGACTTGGTCTTCCTGAATCTTTTGTGAATATGATTACATCCTAGCAGAAGACTACCTTTAGGAGATGGCATTAAAAGAGAATGGGCCAGGTATCCCTACATCCCATCAGACTAATTCGCTGAATGACAGTCTGTTAGGTGCTGCTACCCTGGCCTTGCAGTGCTGAAGAGATTTGGAATTGAAACTTCACTGTGTGTGTTGTGCCCGCATACATAACTCTGTACCAAAAATGTGTATTAAATAATGAGATATATAAAAGTGTCTATACAGTGCTACTAGATCACATATTTAACAAATATCAAGCTATGGTGAGTGTACACTAGAAATCAGAAGTATTTTTTTTTCTGAAATATGTAAAAAGGGTTAAGCTATGGTGTGTCTTCCTTCATCATAAGACAGAAGTTCCTGCATGGTTATTAGAAGGATAGAAAACAGGCTACTTCAGTTTAGAATATTCAAGAGCAGTTGGTCGTAGAACATAACACTACTAACAAAATGAACTTTAGTGGCGGGCATTTTGGATTTTTGCGCGGGCGGCACCGTAGCCTGTCACCCTTCAAAGGTCACGGTTAATCAATCGAATAACCCGGGCGGTCTACAGTGCCCGCCATGCTTAATCTATCATCCGTGGCGGGCACATTAGGACACCCGCCACGCAAAAGAATTTAGGAAATTAAAAAGCCCACCGAGCCCGCAGAGCCCGAGCCCGGTAGCTCGCCGATCCGATCACGGGCGCCGCCCGCCGACCGCCGCGCAGTAGCCTCCATCCATCGCGGCTCCGGGCCGCCGCCGATCCGCCCGTCGCGGGTGGAGGGAACCCACCGGATCGCGAGCCAGCACCTAGGGTTGCGCCGCCGCCGCCGGCACCTAGGGTTCCAGGGCGCCGTTGCCCAATCCGCCGCCATGGTGGAGGGAACCCACCGGATCCGCGCCTTGGGAAGGAGAGGTAGCCCGCCGCCACCGTTGTTGGATCTCAGAGAGAAAGGGAAGAGTGAGGAAGAGAGAGGGATGGGAGAGGAAGAGAGAGGGAGACCGACCGGAGGTGGATCCACGCATACCTTTGCGCCGCCGCCACCGTAGGGAGCCGGTGTTGTGGAGGCGCCGAGATCCGCCGGCAAGCCGCGGGATCCGCCGGGCCAAGGCGAGGAGGGGCCGCACCGCCGCACCATGGGGAAGGGAGGGGTCAGGCCGCCGCCGCATCCTCCTGGAGCACCACCGTTGCAGGGAGGGGGCCGGCGCCGCCGTGCCATTGGGGAAGGGGAGAGGGTCGGCCGGGGCCACAACGGAGGGAGGGTCGGGGATACGGGAGAGAGAGGGATGATTCAAGGGACCGACTGGTGAAGGGAGTCGCGGGAGAGAGAGGGTGACGGATCGAAGTTGGGGAAAGGAGTGCACTGGTGACAGGATCGAAGTTGGGTGGGGGGAGTGGGGAGGGACCGGACTGGTGAGAGCCAAACCCTAACTTCAGTATTTATATGCTGCTGGATATTGGGCTTCATTTTGGGCCATTTGGGCCTCTCTATTTGTGTGGCCTTTTAAGGCGCCCGCCACAGTAAATTGATTTTCCGTGGCGGACACTTTTGCTTGTCACGAAAAATGAAAAAAAACGCCCGCCATCTGTTAATTGGACCATTTTGCATGACGGGCCAACTCAACGCCGCCCACGGAAAAGAAAGTCTGCCATCACGCAAAATCGAATCGTTACTAGTGTAAAGAATGGTTATGTTTATTTTGGAAGCTACAGATATAACTCTTTGTTTTGAGGCAGGCCACACTTTCCTATTAAAGATAGCACAGATCACATGAGGTGGAACAGATATGGGTGTATAATTTAAAATTGCTTTGTTATAGACAGAACTGGGACACAGATGGCTAACTCGTTCACTGATGGAAAACTTAAATAACTGTACTTGATATGACTGAAAAGCAAGAATAAACTGACAATGCAGTGATGCTGATGCATAATGAGCCAAGCAGCGCCCATGTTAGCGACATATACAGGCATGATAAGCACCTGGTACTGAGATTCCTCCTCTCTGTAGACATAATGAGCCAAGCAGCGCCCATGTCAGGTCCGCACGCACTGCTCATACAACACTACCAACCCCGAGGGATTGACTCCTGAACCCACTTTGATGCAGCTGCACGCACGCGGACGAAACAGAAAAGAAATGATCAATCTTTCGGCTAGAGCAGCTACTGTGAACCAAAAATCAAATCAGGCGAGTTTGTTAAAGGGGCTTCGAGAATAGAAACACTTACTCCAGCCACGGTTGGAGCGGATCCTCGCCTTCCTCAATCATCTTCCTGGATCAGGCAAATCAACAGAACGATGAATACATACATAAAGTGGATCTATATTTCTAGAGTGTATCAAAAGATAATACATGGAAGCCAAGCCTTGCAATAAAAAAAAAGTAATAGCATCAGGGGTCTGTTGTAGAATTGTAGCAGAAGTCGTTCAGTAGGAGCAATGCGGAGAGCACAATTGTGAAAACAATAAAGCTGATATATAAACATGTCTAACTAAATAGCTCCAGGAACAGGCATAGCCTATGAAGCATGTTCCCCTGGTAGTGTAAGACAGATCAGAGAATGGTTTTAAGTAAGAAAAAATTATATATGTATACCTGAGCAAACGTTTTAGTGCAGCTAAGCATTTGTTAGCCAAGCATCATGTTAAAGAGCAGCAGATAACTAATTATCAGATTGTAGAATGACCTCAAAATTTTATTAATATGTCTCAGTTTTTTTTTTCCTAGTAGAACTTATCAATCCATTTTAACCTCAAGCACCATAGAACAATGGTGGTCTGCCAGGACCTGAATACAAGTTAAAACATCATCAACACTGAATGAATCTCCTGTTGTTTATGTTTCTGAACAAAGGCACTATCACAATTAGTTTATCTCGAGCATGACAAGTTCAGGCATTCACAACTTTAAGAAAATGTCGAAAATGCAAACAATTAGCTTACTTCGGCAAATCTGGTTTCCAAGGATGCAACACTGTTGGAATATTTTTGTACCATCTTGGTGAGAAATGAAGGCCTAAATAGACAACACTTAAATATCAATCAAACAGCAAACATTGTATTTAAAATTCTTACAGCAGTTCTCATCAGGTAATGCATGGGTTCATCAAGCAGATGAGAGCATGAGAAGAATCAAAGCACAGGTTCATTATTTAAAATACTGCTCCTACAATTTCTTATGCACAGAAAGTTTGACACAGTGCATCGGCACCTTAGAGCATTAAGCCAGTACCAAGTGAAATTGCATTAGAAAAAAGTATCTCAGATTCCAAGAATCATGAGGGCGACACGTGGCGGCGCCTTTCACCACCGCCGCGGACTCCGCTCCCGCTGCCCTCCCCCTGCCTGGCCGGATGTTGATGCTTGGTGTCCGGGCGGAGGGCGAGATGGCGGCTGGCTGGGCTTCCCCCCCTCTCTCTCACGGCCATAGGCCATGACGGGACCTCAAGGCGGCGCATCGGCGGCGCTTTCCAGCCATGTTTGCGCGGATCCGTCCTCCGGTCTCGATCCGTCGCCCCCGCTCATGGATCTAGCGATTAGTGGGGGCTCGTTCGCCGGTGGCAGCCCCCGGTGCGGCGGGCGGTTTCGCGTCTAGGCAGCTGCGGACCCGGCTCTTCGGGGGTGGTGCTGCAGCGCGGCATGACCGGTCCGCGGGCTGCGGCGCCGCGAATGGCGAGCGCGTGGTGAGCGCGGTGTGGTGGGCGGGCTGCTGCGTGTCGATGGCGCAGCCTGCCGGTCCGCATGCCCACGGATGCGCAGCTTGGCCGGTGACGAGCGGCGGGCTTGGGGCGTGGATCCATGCCCCCTCCGCCACCGGATCCGCGATTTCCTGCCTTGATCGGTGGTGGGTGGGCGCCGGGCGCGAGGAGCCTCGCCTCTGCCCGACCACCGCCCCGTGACGACCGGCTGCATCTAGGCGGCCACCGGCGTGGCGGGCGCTAGCTAGGGGCCACGGAGCGCGAATCCGCGCCCGCCCCCGGATCCGGCCCCGAACGGCGTCGAGGCGGCGGCAGCGTATCGGGCGGGCTCGCTGCGGATTCCACCACGTGAGGCCTCCGTGCGTGGCTGGGCATCGGCTCCGGCCAACCGGCCCTCTCCGTTGGGCGGGGAGGGACCTAGCGAGTGGCTGACCCCGATCTACGGACTGGGGCAGCTCAACCCCTCAGCCGCCGGGCCGGGCCCCCACCCTAACGCGTTGGCCGAGGGGGGGCCCTATTGCAGCAGCGAATGGCGGCGCTCGGGGTCGCATTTAGACCCCTGAGCGCGCCATGCTGCTCCCGTGCAGCCCGCGAAGCTGGCCGGCGTCCGCATCAAAGGACGGCAGGCACGGATCACTGCCGTCCACATCAAAGGTTGCCTCGCTGCAGTTGGTGAAGACTCTGCCCGATCATCTCCAAGATATCGTTGTCTCGCAAGTTCCGGGCTTGATGTGCTTTTGCAGGAATTTGGATTACGGGTGAAAACCCCGCTTAGCCGGCTCGGGCGGGCGGCGTGTAGTCGGCGTCATATTCCCCTTGGAGGCGTCGCTGTAATTTCCTTCCTTGCGAAAAGCCTTCCCGAGCCCCTGCAAGACGGCATTCGAGACTCGGCTGTGGCATGAAGAGCAAGCCAAGGGCGCCCTCTCGTTGATCAAATAGAGGGTCAAAGCATTTATATCGTTTTGTTGTACTGTCCTAGTCGATGTATAAGACTATGATTTTCTCTCTTTTTGTTTTTTCTTTTTTTTTTTTGTAATTTTTGGCTGTGTACATCTCTAGATGTAGAGGCGGATTTGATATCCATTATCTAAAAAAAAAAAGAACCAAATTTGTCAGCCACAAAGAAATAGTGTAGAAAGACAAAGACTTATAGAAAATTGATTTGCCAATACAAAAAAATTTGTGCTCTGATGCTTCTCAACCTCTCATCTGCCATACATACATGGACAGGTTTTTTTCTGGCTGCTTTCAGTATTGCCACACAATTCTCGCATATTGTTTCACTACTCCGTGCTGCTGCAATAAGATCAGGGATGAATCTGTGATGCATCTTTACTTGAAGGCAATAGTGCATCAAGCATTGCTCACAAAAAGTCTGATGCAATACCACTCATGCTCAGGCCATTGGGTAGAGTAATGTGAGCTGTTTCTTATTATACCACAGATACTTTATGTGTGCACCTTAACTCCTGAACCACTTTATCAATAAATTGCATGCTCTTTAATTATTCCTGATTCCTGAACCCACGTTAGCCCTCAAATAGTTAGTGGAAATACCATGGTTATCATCCACATTTGCTTCAAGTGATAAATTTTAATTATTATGATATTCTGAACATAAAAACTTACGAAGAGCAACACTTTTTTGTGTCTTAGGTAGCCAGAAGAGTTCTTTTTTTCTTTCTTTTTAACCCTTTCACAACCAGAGCCATATATAGTCCTGATTCCAAAGGATTCATAATCTTAGCGAAATCATAGATGGCTGGTGACATTTCTTGGATATTGATAAGGCAATATCATAAGTATAGTAAAATTTTAACAAGCAGACCCAAAAGGATGATTGACGAGGACATAGAACCAATCTCTCAACTTGTACAAATGATGCAGTTGTTAAATTATTTTAATATATTAATATATATACATGATATGTCTATCTTTCATCCTTCTCTTACGTCAAATCTCATGAGCAAAAGTTGTTCATAACCAAAAAAAGGAGAAAATATCAGTGGCACCAGAGCAGGTAGTATTGTCTTAGCAGAGAACATGGTCAGAAGAGTTTATTGCCACTCATTTTTTTTTTTTTTATTCCTCAAATATGCATCCGGAGCAACAGAAATAATATCCCACAATACATGCCTTTTTAAATTTCAATAATCATGTTGCCACTCAATTGAAATTTCAGAAAGATACCTTTTTATATTTACACCAAAAAATTTTCCACCTTCATCATATTTTCAGATAACTGATATTCCGTTCCCTAATTTTTGACAGCAAATCATTTCTCTACTTACTGACAACACATTGGAGGATTAAATGGATTACATGTGTACAGTGTGCACACTTACTAATAAAAATGCACTGCATACACCTATTCTAAACAATCTAACTTAGGAGATGCAGAACCATCGGATTGCATATATTTCATTAAACAAAAGACATGTAGATCTATGAGGGAGGGAATTTACCAAGGCATGTCATCTACTTGGTTGCAGCCTTGGAGATGTCCAACTCATCCAACAGCGCAAGAACGCCGGCCGTCACCGTTTACACACCCCGGTCCCCAGCCACTGATCGGTAGACGCACTCAGGAGCCAAACCTAGATAAGAGATCAAAATCAATTTGGTAAAAAGGAAAAATAGAAATGGGAGGAGGCAACGAGTAATGGAGGGTGAACGCACCTCCACGATGACTGTGACGGGGGGGGAGCACGCACCACCAGCCCCGAGAGAGGGGCATGTGCCGCCAGATCAGGGATGGAGCGCCGCCGCCGGTCGGGACGACACGCACCGCCTGGTCGATGATGGATATGCAGTCTGGTTGCAAACAGAATAGGTAATGAGAAAAGAAAACTAGGTGTGAATGTGAGGCTATGCTTGTTTTCAAGCGCAGTGAGAACCGTAAATATATTGTGACAAGGTTTGAGGACGACCATACACATGCACTCGTTGCGCTGCCACCAGAGCTGCTGCGGTTAAAATATTGGATTTTCTTTTTCTTTTTATCTATGATATAATGGTAGAGTGGGCAATTTTGTAGAAAATAAAATTGATCTAATAGCGCAGATCTCCTGGGACAACAGAATTAACGGCTAGATGATTCTGATTAATGTGAGAATTTTTAGTATTTTTTTTTTTTTCCAAGCCCAGCTAGCGAGAATTAATGTGGAGGCTCGGTTGGCTCCTCCAATCTATAACACCTATATGAGAAACCCCCACTAGGGGATTTTCTCTGGGCATGTAGGGATGCCACATCAGCTCAATTTCAGTTTCTGCTTTTGTTTCAGTTTTTGTTTCCGTTACTCCTCCTGTCCACCCAAAATCCCACGGTGGCCTCTTGGTCGCTATGGATGGCTTTCATCCGCCGACCGTCCTCCTCCCCGTCCACCAGAGATTTAAGCCGCCCCGCCTCCTTCCCTACCCAAAGCCGCAACGCCTGCCTTGCCGGCCTCCGCCCCTCCCTCTCCTACCCGACCCGCAACGCCATCCTCGCCGCCTCCCGCATCCTCGGTACGATGTTCTTCCGCACGGCTGGTGTTTGCTTTCACTAGCCCGTTCCACAGCGCCGCGAGATCTCCGATCCGATGAACCGAGCTGCGGCGATAGGTGGCAAGAACCTGAAGGAGGACTAGATCGCATCGATGCGGGGAGTCCTTCTCGCTGTTTGACACGGGGACGGGGATGGCCACATTGCGCCCGTCGGAGCTGGGCTTCCTGATGTGCTCCCTCGGTGGGAGGGGACGAAGCTCCGTGACATCGCCATGTAGGAGAAGCTCATGGCGCGCCCGCCGACTCCCTGGCTTCGGCGGAACCCGCCGCTACTCCACGGCGGTCGTCGGCCCGTCCGCAACCATTGCTTCGCCTCCACATGCGCGCCGCCCGGCACCACCCACGGCCAGCAGAGTCACCGCCAACGTCCACCATCTCCAGGAGCCCCGCCGCCAACGCCGCCCCATTGCGCAATCGCCGCCGCTTCCTCCTGTACTGCCCCGTCGCGGGTTGCTGCCACCGGCGGACCTACCCTCCGATGAGGGCAGAGGTAACCTTCCTCCTCCTCATGACTCCTACTACCAGTGTACTGCGATTGTCCCGCTTTCCCTTTCTTGGTTGGATTGGATTGGAGCTTCTTCAATTGGTGTATGTGTTTGATTGCAGGTTCGGTCAAATTATTTGATTACGGTGCCCTGGAAAAATTAGTACTTGCAGTTCAGCCGTGGAGCCAATGCCGGTATTCCCTAATTTCTTTACAGTCTAAATTTCTTTTTGCTCTCTAGCTGAGTAGTAACTTGCATGTTTTTACTCGGTTTTCACAGGTCCGATAAATAAATTGAAGCTTATCCGACCTGTCATCAACAAATACCTATGTATCACTTATGCATATTTGCTGCTGTTACCAGATGCTATGGCAATTGACGCCATTTGATCAGTCAGGTCTATGTAGTCATATGTTTTGTCAATCACCTTCCAATGGGTTCATCCCATATCAATGTCTCATTATTATTTTGTCCAATGCTTCGAATGTGCCTTTGCAAATGCTGCCCCACATGATCCTGATGAACACTTTAGTAGGGGAGATATTCACACTTACCCATGTTCATGAATTCATTCATCAGTTGTTGACCAAGCAGTAATCCTGTGACTCCGCCTGCCTCACATTCACAAAAGGTATGTTTTAGGCTCAGTGCGTTAATCCCACACTCTTGAAAATTAAAATGCTTCTTGCGCTTTTACATTGCCCCATACTAAAAGTTCAGTGAGTCAACGACATGTTCTTCAAATTATTTTGCTGTTGGCATTTACATTAGCATACTCATATTTTAAAAATCGATCTCAAACAATCAATTACATTTCATTTTTCAGATTGTTTGATCTGTCCTTGAAGAATCTAGAACTCTGGAACTGAGAACAAGTAGTGCACTTAACACGGTGATCTTGAGGAAGAAGAGCAAGACAATGTCGATGCCCACAACATAACATTTTATTCAGCTCTCATGAATGTAATAAAAGGTAATTATGTATACAGAGGCTTATGTGGACTATCTCATGCATAAAACTGTGTACACTGCCAATCAAAATAAGAAAATTCTAATGTCAACTTTACATGATTCGGTGTGCTCAAAGACAAGAAAATATTTTATAGTTCAATTTGTCCCCTGTTAGTCTTTTTTTATTTTATTGCATTGTTTCATTCTTTTTCTCACGAAGTCCATGTCATCCCTTATTTACCCCTAATATATTTTTTTCTCCTCATAAATTGTATTCCTTCTCCATACCCACAGCCCATGGATTGAGGATTTGCCCCATCGAAAATCATTGAGCAATTTACTCTTCAAAGCAGGTTTGTCTCCAAACCATATCTGATAATCACCATGACTGTCTCTGGATCACCATGGCTGTGTTGTGTCAAATATAAACCATATCTGTGAATCACCATGAATGCCTCTCGATCATCATGGCTGTGTAAAATTTGGACAAACCTAATTAAGGATCTGTTCCTCTTCTTCGTTAGTTTATTTGCAAAGGGTGTGACATGGTTCTGAACAAGGTTGTTCAAGTGTAGATTTGTTTTTTAAACTCTTACAACTGATAATTAAGATTTTATATGGTCTGACAAGGCATTCCTAGATTCAGCTTGAATGATAAAGTAGTATCGATGTGTTCTACGTAAAAGCGCTTCAATCATGCCAATTTAGAATTTCCTGTTAGGAGGCCGATCGAGATGATTAAACCTGACGAATGAGAGGCATAAAGGGTGAACACGGCTTTTGGCTAAATCTTCTATTTTCTTTTCTTTTTATGCAGTAGATTTCTTCCTCTGCACAGCATGTGAATCGAAATTTCTGAATTTCATTTATCTGTTAATCGACATTTCTGAATTTCATTTATAGTAATTTTATAGGATCATATAAATAGCATTATGGGTGCCCTTCAAATCATGTTTGTCTCTGCACTGCCTGTGGATCCACTTTTTTTGAATTTTATTTCGAGGATTTTCATAGGATTTTATAAATAGCATTATGGGTACTCTTCAAAGTAGGTTTGTCTCAAAACCATAGCATTATGGGTGCTCTTCATATCATGTTTGTCTCTGCACTGCCTGTGAATCCGTTTCGAATTTTATTTATAGGATTTTCGAGGACTATATAAATAGCATTATGGGTACTCTTCAAAGCAGGTTTGCCTTAAAACCATATCTGCGAATCACTATGCCTGTGTCTCGATCACTATGGCTGTGCAAAAAAAATAATTAAAGATTTTGTTTATAGGAAAGGGCCTGTTAGTTGGTTTTCAAAGAGCCTGTCCCCCCTCTTATTCGTTACTTTATTTACATCTGTTTTTTTCAAGAAAAGGTACAAGTTCAGAGAGGCTATCTTCGTGTTTTCTACAGAAAAACAGGGGTTTCAAATAATGATTAACAAGCTCATCAATGTTTCTTTTCTATCTAAAATTATGATATAGATGTAGGGATTATTAATTTCTCTTCATGAATCGCCGTCGCATTCTTATCTGAAATCCTGAAGGCAGAGGCAACTTGACAACCTCCAAATGCACCTTTTTTTTCGCAACTTAGGGATATGCATATTGCTACTGTTTTTTTTTTTTTTTTCGATTGTGCTACTGTTTTTAGTTAGATGTACTCCCTCCGTTCCAAATTGTAGTTCACTTTGGCTTTTCTAGATACATTGATTTTGCTATGCACCTAGTTATACACTATGTCTAGATACATAACAAAACAAATGAATCTAGAAAAGCCAAAGTGAACTACAATTTGGAAAGAGGGAGTAGCTGTTTACTTTCAATCCAAAGAATTTATATTGGATTAGAAAAGAATGACTCTATGGAGATTCACTGTAATGATGCCATCACTATTTCATATCACTACTTTGTCACCATGGGTTTTCTTGATTTAATTTTATTTCATTTACTTGGCATTCCAGGAAACATAGAAGAATGCATGCACAAAGTACAGCCTGTTAAATATGGAGACGAGGTTTGCTTCAATGGCAACCTCACCACGGAATGCATGGACAAGAAGCTGCAGCTTGACGCACTGTGCAGGCAAGAGCTTGGACTGCAAGAAATCAGGAAAAAAGGGCAAGATAATCGGGCTGGGGCTCAAAAGGGCAAGATAATTAGGTGTGCCTTCCGCCACTCAAAAAAACTAACATACAATACAAAGACAAATTATAAATTGCTGAGTCTGCAGTAGGTTCTGGAGTAGGTAATATGTGTGACAAACTTGCAGACTTCTTAGTGATTGATGTTGTCTTCCAATTAAGTTCTCATTTCTTCTCCTTTTATGTTAGAATTAGCAGCTTCATGCACCACCGGTGTTTCCTTGGTGACATATATGTTATATGGCCTGAAGAAGCAAAACAGGTTGATTGTTTGGTCCTGATACCTACTTAATTATTATTTTCAGGAGAGGAAAGAAAGAGATACCTGCGCAGCAGAAGATGGATGGACGGTTGTAGTGCATCACAAGGGGAGGAAAAAGACCACGAATGGCGAAACTGGAACGACTGTTGGCTTTTTATCGGTCCCAGGTGAATTTTGTTAGCATTAAGTAGTGCTGTACTTTTGTCAATAATTTAACCAGTTTAGCAGTTTAATAACAGCCACACTTTAATGATCATTTGGTTTTCAGTATTCCATATTAAACAGCCGATCAAACCTTACTAACACTACTGATCAAACCTTACTAACAGGCCCTCCTAATTGCTTTTCCCATATGTCCAGAACATGCAGGTCACGACCAGCAGCTGCATCACCCTATGCTTATTTTCTACGCTGATATGCATAGTTGACAGAAAAGGATTTCCGGAAAAGGGGTTATTTAGACATGAAGAACTCTTTAGTTTAGTTAACATTGTAACTAGACCTGTAAATATTCTGTGTGCATCTTGGTGAATTCATGTTGCCCGGTATCTACAGCAACACTGCATTTGCGTTGATGAACTGGTATTTGTATTCTATGTATTAGGATCATGTCCTTGTCAAGATGAGATGACAAGATGAAACTCTTTCTTATGATTATTGCATTCTTTCTTACTTCCGCAGCAAAGTGCGGGGAATCCCCGGCATAGGCGTCATTCCCGGCTTGGCAGGAGTTCTGAAGCATCAATCAGATCCTCCGTGAATGACGCCAATAGGTAGATGCTTGGGCTGTCCAATCCATGTAATAATTAAATTTGACTTTTGTTTTCTTTCTCTATGCATTTAAATAAATTTTACTGCATACCGCCGCAACGCGTGGGGAATCGGAGTATCTACTTAAACATTCATGCATCATGGCACGCGCTAGCTAGAGGGTGATAGGCCTATATACACATATGTGCACACGCAATATATGTAGTTTTTGTCTCGTCATTGTTGTAGCCCATACGGTAGCCATGTATCTCTAGAATTAATAGTTCTCTTATCACTAATGAGTTCAGTGATGAC
This sequence comes from Hyparrhenia diplandra, assembly GCA_015847255.1. Lineage (NCBI taxonomy): Eukaryota > Viridiplantae > Streptophyta > Magnoliopsida > Poales > Poaceae > Hyparrhenia > Hyparrhenia diplandra. The sequence continues at coordinate 21,614 of JADLZK010009512.1, forward strand.
GTGTGAGAGTTCAGTGATGACGTGTGATTTTTGTGTATATAGCTAGAAACTAAAACTAACAGCTGAGGTTGTTGGACTTATATAGCTCTATAAATGCTGCCAAATAGAACTTAACGATACTTCTGAATGTTTAAAGAACATGTCCGCAAGCCCACCAAATTATCGTTGTAGCATTTCACCTGGGAGTATTCGGGTATCATTCATTTATATTTTCCCAAGGAAAGGCATGGTGAAAGACTCTACATGGATATGGACAAGATAACACGAATAAAAGAATCACGTTTTCCTTCCAACGGAAAAAAGAAACCCAGCATTATTGTTTTGGGTCGGGTGTAAATGTGACACTCTTTATTGGACAAATATATATTGAACCTCAAAACGAACTCGTCAGTGCAAGCTGCATTGCCGGCCAGCGCTCAGTCACTGACTCGCCTAACGATCACCAGCCGGCATATACGGCCATCAACAGATTTCCCGCTGCTGCCACATGGCATCCTGCCACACGCCTCAGCCTGAATACTGAGCAGATTTAATTTTATAGCCATGATCCTGCCATGTGTTGCCCGCTAGCTGGTAGCCAACAAGATCAAGCTTTCCAGACTGACGAGGAGAAAGATGCCGACTCTGATTCGGCCTCATCAAGCCCTCAACTAGCCTCCAAGCGTTTCAAGCGTGAAGAATGGAACCAAGCCGGCCCAAGAACAATTGCATTACAGAAGCGTCAAGATTGGAACCATCCGGCTAGGTAGCTAATTTATTTTCCAAAACCAATTTACAATTTATTCTCCAAAAGCAATTTACCTGTAGTATTTATTTACATGCCAAGCCAAACCAATGCGGCAATGCAAACGCGCGCTTGCCAAATCGACTCCGATCCCCGCACTTGTTAGCTTGCAGGAATGGCGGCATGCCCGACGGCGGCGACCATCAAATTCACGGTGCGTAGGCAACCGGCGGTGTTGGTGGCTCCGCATCCCCACGCCACGCCGAGCTGAAGCGCCCTCGGATTTCGACCAACTAGGCGGCCTCGCGCTTCCAGATGCCCAACCTTTTTTTCTACGCGAGGCGGAAGGAGTTCTCAATGGACATGCTGGGCGGCAGCGGCAGCAAGGACGACCCGCTGCGGTCATCCACGACGCCGTCGCTAGGGCTCTTGTGCCCTACTATCCATTCGCCGGACGGCTCGGGGAGCATGACGGAGGCAAGCTCGTGGTTGACTGCAACGCCGAGGGCGTGCTGTTCGTCGAGGCCGACGCTGACGTTCGCCCGATCAGTTTGGTGACTCCCTGCTGCCGCCGTTCCCATGCCCGGAGGAGCTCATCTTTGACGCCCCGGCTCGCCCGCCATCCTCCGCACGCCTCTCCCGCTTATCCAGGTCAATTACAGCTACCAATCTAGCTCTCCTTAATTTTTCATGTTGCTTAGTTATGTCCTACGTGCAGGTGACGCGACTCGCTGCGGAGGATTAGCCCTAGCGGTGCGGTTGAACCACACCATGGCAGACGCACGAGGGGGGTGACGCAGTTCCCGGGCGCCGTGGCGAGTTGGCACGGGGTGACGCTGGCAGGCTCCCACCGTCGCGGCGGTGTGGGAACGCCACCTGCTGGAGGGGCAGCGCAACCCGCCGCCGCAGCGGCGACAACGGGCTGGACTACTGCTATGGTGATGAGGTGACTGGTGATGACAACAAGGACAGCCGTATCATGCTTCCCCTCATCGTTTCTAAGAAACGTGGCGCTCCGGTCCTTCTTCTTCGGGCCCGGGGAGATCGCGGCTATCCGTGACCAGCTCTCGCCGGAGCTTCAGAAACAGCGCCGAGGTTTGGCGTCATCGTGGGATGGCTGTGGAAGTGCAGGACGATGGCGCTGGCCCTAGACTTGGACTCTAACGAGCCAATGATGATGGTTGTCCACGCCAACGCCCAGCGGCCGCGAGGGGGCCAGCGGTCCTGATGGCATCCCCACCGGTACTACGGCAACGCGTTTGGCGCTTCCGCCGCCGTGACGACGGTCGGAGAGCTGTGCATGAACCCTATCAGTCATGCCGTTGGGCTAGTGAAGCAGGCCAAGGAAAAGGTGGACATGGAGTACATGCGGTCCGTGGGCCGACCTCATCGTGCTCGCGGTCGGCGAGGCCGGCGCATCACCGCAGGCCTGTACTCTCTGTCGGACCAGACCAGGGCCAGGTTCGACGACCTCGACTTCGGCTGGGGCAGGCCCGTGTATGGGGGACCGGCAGAAGCCTTGCCTGTCCCGGCCCTGCCCTGTACGCAAAGCATCATGTTACCCTTCAGGAACACCAGTGGCGTGGTCGGTACCATTGTGCCAGTGTGCCTGCCTCGCCCGGCTATGGGCAGGTTGGTTGACGAGATGGGCAAGCTGCGGCAGCAGGCACTGGCCCATGTGGCCACGCTGCAGAAGCCTCGTCTTGGGGTTTCCTGCAGTCAAGAGGTCCGCTCTCTGAATTGTCCAATAATGCATGGCTATGCGTTGTATGCTTCTTGCGTCCAATATATTTTTTATATCTTATTAGTTCCATCTTACTCCGCCGTGTTGTAGTGAAATGCTGTCAGTTAAAATAAATCTCTCGCCTCCTATGGACATGAGCATTTCTTGGGCGCGGGCAGCCACTTGTGGTGGTGGCTTAAGGGCGAGCCACAGTGATGCGCGCCGGCGATTCCTGAGTGGCGTGCGTCGTCATGCTGTCTCTGCCAATTCTTTCCATCGCACCTGGGGATGCATGGCTGGGGGAGCAGCCAGCGAGGAGAAATAGGCAAACAACATCAGCGGCAATTTGCTAGGAAATAGTACCTAAGACGAGAAATTTCATAGAGAACAAATACTGTGAGTGGTATAGTCCACCAAGTGAAAGGAGGGGCAATAGAACCTAAGAAAACCATTGAGGTGCTTGGGGTGATACCTCAAAATTCCATAAGTACGTACGCCACCACCTCAAAAACCAAATGAAGCCTTTTGAAAACTGGTATCAATTGATCTGACACGAGATCCTTCTGATTATGGAGACACCCCGGTGTGTGCCGAGTTAAGCAATATTACTAGGTCTGGTAGGATCTATAAACCCACCAATTTAACATGAGATTGTCAACCAGAAAAACAGAAAACCCCGAGCACTCCCTGACTAAGGACCAACTCAAACTAGAACACTCTTCACACGGTCCCAACTCAAAAACCCGAAGCCGAAATCTCAGTGTGGGAGTTGCTAGTAAAATCCTAAAAGCTCTACAAAAGGTCCTGCTAAAACTTGACGTACCTACAAATGTAAGACTTATAAAAACTAGTAGGTCAAATCGTGGAGTATACCCAGCCGGCCGGGGTATATCCTTCTCACAATGAACTCCCTACCGAGAAACAAAACCACAACTGACCATTATACGTGTGCGGGTACAGTGTAACCTATGTATAGGGTCCCGTTTGTTTTGATTGACTACATGTCAGCTCTAAATGTTTGCCCGTTACGCATTGCAACCAAAATAGGAATATATCCGTAAAACAATGGGGAGTGTTAGTGCCTTTGATAGATCGTACAAGCAGAGATGTCATTGGCGAGATCTGTCTCAAAATCACACACTACGGTGTAGCAGGGCAAGATCGTACTCGATCAGTGGCTTGTCCACGGTCGGATGCTTTAGTTTGAGATTGTAGCAGACAGTGCCACCAGAAGTGCCCATGATCATGCCTGTCCAATAAGTTTAGAAAATCTCAAAAGAGGTAACTAAATAATACTTTTACATCTTATTAAATATACTACACTGCATATGATCGAGTTAGAGCCTCACAGTTGCAAATTGCTACTGCCGACTTGGAATCGAAACCAATGATCAATACCAGCATCGGCACAAAGATGTTGCCGCCACCGACGCCGCTCACGCCCCAACTCATCACCATCGTAGAGAAGCATAGATCAGTCTTTGGGTATTCTTTGCAGGACCTAAAAGTGGTAAGCCCAACACTTTGCACACATCCTGTGGGGATCACTCCTGTCCCCTTGACCTTCGCTGCCGGGGGAGCAGGAGAGGGGGCGAGGGCTTCCCACAGAGATTGAGACAAACATACACGAACAGGGGGAGCTGAGATCGACCTTCGCTGCAGGATCGCCGGATGTGGTTCGCTGAGTTTGCGGGATGTGAATCGCAGGGCTCCACGTGTTTTTGGGATCCGCATCGGGTTTTACGGCGTGTGGGTTCGCCCCGCTACCCTGCCCCCTATAAATATGTACGGTAGGTGGGGGGGCTGCGCTCTCATTTTACTGCCCACTTGCTGCAACTTATTTCCTCTTTGTGTGAAGGCTTGTTGATAGGTTGTTGAGGAGGCAAGATCTTGTTTTGCGTGGGTCGCGTGGGTTCATCGGTGTTGACATTTCTTAGCGCCAATCACTAGAAACAGGTTTAGAACCCATCTCTAATAACGGCGCCTGTAAATATGCGCTGACATTCCTAAGTAAAACCACCATGTCGGTGATCATACTAGGAATATCAACGGTGATAGATCTTGCCAAAATAGATATTCATCCGCAAGCGCACGGATCTATCATTGTAGCATTTCACCCGAAGATATTCAGGGTATCGTTATTTATATTTTCCCAAAGGAAGGCATGGTGGAAAAGGATCTAATAGAGACATGAACAAGATAACATGACTGTGTAATGGACCAATGCTTATAACAGGGTTTTAAGGGAACGGTAACTTGATAACTTGACACACTCACTCAAGCCAAACTCAGGGATAAAGATAAATAAGGAATAAAGAAAGACCTAAGTGGAGCATACATATTCTAGTCATGGCTGTGCATAGAACCAGTTGATAGTCAGGCAACACTCATGAGTAGGAGGTCGGAGCTGAGAGTGAGATGGACAGGGAGACCTTCCCGGTGCATACCGCCCAATGAAAAGGCACTTTAGACTCCTACACAACATACGAACGTGGGGATTACAAGAGGACGGACAAATTTTGTCACAACCCTGCCGCCTACCCCCTCGACCGTGGCATGCCGTCATATTCGAAGGATACCTGGCATCCGGACACCACGCCCGCATACAAGGACACTACTCATATCCCCCATGGTCCCCACCCTACGGATGGACGGAATAGGACACGAGTAAGCCCGAAGGACACAACGAACCGCCATTCAGCACAATCCCGACACTACTCAATTATATTGCATGAATGGTTTAAGCATAAAGTTCTATATGACGATATCACAACATAGAAACTATAGACTAGTTCATATGTCATGATCATGTCAAGAGAACAACATGTTAGATCATAAGATAAATCATGAAGCATAAAAATAACATGAAGACTCTAATTCTAATGCACAACCAAGATAAGATAAGGGCAAGGCTTTGGAAGAATACCATATAGATTTATTCCTGGAATCCATCTTCCAAGGAGCCAAGCCCTCCTTGGTAGCTTTGTTGCCTAGCTCCACATCCTAATCTACTAGGAGGAAGAAGAAGAAGAGTGGAGAGGGAGAGAGTGGCTCTCTTGTGAGGTGTGTGTGAGTGATGGGAGAGGCCCTCTACTTATAGGATGAGAGGAGGGGCTAAGTGCTAATTTACAACATCAATGCACCAAACCGACGTCCTCCAGCGCCCACGTTCACTAAACCGAGCCACCCACCCCCGAACCGATGGTTTGAGCACTTAATGTACCGCGTCGTCGAAGTTGGGCTCGAATCGCCCGGGTGAGGGTGGTGCTAAGCACCTTAGGTCTTGGGCACCCTTTCCTAGCCCTGTTCGGCCCGAGCTTAAAATGGGGCGTGTTTGGGCCTAAAAAGTAGTGGGGTGGCATTTGCTCGGCCCGAGTTTTTGGCGTTTTGGTCCGTTCTATCCCTGGGCTTGTAATCTTCTGAAGTACGCTTTCCAGGGTCGCGCCTTTTGGTCGTATTTCCACCTGTTTTTATTATAAATACTACAAAATACATTTTGGACACTACAAGTGGAAATATATGAGTAATAGATGTATATGAGTATAGAAAGGTATAGTTTCACTCCCTTTATGGTAGTATGTTGACTGGAAAAACATGTCGTTAGTGACCGTCAACAACTCCCCCAAGCTTACCCTTTGCGCGTCCTCGAGCAAAAGATAAGTACTTGGTTGTTGATCAGGAGTTGCTTCTATACCGATTACATTTTACAAGTGCCGAGTTTATAACAAGATTTTCTACTATAGTTTGAATAAAATGGAACATCTTTACTCACCCTTTATTGCCTTTCATCGTAGCGGGGCTTGTTAGTCTCTCAGAGTCTTGGTTTGTTGCCGATAGAACGGTTATAATAGAAATACTATTCATTCATTCTTTTGATCAACTTTTTGCATCCGTGATTATTTATTTAGATTATATTTGTTTTTCGAGAAAGTATGGGCTTGATTACTATATATTTTTACGGAGGTGGGCTCTACTCGCCCTAGACTTTTTGTCTTTTATTTCCCTCTTTCTTTTTTCTCTTTTTTTTTTTTGGAGATGTGGGCTCTACTCGCCCTCGGACACGTGTCCATTTTTCATCTCTTTTCTTTTTTTTTAGCATAGCCCATATCTTTCCCTTTTCTTCAAATTAGATTCCCGGATGTCAAGTTTTCTTTTGAATGAAATCATAGCAAATCTATTTGTACCATATCATATTTGGCAACAACTTAGACTGGATAGAGCTTATGCAACTCACATGAATCAGGTTTTTCAAGATGAGTTTTAAGACTTAGCCACTAAACCCAAACCTTAGAGAAATTCAAGTTATAAACTAGGCACACAGGCAAAACATAAGATAGAGCAACTATTAGTCATTTCAACGGGGTAGAACTAAACATTTCTACAACACATATATATGGAGTGGAATAAATCTCCCTCTCTTTCTTCTTCCCCTTTTTTTTTTTTATTCTCATATCTCATCATTCATATAAGATAAGAAAATAACCGAATGGAATGTGAGATACGAGTTACCTTTTGGGGGGTCCTCCCCAAGCTAGCTTTTGACTTACCTTCGGTTTATGAACGTTGCTAGCTTGTGAACGCTATGAATGGATCTTAACATTTTTTTTTGAGTGCCAGAGACTCCCCCAAGCTTGTCTTGTGATGATCTTGGAAGAGCGGGACAACCATTCTTGGGGTTTCAAAGGTTTTTATTTATTTTTATTTTATTATCATTATTTTTTTTTTTTGGTTCACCAAACAACTTCGATCTCCATTGTCATCTCTTGGACATACCCTCATGATGTTTGATAAATTCCTACAGGGGTTAGTCCATATGGTCCACCAAATTCTACACTAGCAGTTCGGTTCAATAATCAAACTCGACTCCATGTCTAATTCGATTAGGGTAGACTTTTTGACCTAAGCACCATGCTCAATTCAAAACGTCTATGGAAGTATGATCACCATATGAATGATCACCACTCCCAAACCATAACATGCTAGTATAGAAAGAGGAAGCATGAATTGATAAACAAGATTCATCCAAAGGAGGTGAAGACTTCGAAAGGTGAACAAGACTTTATTTTTGTTATTATTATATATTTTATATATATATATAAATATATTTTTTGTTTTTCTTTTGCTTCTTTTTTTTTTGCATGGTAACGAAAAAAGGATGAGAGTGAAAGGTTCACATTACCATGTTTTTGGTCCTCCCCAAGCTAGCTTAAAGCCCATTGGATCGGGGTTTTACCCGTGCTTTTGGCTTTTCCCGCATGGTTAGTGTATGGTAGATTCACGAGTTGATTTACCATCCTTCGTGATTACCAAATTTCAAACATATGCGTGAAGGAGCAAAAAGAGCAGCTTGTTTTTTTCAAAGATTTTTATTTTAGGATTTTATTATCAAGGGAGAACATAAGAGCTTCACCAAACTTTTTCATACTCAAACAAGGCTAAGATAAAGATGCAAAAATAAGTCTAGCCTTGCTTTATCTCCATCATGAAATAACTCAAATGTTTATGACGTCACTCTAGGTTCATTAATCAAATTTCAACACCTTGCCGATATTTGATTAAAGGAGGTCAATTTTAACCTAAGCACCATGCTTGATTTAAAAGACCTATGGATGTATCGCATGAGCGACATGCAAACGCATCCAAACCTGCATTATATTTCATAAACAAAGAAAAACATGATTTTTTTTATATGGAGATAAGTATGAGTAAAAAGAATTGGTGGATTATTACCTTTGCATACCTCGGAAAGTGTGTGTGTACCAACCACGCATGAAGGCAAGATGTCAAAACTCCCCCGGTGGTAGCTTGATGATCCATCTTAGGCGGGCCACAAGGCTTAGGTGATACACACATGTAGTGTATATTGACCATGGGCCTTAGTGGTCACAAAGGCGTAAAGGAGGATGTTCCTCCTTTCCTTTACTTTTTTTTTATTCTTTTTTTTGGACCTTTGCATACCTGATTGTACTTGACCGGCACCTTGAGGATAGAGTTCATAATTGCTGCATCGGTAGCGTGATGATCTTGATTTGGTAATGACTTTTCACACCGGAGTAGAGGGAGGCAGACCAAACTCACCTGTGCAACAAAGGTCTTGGGAGAGAAAGATCCCTTCTTGCTTACATGGAAGCAATGAAGGGTGGAGTCGTGTCTTCATTGTTTACTTTGACCATATGGGGCCAACTCGCTCCTCTCTCTCTCTATATATATATAGAAAGGTATAGTTTCACTCCTTTTATGGTAGTATGTTGACGGAAAAACATGTCGTTAGTGACCGTCAACAACGGTTTTCTTGGCGGCTTTGCTCGTGATGGCTCGCATCAAGGAGACCGAAGGAGGTGGCGGCGTGCTTCGACTTCCCGAGGAGTCGGTGCACCAAGGAGTCTTTGAAGGCGCTTGCTTCGCAGAATGGGTGGCTTTCTAAGAAGCTATTTCGAGATGACGCCGGAACCAGAGCCGACAAAGTGATCGCCTTTGTGGAGTTCTTCCACGCCAGGGCTTCGTTCTCGGTCTCGATTTCATGCTTGAGGTGCCGAGGAAGTTTAACCTCCGCTTCCACCACCTGATGTCGCCCGTGCTTCCCCTCGGGCCGGGTCGCCTACATGTGGCCTTGCAAATATGTGGGGCTTGAGCCGACGCCGATGGTTTCGTTGCCCGACCATGCTGTCCATGTTCAGCCGCTGCACCGCGTGAGTGACAGACATGGCGGTGCTTTTGCGCTAAGTACGGGTGTATACCTTTGTGCCCCATGATGGAGTTGAGGCCCCACGGCTACCAAGAACAAGTGGTCCGCCGATTGGTTGAAGCACCGTTTTATTACAAGATATCCGCGGAGGACCTCTCGTGGACCTCCAACGGCGCTGGTCAAGGCGAAACTTAATTCGGTGAAGAGAGCCGTGCCAACCGTAAGCTTTGGACGCGCCGCGCACCATGTCGAGGTATGTGTGCGCACGCGGATCTGGTAGAGGAGTTCGGCGGCGCGTAGGTGCACCCGTGGTGGCGTAAAGAGAGCTTTGTGCTAGTCATGCAAGAATTTATTTGTACAATGCTTGTAGCCGCGAGACGCTGGCCAAGTTGGGTGGGCCTTTTCGCCGGCGCTGGGCATGGACATCGATGGTAGCCTCCCCGATTTGATACTGATCTAGACTGGGACAGTGGGGGCGTCCATGGGGTGGACATGCCCGCTGCTTGCAACATCGATAATCATGGAGGGGACGACGTTACGGGCGCATGTGGGAGCGCTTGTCGGCGCGGCGCCCGCAAATGGCCGACACCATTGTTGTTGGTCGCGCCACATCGGCGGGCGCGGACGCCGGACCGCATGGCCTCATGTCGGGCCTTGTTGTGGGGCATGGCTATGGGGTTGGCGGGGGTGATGAAGTCGACGCCAGTAGGAGCATCGTCGCCGTCGGCGGCGCCCATGGCAGCAGTGTCGTCATTGGCGGTGCCCGTTGGGTCGGCGTCATTGTCATCGATGGTGGCGTCCGTGGGGGTGTCGACCTTGATTGAGGAGGCAACTTGTTGTCTAGCCCGATATTTCTCTACTACTACATAAATGATTTTGTACGATGTTTCCAAATGATTTTTAAATTGGCGGACATTTGGAAAACCGCCACGTAAAATGGTATTATTTACCGTGATTCGGTCTTTTTTAATTAACCGTGGCGGTTTTAAAAACCGCCATGGTAACTATTATTTACCGTGGCGGTTTTTGTAATTAGCCCACCACGGAAAATCAAGCCCAGCAACCAACCCATTAGGGTTTCTCCTCAGCCCAATTTGGCCCGATATTACAGTCTAGTATATATACAACACTTAAGATTTTTCATCAGTCATCCCACCCTCTCTCCTCCACTCCCGTCCCCATCCCCTCTCGGATCTAGCAGCTCTCCTCCACTCCATCCCCATCCCACCCTCTCTCCTCGCTGGCGCTCGAGCGGGGCCATGGCGCCATGGCAGCAGCGCCGACGGCGGCGGCACTGCAACGGGTTGGGGCGGCTCGACGGCGGGCCGCGAGCGGAGGCGTGCTCGGGCGGCAGGGGCGCCTTAGCGACGGGCGCCGGGCTCAAGGCCGGGCCGCGCGCGGCGGTGCGCTGCTCGGCGCGGGGGGCGCGCGGGCGACGGCGTGGCGGGCCGCGGCGACGGGTCAAGACGCTGGGCTTTCCTCCCGCAGCGCTGGCTCGGGGCTCGGCGCAACGACGGCGCTGCTCGAGCGTGGCTGCTGTTGACGGTCACTAACAACACATTTTTACCGTCAACTTTCTACCAGAAAGGGGAAAACTACATATTACTACACACATATACTTTTTTATTAATCAAATTCCACTTGTATTGAGAATTACTACCTTGCAGGATTTATAGCCAAAACAAGTGAGAAAGTATCGAAATACGCCATCCGGGAAAACGTACATCAACACAACATCCAACCAATGGCAAAAGGCCCAACACGTGACAAACTTGGATGGCAAAACGGAGTACACCAATACATAGAGCTCGTCGTGCTGATCAAAACACATATATAACTTGCTATATTCGGACTCGGAGTGAAAAGATATTGGACAAGGAAAGTCTACGTGACAAACTTGCTATATTCGACTCCTAGTATGATCACCGACATGGTGGTTTTACTTAGGAATGTTAGCGGCACATTTCTGGCGCCGTTATTAGAGATGGGTTCTAAACCTGTTTTTAGTGATTGGCGCTAAGAAATGTCAACAAGCATTTTCCGCGCCGTTGTCGGGAAGGCATTGGTTTTTTTTAAGGAATCTATTAGAACATGTTCATCACGATAATATGCCTGTGTAGTGACCTTTGTTCATAACAGGTTTATCTAAAAAAATAACTAAAAAAAAATCTTTTATAAAAAAAAATCTTATAAATAAAAAGCAAGGACATGTTATCAAGTTAGTATGCACCTTCGGGTATTCTTGTCGCTAACCATTTCGGTGGAGACTAAGAAGAACAAAGGGCACGCGACGCTTGGAAACATGGGGGCTACATCAATAAGAAAAACTTTGATGCTCTTGTGCGGAGGAACGCACTCAAAAGGGAGACCTCGATCTTGCACACTCGACTTTTTTTCACGAAAGTCTAAGTGTGAGAGGGAGGACGGTGATAATATCAAGTTCCACGTACAAAGGGGATCATAAAAAAGAAAAGTGAAAAAAAAAAAAAAAAGAAAAAAAAAAAGAGAGATGAATAAGAGATTAGCCTCCCTTGCTATAAAAAAAAAAAACAGAGAAGAAAAAAAAGTGTTATCGAAAAAAATAAAAAAAAATGTGTTGTAGAAAGAAGAAAAAAAAATATATATAAAAAAAAAAAAAAAAGAAATAAGAGGAGAGAGGAGCAGGTTGGCCCCATATGGTCAAAATAAAACAATGAAGGCACTGACTCCACCCAAAGATTGCTTCCATGTAAGCAAGAAGGGATCTTTCTCTCCCAAGGCCTTTTGTCATAAGCACCAAGGCCTATGGATCGCACGCGTTCGTCGTGGTGCACCTCAGCCTTGATGCTTACCCGAGTGAGTTCGGTATGCCTCCCTGCGCTCCGGGCCGAGGAAGTCATAACCAAACCAAGATCATCACGCTACCGATGCAGCAATTCGAACTCTATCTTCAAGCCGTCGGTCAAGTACACTCGTGTATGCAAAGGTCCAATAAAAAAAAAAAGAGGAAAAAGAAAGAAAGAAAAACAAAAAAAAAAGTAAAGGAAATGTTGGAACATCCTCCTTTACACCTTTGTGACCACTAAGGCCCATGGTCCATATACACTATCGTGTGTATCACCTAAGCCTTGTGGCCCGCCCGAGATGGATCATCAAGCTACCACCGCGGGAGTTTCAACATCTTGCCTTCATGCGCGGTTGGTACACACACACTTTCAGTACGCAAAGGTAATAATTCACCAATTCTTTTTACTCATACTTATCTCCATATAAAAATCATGTTTTCTTTGTTTATGAAATATGATCCGGGTTTGATCCATTTGCATGTCGCTCATGCGATACATCCATAGGTCTTTTAAATCAAGCATGGTGCTTGGGTTAAAATTGACCTCCTTTAATCAAATATCGACAAGGTGTTGAAATTTGATTAATGAACCCAGAGCCGACGTCATAAACATTTGAGTTATTTCATGATGGAGATAAAGCAAGGCTAGACTTATTTTGCATCTTTTATCTTAGCCTTGTTTCAAAGATGAAAAGTTTGGTGAAGCTTTTTTGTTCTCCCTTGATAATAAAATCCTAGAATAAAATCTGAAAAAAAAAAACAAGTTGCTCTTTTTGCTCCTTCCCGCATATGTTTTGAAATTTGGTAATCACGAAGGATGGTAAATCCACTCGTGAATCTACCATATACTAACCATGCAGAAAAGTTAAAAAGCACGGGGTAAAACCCCGATCCAATGGGCTTTGAGCTAGCTTGGGGAGGACCAAAAACATGGTAATGTGAACCTTTCACTCTCATCCTTTTTCGTTACCATGCAAAAAAAAAAACAGAACAAAACAAAACAAAAATATTTATATATAAAAAAAAAATATAATAACAATAATAAAATCTTGTTCACCTTTCAAAGTCTTCACCTCCTTTGGATGAATCTTGTTATCAATTCATGCTTCCTTTTCTATACTAGCATGTTATGGTTTGGGAGTGGTGATCATTCATATGGTGATCATACTTCCATAGACTTTTTTAATTGAGCATGGTGCTTAGGTCAAAAGTCTACCCTAATCGATTAGACATGGAGTCGAAGTTTGATTATTGAACCGAGCCGCCAGTGTAGAATTTGGTAGACCATATGGACTAACCCCCGCAGAATTTATCAACTTCAAGAGGGTGTCCTAGAGATGACAATGGAGATCGATCTTGCCCCGGTGAACCAAAATAAAAAATATAATAATAATAAAATAAAAAATAAATAAAACCTTTGAGACCCCAAGAATGGTTGTCCCATTCTTCCAAGATCATCACAAGACAAGCTTGGGGGAGTCTCCCCGGCACGCTAAAAAGATGTCAATCAAAGATCAATTCATGGCGTGCACAAGCTAGCAACATTCAGAACCGAAGGTAAGTCAAAAGCTAGCTTGGGGAGGACTCCCACAAAGGTAACTCATATCTCACATTCCATTCGGTTATTTTCTTATCTTATAAGAATGTTGAGATATGAAAATAAAAAAAAAGAGGGGAAGAAAAGAAAGAGAGAGGAGATTTATTCCACTCCATATATATGTGTTGTAGAAATGTTTAGTTCTACCCCTCGTTGAAATGATGAATAGTTGCTCTATCTTATGTTTTGCTTGTGCCTAGTTTATAACTTGAATTTCTCTAAAGTTTGGGTTTAGTGGCTAAAGTCTTAAAACTCATCTTGAAAAAACCCGATTCATGTGGGTTGCATAAGCTCTATCCAGTCTAAGTTGTTGCCAAATATGATATGGTACAAATAGATTTACTATGATTTCGTTCAAGAGAGAAACTTGACATCCGGGAATCTAATTTTAAGAAAATAGAAAAGATATGGGCTATGTTAAAAAAAGAGAAAGAAAAAGAGATGAAAAATGGACACGTGTCCGAGGGCTTAGTAGAGCCCACATCTTAAAAAAAAAAAGAGAAAGAAAAAGAAAGAGAGGAAATAAAAGACAAAAGTCTAGGGCGAGTAGAGCCCACCTCTCCAAAAAAAAAAATTATTATATAGTAATAAAGCCCATACTTTCGAAAAAAACAAATATAATCTAAATAAATAATCCCGGATGCAAAAGTTGATGAAAAGAATGAATGAATAGTATTTCTATTATAACCGGTTCTATCTCGCAACCGCGACAAGACTCGAGGACGCCTAAAAAGCCCCGCTACGATGAAAGGTAATAAAGGGTGAGTAAGAATGCCATTTTATTCAAATTCTAGTAGAAAATTTTTGTTATAAACATGGCACATTTGAAACATAATCGGCATGGAAGCAACTCCCCGATCAACAACCAAGTACTTAACTTTGCTCGAGGACGCGCAAAGGGTAAGTTTGGGGGATTTGTTGATGGTCACTAACGACACATTTTTACCGTCAACTTTCTACCGTAAAGGGGAAACTACATATTACTACACACATATACTTTTACTATTAATCAAATTCCACTTGTATTGAGAATTACTACCTTGCAGGATTTATAGCCAAAACAAGTGAGAAAGTATCGTAAATACGCCATCCGAAAACGTACATCAACACAACATCCAACCAATGGCAAAAGGCCCAACATGTGACAAACTTGGATGGCAAAACGGAGTACACCAATACGTAGAGCTCGTCGCTACTGATCAAAACACATATATAACTTGCTATATTGGACCGAGTGAAAAGATATTGGACAAGGAAAGTCTACATGAAATGATAATTTTTGCACGCCAACAAGTACCATGCGGACCTATGGCAACCTGCCACGTGTCAACGAGACGCCAGCAACGTTGCCGCTTCCCACCGCCAGATGGGCCCCACACGAGGGGGCGTTGTCCCCGTGGGGAGCAACCGGGCGACGGCATGGCCATTCGCCCCTCGCCACGCGGCTCGGAGGCCCAGGGCTGCCTCCCCGCGCAGATGCGACGCCGCCGGTGTAAAGCGCCGGCCGACGGCGCGGGCCCGCGCCGGCAGATGTCGGTGGAGGAGCGACGGCGCCGCGCGCGCCAGCGCCCGCGAACCGGACCGATGGGGGCACGCGTGGCGACGCCGGACTGCCTCGCCAGGCGGTGCCGCTGCCTGCGCGCCAGCGCTGGTTCGGCCCGGGCCGGTTCAGCCGGTTTTGGCCCATTGACCCGGATTTCTCGCACAAGAACGCAGACAGCAAGACAGATCTGGCGGTTCACCTTCGGTTCTCACACTGGACCCCGGTTCTTGTCCGGTTTTTCGCTACAGTCGGTTGGAGGACTTAAATGCCGACGCCCTTTGGAGGCGGTTTTGCCTTTTTGGGACGTTTCCCTGGTCCTTCCATGCACTAGGCACTATTCTTTGCACATTCCCTCTCCTCTCTAGTATAAATAGGACCCCCTCTCCTCTCATTTGGACACACACCTCACAAGAAGAGCTACACTCTCCCTCCTATCTTCTTCTTCCTCCTCCTAGTAGATTAGTAGGATGTGGAGCTAGGCAAAGCCACCAAGGAGGGCTTGGCTCCTTGGAAGATGGACTCCCGGTATAATCTATCTATGGTATTCTTCCAAAGCCTTGTCCCTATTATCTTATCTTGGTTGTGCATTTGAATTAGAGTCTTCATGTTATATATGCCTCATGATTTATCCTATGATCTAACATGTTGTTCTTGACATGATCATGACATATGAACTAGTCTATAGTTTCTATGTTGTGATATCGTCATATAGAACTTTATGCTTAAACCATTCATGCAATATAATTGAGTAGTGTCGGGATTGTGCTGAATGACGGTTCGTTGTGTCCTTCGGGCTTGCTCGTGTCCTATTCCGTCCATCCGTAGGGTGGGGACCATGGGGGACATGAGTAGTGTCCTTGTATGCGGGCGTGGTGTCCGGATGCTAGGTATCCTTCGAATATGACGGCATGCCACGGTCGAGGGGGTAGGCGACAGGGTTGTGACAGCCCTATCCGTCCTCTGTAATCCCCCCACGTTCGTATGTTGTGTAGGAGTCTAAAGTGCCTTTCATTGGGCGGTATGCCGGGAAGGTCTCCCCCGTCCATCTCACTCTCGCTCCGACCTCCTACTCATGAGTGTTGTCGACTATCAACCCGGTTCTATGCACAACCATGACTAGAATCTGTATGCTCCACTTAGGTCTTTCTTTATTCCTTATTTATCTTTATCCTTGAGTTTGGCTTGAGTGAGTGTGTCAAGTTATCCCTTTACCGTTCCCTTATATCCCTGTTATGAGCATTGGTCCATTACACAGTCATGTTATCTTGTTCATGTCTCTATTAGATCCTTTTCCACCATGCCTTCCTTTGAGAAAATATAAATAACGATACCCTGAATATCTCCGGGTGAAATGCTACAACGATAGATCCGTGCGCTTGCGGATGAATATCTATTTTGGCAAGGTCTATCACCGTTGATGTTCCTAGTCTGATCACCGACATGGTGGTTTTACTTCGGAATGTTAGCGGCACATTTTTGCGTCGTTATTAGAGATGGGTTCTAAACCTGTTTCTAGTGATTGCGTTAAGAAATGTCAACAGCTGCCACGGCGGCTCCGCCCTCCCCGATCTGCTTCCTTCCCCGGCGCAGTGGCGGATCGAGCCGCGCTCCTCCCTCCCCGGTCGGCGGCGGATCTGGGCCCGTTTGGGCCTGGATCTAGGGTTTCTCTTTTTTTTATATTTTTTTTATTTCATTATTGGTGGCGGGCATTTGAGGTGCTAAAAGTCCGCCACGAAAAATGGGATGATTAACTGTGACCCTATGTTCGTGGCGGTCACAAAAACCGCCACGGAAAATCCAAAAAGTCCGTCACGGAAAATCAGTTATCTAGTAGTGCTCGTACCATGCTGTCATCGCCTTCTCCTAGTCGTTGAACGCGATGGGGAGCTCCGTCATGAACGCGACAGTCTAGGTGCTAGACATCGGATCATGAGGGCGGTGGAGGGCCAAGGAATCGTCTACTCTACGGATACCTGGTGTCATAGCACGGGCAGATTATTAGGGATTATTTGTTCAGTGCAGTTGATTGCTCTCAGATTCATAGGCATGCGTAATACAGATGCAATTCCGGTTCCTGAAATGAGGGGCGACGAACAGTGGGCCCTCAAAAATGCTTGCTGCACCCGGATGGCCTTTGGTCAAGTATTATGATAGGCATGTCCGCATGCATGCCTTGTAAAATTCACGCAACAACTCCAAAATGCAGAATTCTTTCGACAGCGATTTCCCCATATATTCAAATAATTTCCAAGCAAAATATTTTCATATTTTTCAGCCCCTCTAGAAAGATAGAAAAATATCCTTTGCCTTGTCCTTTTGACTTCTCTTGGATTTGCATGGGCATTCTTTTTTTTTTTTTTTTTTTGAAGCTCGCGTGGGCGTTGGGTTCTTCGTGTTAATTAAAGGAATAATTAACTCAAAGTTGGCCCAGCCCAGCAAGTGCACAGAATATCGTGTCTTCCAACTCGTGGGCCGAAAGTAGACCAGAAAGGATCAAATGGATCGTTACGTCAGCTGTCATAGAAGATGTTTCAATTGGCCCAAAGTGGCCCCCCCGGATAAAATGGATCGTCCTGTTAGCGGTAATAGAACTATAAATGCTTTGCTCTTTTTTCTTTGGAAAAGTCTATACTTTTCCTCTCCAACTTTCACAAAATCAGCTTTTCCTCCCTCAACTCTAAACCGAGCAAATCGCTTCCCTTAACTTCTCAAACGTGCATTTTACTTCCCTGGTGCGGCTTTGCTATAGTGTAGTATGGTTTTGCTACAGTGACAGTAGTTTTGTATTTTTTTCTTTATGTTGGCTGGAATATAAAAAAAAAACAATGATTTACATTGACTTTTCAAGGATTCAATGGAAACTAAAAAACAATAGCTGGGGGAGGGGTTATGTCGCCTTTTTTCAAAATAATAATATAGTGTTTCCCTTCTGATTTATATATTTTGGCATTGATATCATTCTTACGCGGGTAGGTATCCTTTCGGGTTTTAGGGATATTCATCGGTGATTCTCGGTAAATGAAGACTATTTGTTGGTACAACCTCTTAATAATAATTAGAACTATCAGATTTTGCCCACTACACCCCACACTTACAAACCAATAGTGATATTAGATATAAGGGCACAGTGGTCGCATGAGACCGTGGCGAATACCTGTATCACAATCAGCCTGGTGTATGGCAAAAGCCTATGGTGAAAGGGGGTTTTGAACTGGTAGTGATGTGATTTCTGCAGTAGTGATTTTTGTTGTATGGCACATCATTTGGCTACTATGGCCCAAAATTTACCCTATTTTGTTGTATTCATCCAAGATGCATGGTTCATGCCCACAACACCATTTTGATAATCATGGTAAACGTATCATAGCAATTGTAGGACATTTTATATGATACATCCAATCCTCGTTTTACACTACTACCCAACTGATTTTGCACAACATTTCAAAATCATTTTCCGTGGAGGTTATTTTGAAAACCGCCATGGTTAATGTCCCTATTAACCATGGCGGTTAATAGATTGATTAATCGTGGCGGATGGTTAATGAGGCCCAAATATCCAGCCCAATTCGCAATCGGAAGTCCATTTGGCCCAACAAATAGACACCACGTATATGAGCCGAGGGAGTTGCAAACCCTAACTCATTCCCTGACTCACAACAGCCACTCTCCCTTCTCTCTCCTCACTGGCCCTTCTCAATTCCATCCTTCTGGCAGCGCGAGCGCGGCCGTCCACCAGCGGCTCGTGGTGCGGTGTCCCTAGAGGCTCGAGGAGTGGGCATACCCGACGGCGGCAGCAAGAAGGAACGGGCGCCCTCGACGGCGCACATGCGCCCGCCCCCTCCTCCGACGGATCTCATGCAACTTCCCCACGACATCCGCGGCGGCGGGCGTGCGGGCCCGGCCCCCTCCTTCGGGCGGATCTCCTCCCCTTCCTCCAGATCCGTCGGTGGGGAGGGACGGATCCGGCGGCGGCAAGACTGTTGACGGTCACTAACGACATGTTTTTAGTGTCAACATTCTACCAATAAGGGGGTGAAACTATACCCTACTACACACATATGCATTTATTATTGACATAATTCCACTTGTAGTGCAGAAATAATGTTTTGTAGGATTTATATAAAAACCAAGTTCGTATGTTGTGTAGGAGTCTAAAGTGCCTTTTCATTGGGCGGTATGCACCGGGAAGGTCTCCCTGTCCATCTCACTCTCAGCTCCGACCTCCTACTCATGAGTGTTGCCCGACTATCAATCGGTTCTATGCACGTACCATGACTAGAATATGTATGCTCCACTTAGGACTTTCTTTATTCCTTATTTATGTTTATCCTTGAGTTTGCTTGAGTGAGTGTGTCAAGTTATCCTCTTACCGTTCCCTTAAATCCCTGTTATAAACATTGGTCTACTATACAGTCATGTTATCTTGTTCATGTCTCTATTAGATCCTTTTCCACCATGCCTTCCTTTGGGAAAATATAAATAACGATACCCTGAATATCTCCGGGTGAAATGCTACAATGATAGATCCGTGCGCTTGCGGATGAATATCTATTTTGGCAA
The DNA here is from genome assembly GCA_015847255.1 of Hyparrhenia diplandra. Lineage (NCBI taxonomy): Eukaryota > Viridiplantae > Streptophyta > Magnoliopsida > Poales > Poaceae > Hyparrhenia > Hyparrhenia diplandra. Next base: position 41,270 of record JADLZK010009512.1, read on the forward strand.
GGTCTATCACCGTTGATGTTCCTAGTCTGATCACCGACATGGTGGTTTTACTTCGGAATGTCAGCGGCACATTTTTGCGTCGTTATTAGAGATGGGTTTTAAACCTGTTTCTAGTGATTGCGCTAAGAAATGTCAACAGGCACCGGAAGCCCTAACGGTCCCGGCAGCCCAGATCTGGGCCGTTAGGGTTTCAGATTGATTTTTTTTTTTAATAACGATGGCGGTTTTTTGGTCCCAAAAACCGCCACGGTTAATACTTCCATTTACCGTGACCTTAACTTCGTGGCGGTTCTAAAAACCGCCATGGAAAATCAAAAAAAAACCGTCACGGAAAATCGAACAGGTAGTAGTGTTAATCACGAGGAGCAACATTATTAGTGCATATCAACGGACCCATATTTTTTTTTCACTGCAGGTGCAGAAGAAACTGATGTGGCGTACTCCAGTTCCACTGAGCAATTTATGTCCAAGTCAACTTGCACATAAATTAGTTAGTACTTCCCTCGAAGACTTGGACCTGGCAAGTCTACGCACACCTGAAAACCGCCAATACAATATTTCTTGAGCTTACGCGGTAACGCGTACGTCGATATCATGTATATCAAGCAAAAATATGCCTGGTTATCTCTAGGGAACGTTTTTATGTTCCAAGGATTAGATAGTAGCGAATCTTCCACGCACTCTCAAGCTGGGCTGGAATATATGTATATTGCCGGCCTCAGTTGACTGCCGGCGTATGTATATGTTGCATACAATGCATATATATAGATAGATGACTCATGCAAGATACAGTAGTATACACTAGCAAATAGAAATGTGTGCTCTAACGAAACGATCAAGATGTTGCAGTCACATGGAAAAGCTGTACGCTTAATCCTTCAACAAGAATTTTCCTGGTCACAAACGCGGCAACAACGTATGTACTTGGCCTTATCTTCTCGTTGGAGCATGAATACGTGGCAACTGAATTATTGTATGAACGTATTCGAGAAGACGGGATAGGATTTTGCAAGGTCAAAGAGCCGACTATTTGTGAAACTTAACAACTTATCGGAAGCTACGTCATCGAATTGCATCAAATTAGTAAACTTCGTCCAAGCTATAGATAAACTTATCAAATTTCTCGAACTAATTCAATACGAATTGCGTCAGTCGTGGTGATGTCTCACATATAGTGATGAGAATTCCCATGCATGTCTTGCACAGTCATGATTTGAACTGGACGTGGCTATACGGCATACGGTATACAGGATCCCTCCTGACTGCTGTGCCTCCGTTCCAATTCAGGAACTTTCGCACCATATCAATATATATATTCGCCAAAAAAGAATAATAGTGGGAGTAGCGTCTCAATGGACCCCCTCTCTCTTGATCTCTACTTATAAATACATAAGGTTACAAAGGGTGCACAGCAAGTGGGAGCAACACGGGGCAGCTGAAGCATGAGGCCGTCAATGGCTTCCACAAGTGCGCGCTTGGTGGCCACGCTCATCGTCTCTCTCGCGTTTCATGGCTCGGAGGCTGCACCGCCGAGGCAACATAGTGAGGCTCCAATCAGAAGCATTGAGGTAGACGCTGACACACATGGCCGATCATCTATCGCGTTTCTTTTTTTCTTTTTGAGGAATCAGAGGAACAAAGCACTCCTACTGTGATGTGATTTGTTAATAAATAGAAAAACAAGTTCAGGAATTACATAAAGTAGAAAGGGAGAGAATGGGGGAAATCAAAGTTTGGAGATTTGTGTCGTCAATTTTAGCTGTGTGCGAGCATATTCACCAAGATGGTGTCTCCAATGGTGTCGTCAAGCACATTCACTTATGTCTTGGGACCTTGGCAGCTGCCCAGGGTCGTCAAATGGTGTCTCCATCCTCGATTATTATAAGTATCCTAAGAAAAGTCCCTCCACATACGTTACTAAAATTCCTTTGTGGCTTAATCTATCCACAGCCTGCTGCTCGGTCAAATGGTGACCTGGGCGAATTTTTGTTTAATTTGTCCAAGCCGGCCGCCATTAGACATGTTTTATGATGTTTATATTGACATGGGCCACACCTTTTGTTAACAAAACGAAAAAAGATTGGGTCACAAACATAAGCCGCGTTGAGACTGAAAGAACACAAAACAAAAAAAGATAGGACAGGCCTGTTTGAGTTTGATCTAATAGATAGTATACTAGTCACAGACAAGCTAAAGTCCATACGATATATAATTAACAAGGGGCCGTGGATGACTGAAATTGCTAAATTTCTCGTATTGTAGTTCCCTTGTTTAACTTTGTTGCAACGATTGATTCCGAGAAACTGACAGAGCCCAGATGGAGATATCATAGACTGTGTGCACATCACCAAACAACCTGCGTTGAATCATCCTCTCCTCAAGGATCATATTATCCAGGTTCCTTCTACAACACCATTTCAGATTTCATTTCACCATGAGATGCACTGTACCATCATGCTCCAGCATACCCACACACACATGTTTATTATGATGTCATTCATTAGTACTCCATCATACCGTTTCAGATGCGGCCTTCTGACTACCCAAGAAGTCATTATGATGAGTCCAGCATTATAACGCATCCTTTCACCCAAACATGGCATCAAAATGGCGAGTGCCCTGAGGACACCATACCAATCCGAAGCACCAAAGAGGAGGATATACTGAAGGCCAGCTCTATCAGGAAGTATGGCAAGATGATGCCCATCACTGATCCAAGTCTCATGCCTGTCGATGACACTGACACATCCAATGTAACGAAGGGTCACCAGGTTGAATACCTCCTATTTTTCTAGAATCACATTCATATTTGTTCCTATCCTCATCTTGTTGGATCACTATTATATGATCTGAAATTGCACATATACATTCCCATGGAACAGCATGCCATCGCCTCTGCTTGGGGAAATGATTCGTATTATGGAACCCAAGGCACCTTCAATTTGTGGCAACCGACAATTGAGACCAACAAGGACTTCAGTTTGGCCCAGCTCTGGATCACTAGTGGGTCCTACAAGAACAACGACCTCAACACCATTGAAGTAGGATGGCAGGTAAGACCTAATTAAATAGGACACATCATTCCATGCTTATCCACATAAATTAAATTCTATGATTCATTTTAAGCTCCATGACGTATCTGCTGCTAGAATATATGACATAATAAGAGGTAGATAAGGTTGTCCATTCATATGCAAAACTGTCTCTTTTATGAGTTATGCTAACAGCAATGTTTTTAGTAACTAAGAAAAGGTAGATAGTATAAACTACTCCTGTCTTTTAATCTTTTTACAGATCCATGTTACTCACAAATAGTACCGAAAATATAACATCCACAATGGGTTCTCTAGATTCACTTTTCTACAGCCTTTGAGCTTCTCAAATTGTTGCAGAGTAATCTAAATTTGCAAACAAGAAGATTAACACAACAAAGTACAACTAAATGCATGCCCATTCATTGGTGTATTGTGTCAAAGATATATGTGCAATTAATTTCTTTCAGTGTGGCTCATTGCCCTGTGCTCTCCACTATATTGCAGGTTTTCCCTGATCTGTATAATGATAGCAATACAAGACTATTCATCTACTGGACTGTAAGATAAAAATAGTATTATTTTTATAATTTTCATTGGTATTATTGACTTCTTTTTAATTAAGTTATGGGATTGATTAAAGATACTAACTGTTTATGGCAGGCTGATGCTTATAACCAAACAGGATGTTACAACCTATGCCCAGGATTTATCCAGACAAACAATCAAATCGCCATTGGTGGTAGCATCTCACAACTGTCCCCGGTCTCCACTTATGCAGGCTCGCAGTATGACGTTACTATTTTAGTCTGGAAGGTAACAGAAAAAACTTTACTATTATGAGCATTCAAGATAAAATTTATGAATGAGTGCAAAGATTTTCGGCCAGCTGCATCTTGTTAACTTTCATGGAACCTTCAGACTTCAGGAACAATTTCTAGCTGTTTTTTTATATGTTTCAAATGATGTCTTTTATACTAAATTTTTGTTTGCAGGACAAAAAGGACGGCAATTGGTGGTTGAAAGTTGGGAGCTATGTTTTGGGCTATTGGCCAACGTCCATCTTCACCAAGTTGGCCAACAGTGCCTCGTCTGTCCAGTGGGGTGGTGAGGTGTATTCACCGAACACTGGACAAACTTCCACAGACATGGGCAGTGGACACTTCCCTGAGGAAGGGTTTGGCAAAGCTAGCTACATCAGGAACCTCCTAGTGGTAGATTCGTTCAACACTCTCGTTTCGCCAAATGATGTGGTTTTGGGAGCTGCGTTCCGCAACTGCTATAGAATCCTAAATGGTACATCTAGCAATTGGGGCACCTACATCTTCTATGGAGGACCCGGGAAGAATCCTAATTGCCCATAGCAAAAAAATATAGTACTGCTTTTTAAAGTGAAACATCTTCATGGCATGGACACCCAATAAATAAATTTGTTGTCTTTATTACTAGCGAATGAATTATTCGGTACAATGGTCAGTTGCTATGTACACTATGCATTTTTTTCATTTGCATCTGGTGTGAACAAGCATTAGAATGATTCAATGGATGTATTCATGTCTGAACGCTGCTCGTGGCCACGGCCGGCACGGCTCAAGGCCAACCGCCCCTCTCTGGCGACCCCAGCCCTTCAGAGCGGCAGTCAGATAGGCACCCATGGCCCGCTGCTCACGCAGCATCCCACGGCTTGCATGGCACCGGCCTTTGCAACGGCCTCGCCTTCCTCACCTCTGCATCACCATCGGAGCGCTCCCATGCAAGCTGTATGTTCTTACAATGAGGAAGAAGAAGGGTCTGATGAGCAACGTCTGCTAGAAAAGTAAGGGAGGCAGAGAGAGTTTAGTGGGGTCTGCTCGTTAAGTGTTTCCTGAAAGCCACCGTTGTCCCACCAAATGGCAAACAACTTTGCCAAAATTGCATTCCCAGCCTAAAACTCTAAACAGGAGCTCGAAGGCTTGAGAGGCTCCCTCGGTAACTTTTATAACGGCCGGAGGCTCGTGAGCTTTCATAACTTTTATTTATTTTATGAACAAGAGCCAAAGGCTCTAATAATTTAATTCTTATTTTATTATTTTTTTATGTTATTCGTTTTATTACTGATGATGTTTTATCGCGATAGCTATGCATGTTATAGGGATCGTACATTTGGCCCCAATGATCTAACTTGTGGGGATCGCTCATGCCCCTATGGCCTTCGCCACCGAAGGTAGCGGGAGGAGGGGCGACGGCTTCCCACAGAGTTACTGGTAGATAGTGTTAGCGAAGCGAGCGGACGGGAGCGGACCCCCGCTCAGCCTTGGCCCCGCTAGGATTGCCAAGGACCGGGACGATCGGAGGGCCGCGCGTGTGCGGAGGGGTAAAGCTTGCAGAGGAGGACAAAATTCAACTAGATTAAATGGCAGTGAATTCAGCCACCCCTTCCTTGGGGCCCACAGCCGGGTATTTAGAGGAAGCTGATGGGTCGGGGGTCTGTATACATTAGGGTACACGAGGGGTACATGCTGACTGGGGAGCCCTCGCAGGGGCATAAAGGTAAACATTCTTAGAAGTTGAGACTCGTAGGGTTTCCCGACCACCGCCCATCGCCTCTGCTTCGACGGCGCGGCCTCCGTGCGCCGCTTACCCTTCGCTGGCGGGCTTCGCTCATTTCAATAGGGTCGTCCCTTCGCGCTCCCGGCTGGTCCTCCTTGTTCTTAACTTTGTCCTCCACCGTGTCCGATGATGTTTGGCCACCGTTCGGAGTTCACCAGATGCGCCGTGGCTCTGTTGGGAGGCTGCGGAGGACCTTTGGGGCCTTCGCCATCCGCTGCAGTGGCGGACGCCCCTTCGCTAAAGATGCATGCGGTTTCTAAAGAGTTACTCCCTCCATCATCATTTGTAGGGCGTGTGAAGAGATTTCACAAAGACCAAGGAAGTCTAGGGGGGGTATGCGGTAGTAAATAAATGCATCCATGCAAACGCTCCGATGAAAACACCAAAGCTTTTCATTGGACACTATATTCAAAATAGTCCTCCGTATTAAGAGGACGAGTAATGACTGAAGCTTTTGATTGGACGCTGCTTGTATTCCACGAGATGGGTACCAGTGGCGCCCTACAAAAGATCAAAATTGAGAAATCTTCATACGCCCTATAAAAGATGACAGAGGGAGTAGTTGTTTACAATGAGCTTGCCCCGCCGATGCGAAGCCTGCGGGGCTGCCGGGGCTGGCGAGGGCCGCCCTCCTCAATAGCAGCCCCTCGAAGGTCTGGTCCTGTCCGCGGAGGGCTAGAGCAGCGCAAAAAATTTGGGGGGTCCCGTGCGGGTGAGGGACACGCATCCCGTTCACGGGCCCTTGCCAGCGACGCCCCCGGCTGCTAGTGGGCCTCACGGAGGTGGGCCACGACCCTTTAGGGTTTATTGTTGCCAGGATGGGGTGCCCAGAAAAGACCGTTGGGACGGCGGATGTCATTGCTCATTCTGCGGGATACGCCCCGGAGGGCGCTGCGTGTTTTTCGGGATCTGCCCCTCATCACCCGACTGGCTCGACCGCCCCGCCCGCACCCCCCTAGAAATATGAGCGGTAGATGGTGTTGATGTTTCTTAACGCAAACAGAAAGTGTTCCGCAAGCGCACGAAAATGTCGTTGTAGCTTTCACCCGGAAGTATTCAGGGTATCGTATTTCCACAGGGAAGGAATGGTGTAAGAGAGTCTCTAATAGGAACATTGACAAGATAACATGACTATGCAATAGACCAAAGCCCATAACAGGGGTGAAGTACAGTAGATAAGGGATAACTTGACACACACACTTGAACCACTCTTAAGGATAACGGTAAAAGAAAGAATAAAAGAATAAACCTAACATGGAGCAGGCATATCCTAAATAGCTATGTTAAGAAAGTAGATCCACATACATGCTTTGTACTGTTAGAGATTCTAGGTTAAGATAGCCATGGTCCCTGTTGACTTACTTCTGGCACCGGCTTATACCTGGTTTGCCAGGTACCTCCAGCTTACAGCTCTACGCCATACCCGAATGTGGGGGAATACAAGGGACGGACAGGGCTGTCACCACGTGCCTGCCATCGCCTCACCCATGCGAGTATGAGGCAAATGAAGGTAGCCTCTAGCCTAGACACCACGTCCAAGCTATTGACTACTACTCTAGTGTGTAACAAGGCTTACCTGTCCCCGGGGTCCTTCTACTAGAGCATCCACCACGAGGACGAACGACGAACCCGTAAACCAACAACGACCAAGACTAAATTAAAGTAGAACTCATCTCAAGTTTGGTCTTAGTCTAAACATGTGTGTATGATAGATTAAGCATAAAGTTCTATATGACAAGATCATAACTTGAAAACTATATACTAGTTCATATGCTAAGATCATATCATAAGAACTACACTCTAGTTCATAAGCATAGCTATATTGATAAGTAAAGAACAAGAACAAGATGAAGAACATGATGAACAATGAATTGATCATACCAAATATCTCCAAGTTGATCTTGATCTTCTATTACATCCTTGCCAAGCTCCTAATACTAACCAAAATGTAAAATGATACAAGTGGAGGGAGAGAGGCTCTTGTGTGGTGTGTGTTTGAATGAAGGAAGAGCATCTCCTTTTATAGGTGAAGGAGAGGGGGCTCTTTCGAAGATGTCCCTCCCCACATGGAAAGACCCCAAACCGACCTCCTATAGGTTGTTTGAATAAAATATTCACCAAAGCACCCACGGAACCACCTATGCATGGCGGCATGCAACCGGCAGAGGAAGTGCGGTGTGATTAGGCGAGATCGCCGATGCGGGCGGACTGGGCTGGTCTGGCCGAACTGGGGCTGGCCCCGTTTTGCCACCGCCTTTCTCTGGTGGGCTTGTGGGCTGGCCTAGATCATTAATGCGTAGGTGCTTTGTTCCAGTTCGATCCCGAAGTTGGGCTTTCTCTATTCCCCTTTGATTGCGCATTTCTAGAATGTGTGTTCAGCTTTGCGCTTTGTTCTTTTTTACTTCATGCATTTCCTATTGTTTCGGTGTTTGTCCTACAAAACATGTTTTTTCGAGAAACAAGTGGAACGGGTCATAGCATATGTATATGTGTCATAAGTATGCTTGTTTCTCTCGATTTGGATAAAATTGGCGGTATAAAATGGTCAATAATGACCGCCAACAGATGGGAGGGGAGGGGCTTGTGCTCGCGTTTTTGCTGTCCACCTGCTACTACTTTTTCAGGCATTGTGGAGGCTAGTCGTTGTTCTATTGCTGCGAAGTTGCGCGCTTGCATAGTTGCGGAGGTGTTTGTGAGCATAGGCTAGCCTCGCTGCAATGGATCGCGTGAGGGACACCGCTCGGCCAATCACTGCAATGTCCCTTGCCCGAAGTTTACATCGAGCAAGTGTACCGCTGACTTCGGGCCTGAAGAGGCGGGGCGGAGCGTAAAATGGTTCTGAAGAAGCGGGCACGCCCTTCGACCAGTGGTGGTGCAACCGCCGGGCCGGATGAGGTGGTCATGTTCGCCGAGCTTTTCAACGTCGGGCTCCAGCTCGCGGTTTGTGGGTTTGTGCTTGTCAGCTATAGGGGTTTAACCTTCGACTTCATCAGTTGACCTCGTCGTGTTTTCCAAGGTTGGCCACATATTTATGTGGGCTTGCCGTCTCGAGCTGGACGTGGATGGCTTCGTCGGGAGTCATACCGTCCATGTCTAGCCGTAGAGGGTTGGCGAGACCGAGAGGGAGGTGCTACGGGCTCAGTACGGGGTGTACACCTTCGCCCACCACAGAGGGGTTGAGGCTCCCACTCCTGCTCAGAATAAAAAGTGGTCCGCTGACTGGATGGAGCACTAGTTCTATTACAGGTTATCCGATGAACTGGCTGCTGTGAAAACCTATGAAGACCGATAGTGCCATCTAGGTGCTGGACGTGCTACCCACCATGTCGAGGCACGTGTGAGCTCGAAACCTGATTGAGGAGTGCATCGGGTCCGCTATGGCGCGAGGAGTTGTTTCTAGAGGTTGAGGAGTCCGAGGAATATGATGCGAAGAGGTTGATGGTGGTGAAGCTTAATCTGGCGAGGGTATGGCCATGAGCTGGTTGAGCAGGCAGAGGGTGACGAAGTGGAGTTTGGCCACTTGGTGATGACGGAGGCGACGGCATGCACTGAGTATATGGTGGGGAAGCTTTACTCTGTGAAGATTCTAAAGATCCGCGCTGCCATCAGCATGCGCCGGAGTGTCAACCGTTTATTTGACACGCCGGGCATCGACTATGAAGACTGGTTGTCTATTGCGGATGCAGAGGTTGTTGCTGCAAACAAAAGGAAGTGTGGCATCCGTGTTTGTGTTTCTTAGCAAAAATAGCAAAGTTCGCAAGCGCACGGGAAATATCTTGTTGTACACTACACCCGGTGGTACTCGGGGTTTCGTAAATTTCATAGGGACAACTGTGTAGAGGGCTTTTTGGAAAGAGTCTACCCTAGGCAAGGTTATGTTCTAAGAGTGGTGAGTTATCTTTATAGGCATAGGTTTTTCAGGCAGGGATTACTTAGCCTGTTATCTCCTTACTTTGGGCACTGGCCAATGCACAATACTAGGCAGCTTCTAGCAATTAGCACCACAACACACCCGAATGTGGGGGGATTACGAAGGACGGACAAGGCTGTGTCACTACCTAGCCAGCGTGCCCCTCAGCCAACCACAGTTCTTGATGTTGGCCAAGTTCCTCCGTTAAGAGGTTCCTCCACAAAGAACTAACGCTCCTAAAGAGACGACCTATCGATCCTGCAAATTTATAACAACTAAGATAATATACTTGAAAAGTAGTAAGCCGAAAGATAAACACAAGATTTCTTACCAAAGTGTAAGTAGCCTATAGAGGTACAAGCGAGGCGGGTACCGACAAGTCCACCACTCCAACCTCCTAGGAACCGTGACGCACCAGGGGCGGACCAACAACTTCAGGTAGATGAAACCAAGCTTCCTTCTAGCTTTCCCTCTCTCACTCTCTAGAATATGAAGAAGACTAACTACTCTTGCTCAAATATGTTGGATTATCCTTATGTGTGTTGTTGAGGAAAAGGTAGAGGGCCTCCTTTTATAGCTTGAGAGTAGGGGTGTCTTTGGAAAAGTGCCTCCTCCCTCCATTATGGCTTAAGCGACCAAGAATAGGCGGTTTCTGGTCCAACCCGCGATGTTGGTCTTGATGACCATTGCGACCCTATGCGGGTAATCCTTGAGCTTCATATCTCTAGCGTCAATGGTGATGGGGACGTGAGATCATAGGTTGTTCTTGTGACGGCCCTCCACACTCACGTGACGCACCATACGGTGGTGTTCTTTCCGTTGGAAGTTGTTGCCATGGTCTTTATTGGAGCCGCCTGTAATGGCCAAGATGACTCCGTAGGTGGGAATGGGGTTGTTGACAGTGGTTTCGGTTTCCTGCTTGACTGGCGAGGGTGGTGGCAATGATGGTAGGGGTGGTGGCGGAGGTAAGGCTGGGTGTAGTGGCTCTGGTAGGTGTGCTAGTCGAAGGCTAGATAGTGGAACCCTAGATGCGAGGAGGCTCCATAGTTGAAGGGTGTGAAGTCGTAGTGGTTTGATTGCGGAGGCTGGCTAGGCTTTTTGGTGTGGTTGACTTGCCTTTCGGTGTTCTGCGGAGCTTTCTCTCTTTCGGTGGCCTCTTTGCCCTTCGCAAAGTAAGGACACAGCTTGGTGTAGTGCCCCTTGACTTGGCCGTAGAAGTGGCAATACATCTGCTTCTGTGGAGGCCTTGCCCTGCTGTCTGAGTTAAGTATGTAGTCTCTTGGCTGGTTGTTTGGATTTGCCAGTTGTTGGGAGGGCTTCGATTGGCGGCGGAGGCACGATGACGATAGCTCCCACCTGATGGGATCTTGGTGGAGGTACCGGTCGGTGCGGGGTGGGTGCTGTGCTTGTTGTTGTGGGTGCGGAGGTCCGAAAGCCTCGAGGTTGGCTTTATGGCTGTTGTCGGCTCTTTAGTATTTTTCCAATATATCGTGTAGTTCTGCGAGTGTCTTTGGTTGCTTTCTCTCTATCTTCAAGTGGCATGGCTCTGGCCGGATGCAAGAGACTTCTACCATGATGATGCCATAGTATGTCACCCCTTCGGTCTTGGCTTTGGTTTGGAGGAACCTCCGCCACCACTCTTGGAGGGGCTCATTTGCCCCCTGCACGACGTTTAGGAGTTCTGTGTTGTTCACTATCTTGGAGTCCACCCTTTGAAGTTTGTTTGGAGGGCGGTGCAGAGCTCGGCCCATGTGCGGATGGAATTCGGAGGTAGGGTGCAGTACCATGATTGCACTATTCCCCTCGCGACGATGACGAATGACTTGGCCATTGTGTACTGGTCACTGTAGGCTGCTGCTACCGTAGCTTCATAACTCATGATGAACTACCAGGGTCAGAGTTTCCCTTGTATCTGGGCAGATGTTGATGGTTGTATGATAGGGGCCACTCCATGATCTGGAGGGCGTAGGAGAGTGGTGACTTTGCGTAAATAGTGAGTGGTTTGCGGAGGAGTGGGACCTACCCTCGTCAATGGTGATGTTTGCGGTGGGTAGGCTTGGGTAGAGTTGGTTAATGCGGAGCTGGGAGGAGGGTCTTGCGAAGGTGGGTTTTGTTGCGGTGGAGGTGGGGGGGTGGTGGTGAGGTGAGACTAGGCGATTAGTGGTGGTGCCTGCGTTGGGTCGGGGGTGGTGCTCCGTGCTAACTATGTATTTCCCACGTAGCCGAGAGTTGTTGGTTGATCCATGTTAGCACTGCCCTATAGCTGCCTCGGCTTGCTCCCTCATGGTTTGGAGGTGCTGCATCTTGTTAAGCGCTGTAGCTGCCTTCTTTTTCTCGGTGATCTGGGCCTGCAACATTCCTAGGCCTTCGGCCCGGTGGAGCTCCTCGTCTTCGGTGAACCCCGGCGAGGCCCTCGGCGCCGCCTCAGCGTGGCTTCGATCTGCGGCTATTGGATCCATGGTCGCTCCACGACCGACCCCGCCCCTGCTGGCGTCGGCGGGGGCGAGGGGTTGCTCTTCCTCCCTGCTGACCCTGGAGGTGCCTCGGCGTGGAGGCCCCGGGCTGGCACCTGCCTGCGGCAATGGCCCCGCCCCTCGACATAGTCTCGATAGGCTGGGCGGTGGCTCTGCTGCCCAACAAGAGTTGGGCAGCGGCTCTATCGGCGGGCCCCCAACCCCCCGGTGGTGGAGGAGAGTCCTGTCACGGTAGTTGATTTGAGCAGCTGGCAGGGGTTTGCCCTGCCCGGCGCATGTTCGCGGTGCAACGCATAGAGGCCGGCTTGGCTTTTTGGTTTCGTTTGGTCCCCACGTTCGGCGCCAAGCGTGGGGGATCGCTCCCGCCCTTCTTCGCCTTCGCTACCGGAGGTAGCGGGAGGAAGGGGCGAGGGCTTCCCTAGAGATTTATTGGTAAATAGTGTTAGCGTTTAGTGTACGGAAGCGGAGGGACCCTCGGCCTTGCCCCTCGCTAGGATTGCCAAGGGCGGGAGGACGATCGGAGGGCCGCGGGCGTGGAGGGGTAAATCTTGAAAGGGGGGACAAAATTCAATTCGATGAAATGGCAGTGATTTCAGCCACAACCGAGCCCCCTCCCTCGGGGCCCATACTCGTGTATTTATAGGAAGCTAAGGGGGGGGTGGGGGTCTCTTTACACTAGGGTACACGAGGGGTACACGCTTACTAGGGGGCCTCACAGGGGGCATAAAGGTAAACAAACTTGGAAGTTGAGACTCGTAGGGTTTCCCGGCCGCCGCCGGTCGCCTCTGCCCGACGGCGCGGCCTCTCGTGCACCGCTTGCCCTTCGCGGGCGGGCTTCACTCATTTCAGTAGGGTCGGCCCTTCGCGCTCCCGGCTGGTCCTCCTCCTTGTTCTTGACCGTCCCCCTCCACCACACCCGATGATTTTTCGCCACCGTTCGGAGGCCTTTGGATGCGCCATGGCTTCGTTGGGTGCCGGCGGAGGCCCTTTTGGGCCTTCGCCATTTGCTGCGGTGGCGGAGGCCCCTTCGCTGAAGATGCTTGCGGTTTCTAAAGAGTTAGTTGTTTACATTGAGCTTGGCCCGCCATGTAAAACCTGGGGCTAGCGAGGGTCGCTCGCCCCAACATAACATTTTGTTGTGGGTTCTCATAGTTTCAAACCTTCACCTTCAAAAAAACTTATTCGTGGCCAGCATGTTGGCCGCCAATGTTGGAAAAATGGGTCCCAAACAGGGTCGAGAGAGGAAAACTCCAAAGTGAAGGCTCCAAACAGGCAATGATGATTGACATGCAGACCATTGAAGGCAGATAATTTCACAAGCTGCTACATTAGCTCCTGTTGGGCTCTTCTAGGAGGTTGGCCCATGTATGACATCCATAGGCAAGCTATAAATGGTTCAAAATTTAAATTCAAGAGAACATCAAATAATTGAAAAATTTTGCAAGGTACATGACAATAATTTTATTGAGCACAATAAAGAATCACTGGTGGGTATTCGCAGAAATTGACGACGTAGGGCGGTATGAGCGGAATGAAAATGAAGCTATATCTATAAAACTTATGTTTGCAACCCCCACTAGCTAATTCTCTTGACATGCAAGCACGCCACCTCATCGTCCCCACTAACACCCCACTAGCATGCCACCTCACCAGCCCACTAACATTTTTTCTTGTGTCGGCGTCATCAACATGCCCCACATGTCTATGATGTAAAAAAGGTTATAACTCATGAACCAAAAAAAAAAATCAAATTTTGATTACACCATTAAATTTATTTTAATAAATCTTTTAAAACAAGATCTCACATGTATATATTTTGATAAAATTATAAGTGGGACCTGTTGGTATAGAGAAGAAAGAGAAAAAAAAAAAGAAAAAGAAAAAAAGAAGAAAGAAAAAAAGAATAGGAGGGTGATAGTAATATTGTAACTCATAGAATTCACGACGGCATCATGCATGCACAACGAATTCGTATATGTCAAGCGCATTTAATTAGACCCAATCACGTCCATTTACAGCCAAAAGAAAGAACTAGTAGCAGCAAGATAGCTTCACGTCCATTTCAACATGGGAAAATACGAAACTGCCTGCTTTATAATTTCCACGAAGACTTGGACCTGGTAAGTCTCTACACACGTTTACGCACGCAAGACCGACCACAAAAAATTTTGAACGACGTTATAATCTGTATTAATGTACTCGGATACATTGTTGCATCCGGCCAAACGCGGCAACAACTTGAGCAGTATAGTCAGAAAAGACATATGACCACGACGGAACGTACGTGTTTATGGTGCGGCAGCGGCCACACCACTAAACCGAGTATAAGATATCTTAAAACTGACCAAATTTTTCCACACGGTCGGACGAAGGCTCCTTGTGGCGAGAAGCAATCTCAAGAATGTTCGTCACCAGAGGATTTCCAGCATAGCAACGTGTTGACACCCGGAAATGGATGGACGTCATTTTAATACTATGAACATGTCAAAAGACCCTAGAGCTCGGCCAAGAAAAACGGCGAAGTTGTGGAACTAAACTTGATGAACTTGATGACTTGTGACGAATATTGGATCTATATGTGATATATATGTGATGAACGAGTTGTATCAGTGCATGGATGTCAAATATATGTGATATGTGTTCTTTATGTTACATTTGAAAAGGTGGAATGGAAAACAGAATTAAAAACAAATATTTGGTCACTTCACCAAGTGGTGCTCGGTAAAAGGCCACTGTATCGAGGGGAGCTCTCGGTAAATCTGGGAGAGTGGGGGGTCTGGGATCCCCAAAATCCCAGAGGGGATCACTCGGTGAAAGTAGCTCGGTGAAGTATGGTCGATTCACCGAGCGCGCCATGGCCCTCGTGAAACGACCATAGCTCTGCCTAGCGTCTGGCTGAGGCGGCCCTCGGTAGAGATGGTGTCCCTGTTTTTAAAAATTAAAATCCACCAAGAGCCCTACTAACAGGCGCTCAATAGGTATTGTTTTAAAGTTTTTTAAAAATTAAACTTCACCGCGAGCTTTCTTAAGATGGCCCTCGGTGAAGTACCTATACCTTTGGCGAGTGGGAGGGGGGCTCGCTGAAGTTGATGTCGACGGTGGAAAAGCCGCCGACGTCGGGCCAACTTTTAGTGACTTGAGGGGGCTCAGCCCTCGGTAGAGTTTGATAGACGGTGCACCGAGGGGGCCCAATTTAAGCTCTCGGTAGAAGCCGTTTCCCGTGCAAAGTTTCACCGAGGGGCTTCTACCGAGCAGCCCTCGGTAGAGCTTCTACCAAGCGCTATTAACCCTTTACTGAGCGTTTGTGGCGCTCGGTAGAGGCGGCGCCTCAGTAATGCTACTTACCCGAAGGATACCTAAAAAAAAGAAAAAAAAAAGTAACACGTTACCCGACCACAATGTCATCCGTGACTTATTGAGAGTTTCTTTATTTTTGTATTCACTTTAGTAGGATCTTGCATTGATTAACATCAAATTTGTATCTCTTTGAGCACTATAACTTTGGTTTAAGTCATATCTCCATCGGAGGTCATATGAAAAAAAAAAAATCCATTCACACCGAACATAAATCATTACTTCTGTGCTACAAATAATTTCAAATGAAAGATTCAATAATTACAAATTTGCATATCTCTCCAAGGTCAACAGCTCTGGTTTGATAAATTAAGAAACATAAATTTTAAAAATCCCACAGAACTTAAGACATAATATTTCATAAAACATAATAATCCCGGATCTTGCAGCCTCAGTACAGCCATTTTATTTTACGAGTAGCACTTTTTGGGCATATATTTGGCAAATGCATGATAGGAACAACTTTATTTTCGCTGCTACTTTTTCCTCGGTCCTGCTTTCACGATCAAGGGAAACAATTGGCGCGTACGTGTTCAACGGTCAGCTAATTCAATCCGGGAGTCAGCAAAACTTTTACAAGGCGTGCAAACGCGCCAGCCACATCGATCTCTTGCCCGTCCAAGGCGAATCCACCCGCGGCCGGCCGGCGACTCCACGAACAGAAGAACCAGGCAGCGTTGATGCCGTTTCGAGGCATTTTCACCAGACAGTAGAGCCAAACTTGCTTATAAAACGGCTGGCATATGCTTAGACCGTTGTCATGCCCATCCGACCATACGTCGTCCAGGGCGAACCACGTAGCAGCTAGAAGAAACAGCTGCAGCCGGCTGCTAGAACGATGGCACCACCTGCTACGCGAGCGAGCTTGGTCGCGCTCGTCGTGACTCTGGCGTTTCTGTCTTTGTTTCTTGATGGTGCAACGGCGGCGAGAACTGCGGCAACGTCGGTGGCGGCGCTAACGGCGGCGACAGGCTCAAGCCTTCTCAGGCGGCTCAACAAGCCCGCTCTCGCAACCATTGAGGTATATAATACTGGCATTTCACGTAGAATGGTAGTGCCCTCCGTAAATTGCAGCACACACATGGTGCTTACCAGTGTTTTGAAACTGTGTTTTAGGACCTTTAAAAAACTGTGTTGTAGCTGGTCACCAAAAAATAAGTGTTATAGCGGCATTTAGCTGAGAGCTCTAATCGACCGGTATTTAATAATCAGTACAAACAACTGTGTTACCAACTGTAGTACCCCTATAACGGTGTGGACATGCATGGCTCAACATATATGCTTGACAACTACTATCCAGTTTCCACTCCATTTACGTGGTAAAATTAACGTGGTAGATAATGTTCTTGATCAAATACTACCAATAAAAGCTGTTTTTCTCTTTGTCTGCTTTCTTGCAAGAAAATGATTGTGCAAAATTGTTGAAAAATTAACAGAGCCCGGATGGAGATATCATAGACTGTGTGCACATCTCGAAACAGCCTGCTTTCGATCATCCTCTCCTCAAGAACCATACTATCCAGGTTTCTCTCTTTATAGAACCGTTAAACTTTTCGGTTCAAGTCTTGTCCATGTTAAGCTAGCCTACCTAATCGTGTGATATGACACAAATGGTGCTCTATGGTCACCTTTCAGATGAGGCCCTCTTGTCATCCAGAAGGCCTCTATAATATGTCAAACATTACACCCAATCCATTCACCCAAACATGGCGTCAAAATGGCAAGTGCCCAGAGAACACCATACCAATCCGAAGGACCAAAGAAGAGGATGTCTTAAGGGAGAGCCACATTGAGAGATATGGGAAGAAGTTGCCGTGGAGCATCCCAAGCCGTTTTTCCATTGATGACCCTGACACAGTCAACGTATTGAGAGGCCACCAGGTACAAGACTGATCCAAGAATCACTGTCATAGTTCTACTAAAAATCCTACTTAAGGGTTGTACCTGTTGTTTCTGAAATTTCACATTTATATTTATTATTTTTTATATCTTCCTTTGAGCAGCATGCCATAGCATCTGCACCAGATGACGAGAACTACTATGGTACCAAAGCAACCTTCAATTTGTGGGAACCAATTGTTGAGAGGGACGAAGGATTCAGCTTGACCCAGTTCTGGATTAGTAGCGGGTCCTACGCAAACAACGACCTGAATACTATAGAAGCAGGATGGCAGGTGAGCCTATTATATACATATCAAGTTATATAATTTGTCTAAACATATCGAGTACAAAGAGACAAGCAAGTAGCAGCTATATTGTGATCGAGGACAGAATGAGCACGTTACAGAAAAAAAAAAAAATCTAAAATAAGGTTCCACGGCGGTTTTAAGATATTGGCTGACTTGCATTATGTAGATAATCTCAATGGAAGAAAGACAGAACAAGGGGTCCTCAGTCACCTAAAAAATCTTAGATGGCCTAGACAGAACAAGGAGTAGCTGACAGTTATTACAATAAAATAAATTGCATGCTAATTTTTCTGTTGGTAGATGATAACTATCCAGGTTTCTCTCTTTATAGAACCGTTAAACTTTTCGGTTCAAGTCTTGTCCATGTTAAGCTAGCCTACCTAATCGTGTGATATGACACAAATGGTGCTCTATGGTCACCTTTCAGATGAGGCCCTCTTGTCATCCAGA
Source organism: Hyparrhenia diplandra (assembly GCA_015847255.1). Classification (NCBI taxonomy): domain Eukaryota; kingdom Viridiplantae; phylum Streptophyta; class Magnoliopsida; order Poales; family Poaceae; genus Hyparrhenia; species Hyparrhenia diplandra. The sequence continues at coordinate 59,268 of JADLZK010009512.1, forward strand.
AGGCCTCTACAATGTACTATTATGTAAGAAACAGCTGCAGCCGGCTGCTAGAACGATGGCACCACCTGCTACGCGAGCGAGCTTGGTCGCGCTCGTCGTGACTCTGGCGTTTCTGTCTTTGTTTCTTGATGGTGCAACGGCGGCGAGAACTGCGGCAACGTCGGTGGCGGCGCAACGGCGGCGACAGGCTCGAAGCCTTCTCAGGCGGCTCAACAAGCCCGCTCTCGCAACCATTGAGGTATATAATACTGGCATTTCACGTAGAATGGTAGTGCCCTCCGTAAATTGCAGCACACACATGGTGCTTACCAGTGTTTTGAAACTGTGTTTTAGGACCTTTAAAAAACTGTGTTGTAGCTGGTCACCAAAAAAATAAGTGTTATAGCGGCATTTAGCTGAGAGCTCTAATCGACCGGTATTTAATAATCAGTACAAACAACTGTGTTACCAACTGTAGTACCCCTATAACGGTGTGGACATGCATGGCTCAACATATATGCTTGACAACTACTATCCAGTTTCCACTCCATTTACGTGGTAAAATTAACGTGGTAGATAATGTTCTTGATCAAATACTACCAATAAAAGCTGTTTTCTCTTTGTCTGCTTTCTTGCAAGAAAATGATTGTGCAAAATTGTTGAAAAATTAACAGAGCCCGGATGGAGATATCATAGACTGTGTGCACATCTCGAAACAGCCTGCTTTCGATCATCCTCTCCTCAAGAACCATACTATCCAGGTTTCTCTCTTTATAGAACCGTTAAACTTTTCGGTTCAAGTCTTGTCCATGTTAAGCTAGCCTACCTAATCGTGTGATATGACACAAATGGTGCTCTATGGTCACCTTTCAGATGAGGCCCTCTTGTCATCCAGAAGGCCTCTATAATATGTCAAACATTACACCCAATCCATTCACCCAAACATGGCGTCAAAATGGCAAGTGCCCAGAGAACACCATACCAATCCGAAGGACCAAAGAAGAGGATGTCTTAAGGGAGAGCCACATTGAGAGATATGGGAAGAAGTTGCCGTGGAGCATCCCAAGCCGTTTTTCCATTGATGACCCTGACACAGTCAACGTATTGAGAGGCCACCAGGTACAAGACTGATCCAAGAATCACTGTCATAGTTCTACTAAAAATCCTACTTAAGGGTTGTACCTGTTGTTTCTGAAATTTCACATTTATATTTATTATTTTATATCTTCCTTTGAGCAGCATGCCATAGCATCTGCACCAGATGACGAGAACTACTATGGTACCAAAGCAACCTTCAATTTGTGGGAACCAATTGTTGAGAGGGACGAAGGATTCAGCTTGACCCAGTTCTGGATTAGTAGCGGGTCCTACGCAAACAACGACCTGAATACTATAGAAGCAGGATGGCAGGTGAGCCTATTATATACATATCAAGTTATATAATTTGTCTAAACATATCGAGTACAAAGAGACAAGCAAGTAGCAGCTATATTGTGATCGAGGACAGAATGAGCACGTTACAGAAAAAAAAAATCTAAAATAAGGTTCCACGGCGGTTTCAAGCATATTGGCTGACTTGCATTATGTAGATAATCTCAATGGAAGAAAGACAGAACAAGGGGTCCTCAGTCACCTAAAAAAATCTTAGATGGCCTAGACAGAACAAGGAGTAGCTGACAGTTATTACAATAAAATAAATTGCATGCTAATTTTTCTGTTGGTAGATGATAACAATGTACTATTATGTAAGAAATAAGTATTCTAACTTACCTGGGGTGGGGGGGGTTTGATATAGACTTTTTCCTTAATCTAATGTATATATACTTTCTACAAACTGTAGGTTTACCCTGGTCTGTATAAGGATAGACACACAAGACTCTTCATCTACTGGACTGTAAGATAAATATTATGTGTGCTATTTATCATCATTTTTATATTAGTCCCTTCTTTATAAGATCAGAAGTTCAATAGTAATGAACTAATTCTTCTATTGATTTGAAATGTTGTAGCGGGATGCTTACAACAAAACAGGATGTTACAACCTACTATGCTCAGGGTTTGTACAGACAAGCAAGGAGATTGCCATTGGTGGTAGCAACTCGTATCTGTCCCCTGTCTCCATGTATGGTGGCTCACAATATGACATCACTATTTTAGTTTGGAAGGTATGCCTGAAAAGCTTTCACAATCGATGACATATGCTCTTTGTTCACATGCAACTTACTTTCAGACCTTAGGACACACAATTCAGGTAGCACATAGGCTTTTGAAGTAGTGCTCTTTAAGGGACTTCATCTACTGCCCATGATTTTCATCTATTAATTAATCCAAACATTTTATTAATGCATTTGCTAGCTCATATCAATTACCCATTGTGCAGTTCTAAGGAATGTCTGCGTGCTAAATAAGAACTTAAAAACGATAAGACGTAGGAGCTATAGTACTGATTGAAAAACTATAACCACGAACATTTCAGCTTACACATGGCATTTATTTATTAGTTTATGCATTAGCTTTGATCGAGTAGTTATCCGGACTATGCACACGTCATATATCAATTATCAAATAATGCATGCAAAATTTCTGCGCTCCCAATGGTAGTTCTTAGTCCACAATGCACACATCGTGTCAGAACGATGCATAATAAATTCCTACCCTCCCAACGGTATGTTCTAAACTTCTCAAGTTTTGGAACAACAACAACAACAACAACAACTTAGCCTTTTGTCCCAAGCTAGTTGGGGTAGGCAGATGAAACCCATGGGAAACAAGTTTGAAGTTTTGGAAAAAAATGAAAAATAATTTTTTGTACTTCTGTTACAATGGAAGGGAAGTATATAAATAAACCATTAGTGAAAATAAGGAACACGTAAACAACCTTTTACTCAGATAGGGAATCTAAAACAATATTCCCTAATCATGATTTTGTCTGAAATCTCCAGTTTAATTTTGAATTTCAGGACCCAAAGGAAGGCAATTGGTGGTTGCAAGTGGGAGGCCATGATCTGGGCTACTGGCCAACATCAATTTTCTCAAAGTTGGCAGGTAGCGCCGCCTCTGTCGAGTGGGGAGGCGAGGTGGCAGCATCACCGGATGCGGGCCAAACATCCACACAGATGGGCAGTGGACACTTTCCTGATGAAGGGTTCAGGAAGGCGAGTTACGTCAAGAACATTCAATTGGTAGATTCGACCAACAATCTCAAATCTCCTAGTCATGTGAGCCTGTTAGCGAAGTGGCCCAAGTGCTACAACGTGCAGAATGGTACTAGTGCTGATTGGGGCACTTACATCTTCTATGGAGGACCCGGGAAGAACCCTAACTGCCAATAACAAAAATTGAACTGGTTGGGGCCCAAACGTCTCATTGACACAAGAGCAACCCCCACAGGAAATGCATTATATATGCTCTCCTTTACTCCGAAAAATTATGATTAGGATCTATATCATTGGGTGTAATAGTATGCATTCCCACTTGTCCCATTGCAATGGTAAACTGCTACATATTTTTCTCTACATTGTAGGTATAAACAAGGAATATAATTTTGAAGGATATATTACTCAAGAGAAATCCTGAGCAATATCAAATAAGTAGGTGTCATATTATCTGTGGATAAAACAAAAATGTAATAGCTAGCATTAGTGCCCTCCCGTGGGTATGCAGAGATCGGCATATCTATGACTAATTTTACTAGTAAATAAATGTGACTCAGTACTACAGAAATTATTATTAGAGGTGCCTCGATTTTGGACCAACGGCGGATCTAAAAGTGATTTCAGAGTTGGCCAATTGATTTTTACAGGCAGCCGGGACAACTAGAATATGCAAATTCTCCAAGTGATGCCGATTTTCCTAGTGTTTTAGCATTTAACAATTAATATATTTTTTCCTACCAAATGTCTCATAGCGAGAATTTAAATGTGCTATGACTAGTGATAGTTTAGTTACTACTAGGAAACATGCTTGTGCGTTGCTACGGGAGAAAATAATTACCAAACATTAATAAGAAATGTGAGCAAAAGTTTTCATGGTTATTTATATTTTACCTATTTTGCAAATTTCATTTAAAAGGTCATATTTTCTATAGCCACTTTTCTCCTCCGATTTCTCTTTCCCAAAGAAGTACGGAGTCTATCGAACCGTACTCGCCTATACTTATCGAAGTTTACCAATCGCAACACATTCCTTTGCTCTTCCTCCCTAATCTCCATCGCCGACGCCATAAAGTCAGACACTACTCGGCTGATCTTCACAGGCACACCTTCTCATCCTCCTCCACAGCCACGCCAAGATCGCATATCTCGACACCGGTCAAGCGAGGGCGAGAGTCTCTCATAGACCACGGGCCCGGCACGGCGTCTCCAGCTTTCCCTCGCGAGGGGGGGGGGGTGTACCTCTGGTGGAGGATTTAGCATGGGCCATGCTTGGGTGGTAGCTAGCGCATGGAGGGTGAAGCTTCGCGACGTGCCGCGCCCCCGACGGCCGGCGTTTGGCGAGGGCCCTTTCGCGGTGGTTCGTTAGGGACACGCAATCCTGCCGGCGGCAACCTAACTCTTGCTAGGGCCTTGTTCGCCGCAGATATCGTTGGACTGGGTGGCGGCGGGCTCTATTTGGATTGAGGCTGCTGGGCTTTTAAATATGAGAATAAGGATATATGTATATGTGCGCGCATCGGACACGGGCTTCGGCCGTGTTGAGGTTCTTTGGAGCTCTAGCGGCGGCCGACCGACACGAACTCGTATACGCACGACGGAGGGAGTGTAACACCCTGACCCAGGATGACGGCTAAGACCCACTCTACACATTAAGTGGACCACACCGCTAATTAACTCTCTTGCGCTTTTCGTCCTCGCTTCACGCAAAAAGTTGCAACCGGAGCTAACAACCTCCCAGAGTCCGGATTTTTAAGCTGGTTCGGCCTTCCTAGAACTTCCAGTATGGTACTAAATTTCGAGCTACATCCTTGCATCCTGAGCTACAGTAACGAGAAACTGGCCTGGCCCATCATCAAGGCACATTCCCTAATTGGGCTGACGCTGGGTCTCACATCCACCCACCCTTAAGGACTCGACGTCCTCATCGAACCAGCATACCCATGCGGGACAGATGTCTAGGATCAACTCGCTTGGCTCACGTACGCATTACCAGCTCCACGGCCTATTTGCCATGCCCTCTCACGGAGCCATGCGCAACTTTTCCGAGCTCCCGATCCATACGTCCCGTGAAACCCGTGAGAGTTGGCTCGAATACCATTTGTAACGCCCGACCGGGATTACGGCTAAGACCCACTCTACACGTTAAGTGGAGCACACCTGCTAATTAACTCTCTTGCGCTTTTCGTCCTCGCTTCACGCAAAAAGTTGCAACCGGAGTTAACAGCCTCCCGGCTTTTAAGCTAGTTCGGCCTTCCTAGAACTTCAAAGTATGGTACTAAATTTTGAGCTATATACTTGCATCCTGAGCTACAAGAATGAGAAACTGGCCTGGCCCATCATCAAGGCCCATTCCCTAATTGGCTGCTACATCTTCCTAGGACGGTCGGCAAGGTTCACTATGAAGTCTTTCAAAAGTTCATCTAACATGCTAGGGCCGCTAGGTATCTTCCGTCAATCCATGCGCGACACACCGTAGCGGTCCACGGTTTGCGGCGGTCCGTGTGATACAATCCTGTAGGAGACCCACAGTCTGTTATCCCCTAACGACTTTCGGTAACCACTAACAAGGTTAAACAAGTTCCTCATACTAAACTAAAACCGAGCTCATTAGCCCTCACGGTTGTACTGTTTTCCTGGAGACTCTAATACAGACAAGTCCACATGTTGCTAATAGTCATATTTAACGTCATATGATCATGGTTAAAAAGCTAACATATCCCAAACAATACTTTCCTTAATATCGATCCTTCTTCAAGTCCAAAGCTCCAAGAGAGATCCTTTTTGATCATCAACGTGTTCCAGATCACCACGTTAAGCTCACCAGTGTACTAGATTCCAAGCAACAACACACAACCATATGGGCCAATCATGCATAGCAAATAAAGCTACAATTAGAATAGTACACCAATATAGTAATAAAACAAGCTGAAAAGCTTATAGAACTAATCTACACGTTTCTATGATCACACAGACGTAAGGATCACTGAAAACGGAGCTAAAACGGAGAAGATACGCAAATTACGAGTTTCGTAGGAATAAAATAATAAATTAAATTTGACCACAAAATTTTAAAGTTGGAAACCTACTGAACAGTAGCGTAAACACCTAGATTACGAAATTATGAACCTAACGAAATTTAAACGGTTCAATTTGGATTTAGATCAAGAAAGTTATGAGCATTTGAAAATAATGGCAAAACCGTAATTACTTGAAAGTATTCGGGAATTTAAATGCGCTTTCCAAAGGAAAACGCATAGTCGAAGAAATACGCCAAGGATCTCGACGGAATTAACCATAGGCGACAAGGTCTCTTTAGCAATTTTACCACGAAGGGTTATGATTAGATTTGATCCGTGCGGTCGTAGATGGCCGGTGTAGATTTGAAAGAAAAGAGAGAGAGGGTACAGCGGGAGGATGACCGGTGCACGGTGGTTGCCATCGCCGCGGGCGAGATTCTCACCGAATTTAATGAATCGGGCCCTATAGTGCACCAAATTACGCGGGACCAACACCAATCGAAGAGGGGAACACCGCGTGCTCACGGCTCGAAATCGAGGGCAAGGGCGGATGGACAATGGTGTACGGCTCGTCCAGTGGGGACGGTGGTGACCTGTGAAGTCCGGCGTGCACCTATCTTTGCTCTGTCTTTGTGAGTGTGACGTCGTCCGGAATTTTGTATCTCCCGCCCTCGATGGCGTGGATGGGAGGTCGCGGCTCCCACTAGTACTCGAATGCTTTTAGGTGGCGGGCAGAAATTATTTTAGGTGGCGGGCACACACGCCCGTCACCTAGTAAAGGTCACGGTTAATCAGGCCGCATCCGTGGCGGGCGTTTGCCCGATCCACGGTAAATGAATTAAAAAATAAAAAGACCCAAGCCCGGTGCGGACCTTACGGGCCCGAAACCGAGCCCAGATCCGTTGGGAGGATGATCCGGCATCGCCGTCCGAAACCCTAGAGCCGCGGATCTGCGGCGTCGTCGTCACCGACCGTGGTGGGACGCCGAGCCCACCGCCGTCGAGCCCGCCGCGCCGCGAGATCCGTCGTCGTTGAGCCCGCGGCCGCGAGATCCGCCTTGGTGGGACGCCGCCGCTGCTGAGATCCACCGTGGTGGGACGCCGAGGCCACGAGATCCGCCGTGGGGGACGCCGAGGCCGCGAGATCCGCCTTTGGGGACGCCGAGGCGCCGCCGTTGAGCCCGCCGCCGCGAGCTCCGCCCGCGCCGCTAGGGGCCCTCGTGCCGAAGCTCCGCCATGGCCGCCCGCGGCCCTCGCGCCGAGCTCCGTCGCCAACCATGCCGAGGGAGGAGGACGGGAGGAGGGAGGCCGGTGGATGGGAGCGAGAGGGGAGGTAGGACGGAGGAGGAGGGAGGCCGGTGGATGGGAGCGGCGCGGAGTGGGAGATGAGATGCGGTGGGGGATGGGAGACGAAGCGGCGTCGGGATTTTTTTTTTTTTTTTTTTTGAGGGGAGGTGTTGGGCTTTACCGAGATGGGGAACGATTGAGAAACCCTAGCTAAGTGTGAGTATATATACGTGGCCCGGTAGAAATCGACTTGGGCTTTGCTTTCGGGCCTAGTATATTTCGCGTGATCGGGCGTTTGTAAGTTGCCCGCATCGGAAAAAAAAAGCATTTTGCGTGGCGGGCACATTATAAACGTCCGCCCACGGTAAATCGATTTTACGTGGCGGGCAAAATTGCCCGTCCACAAAAAAAACAGGATGTGGCGGGTATTTTCCGTGGCGGGCAAAAAAGTGCCCGCCACGGAAAAAAATTGTGCCGATGCTCGCAAAATCAAATCAGTACTAGTGTCCAGCTCCGCCCTCGGCCGGCGGCGGCGGGCGATAGCGGCGTCCAAGAACCTGGCGGGCAGCAGCCAAGGCGGCATAGCGGCGGCGCCCAAGAACTCGTCGGTGTGGGAGTGGGGGCTCGCAGATCACTGGGGGCTCGGCTGGTCAAGGGGGGGCTCGCAAGTTGCAGCGTCGGTGTGGTGAAGGGGCAGCGCGGTGAAGCCGCCGCCGCCAACAGAGAAAGAGCCACCGCCGGGGGAATAGAAAGTGAATTTGGGAAGGATTTTAGGGTTTTCAAGCACCTATATATGTGGTGGGCCTTTGAGAAGTGAACTTTGGGCCTTTTGGCGCGATTTTTGAGCGGGCAGCACCGAATTTTTGACCGACACATGATTTCTTTCGGGACCTGCGGTAAAAACCGAAATTTCAGAAATTTCGGAAAATTTCGGCCGAAATTTAAAACCTACTGGTGACCTGTGAAGTCCGGCGAGGTGCTGTGAGCAAAACAGAGAGAATTAAAGATAGATATTGATCTCGACGACTTCGCCAGATTGAAACGAAGGTCGGTGCGAGGCTTACAGCAAGGACGATGTAGAGAAACGGCGGAATCGAGCTCCGTCAGCAAAACCCGTCAATGATGGTTAGGGTTCGGCTGTTGCTGCGAAAAGATTGGAAAACGGCGGCGCAACGCGGTCGGCTGCTTCTTATAGGATCAGGGCGCAAGCAGATAGGAAGGGAATCGGGATTCGCGGATTGGATTATGGACGGCTGATTGCGTCGGGGGAGAAGTCCCGCTGGGTTACGATGTCAAGAACGACGGCGTCGTTGACTTGGAGAAGTCCCGAGCATCAAACAGAAAGGAGGGAGGGCAGCGCTTGGGCTGTGCTCGGCCAACCTGGGCTTGGTGCTCGCGGGCCGGCAAGGAGAGGACAAGCGGGCCGAAGGATGGGATGGCCACTTGGGCCGGGAATGAGGAGGACGCCAGCTTGGGCTACCAGGCCAAGGTGGAAAATCAACAGGCCAGCGGGCCAGATTCCAGGGAAAGCATGAAAAAGAGGCAAATACACTTTTCAATTTATTTGGCCAGCTTTCAAATGGGAGTTTCAAACTGATTTGAATAATCTCGAAATTAGCAAAACCCAGACAATTACAATATAAAACATGCAGCAGCATGGATGCAAAAATCATGTATGTAACCTTATATTGCATTTTAATTTCATAAAAAAATATTATTTTACTAGATTCAATGCATCACCAAATTGCATAATTAAATCAAATTGCCTATTTTTTAAAACATGCAAAATTTCGGGTGTTACATGCGCTGAGCCCGCTCAACAGCCATGCTCTAGCGTCCCCGGCATCCTGGCCTCCTACAGCCCAGTAGGCGACACCACCCGTGAGCTGCGCCTATGATAATTTTCCAGTAATCAAATATGTGCATTGCTATAAGCTTGTAGTACAAAACATGTGGGATTTGTGCACATCATCACTACCTATTCATTTGTCCTGGTTCTATATGATCTTTGTAAACCATTATATTCTAGTAGTGTCTATACACAACATTCACACAAAAGCAATTTTCGTGGCACCCAAAACCCAGTGTCTTTTCTCTTTTATTAACAACACCTCAACATACTGAAACAATATGGTAACCAGTCTTCAAATAAACAGCCACTCAACATGTTTCGCTACCGGACTCAGCCGATGGCTTGTCGATCCACTAACTCACCTCCTATGTGGAACACATCACTCTCCGTGGCAATTAGAGCGCCACTAACAGAAACATACATGCATCGGCTTCACAACATTCACTTGACTAGGCCACAAATTCAACTGCATGGACTTCCTGTAAGCAACTACTTCGAGCATGGGTGACCTCTCCTACACACACATACATGAGAACTAAAAGCACACAAGCAAAGAAAATACAATATTATCTCTCACATATATTGGGAAACATAAACACGACATCCTCCATTTATGCAATTGCGACATAGCTCGGCAACTTTGCATCGCCTGGGCGAGCAAACACTATCTGCATGTTGTACATACAACACTTGATTAAAAGGTGGCACATGCATAACTGAAGTTATGAACAAGTATTGTCAGCTATATATGGTGTATAGTGCGTAAATCCATACCTGGTAATCTAAACCCATGTGTGATTTGAACATAGCTGCGCAGTAGTTTAAATAGTACTCCCAAGTACGGATGAATTTTTCATCAAATCCTAGAGCCAAAACTTTTCTGCAAATAACAAAAGTACTGATTGAATGACATAAATAAATCACTTTTAGCCGAGCTTGATTTATTTTGGGGCCAGTACTTACTCTATATTGGCCTCAAAGTTGTCCCTCCAATGAATCAGAGTCGGGTAATAATGGTACCCAATATTCTCAACGTGTTGTATGCTGCAGAGGAGTACACAATAAGTAACTGATAAATCGTAGAGGTCTTAGTTAAATGATAGTGACAAAAAGTATGTATATAGTTGAGTACATACCATAGTCTTGATGCATTAGACATGGCAGACGCGATACGAGCTAAAGAAGGTAGGCAGCCACCTGGGAAGATATATTCCTTCAGGAAATCAGGCTTCGACCTCATTTTGTCGTACAATTCCTCTGGGCACGCGATGGACTATGCATATACAAATTCAAATTTTAGAAAAAAAAAAAAACTGTTGTCCCCAATCATACAATGGTGTTTAAGAAAGATATATATTTGTAATGATCAACCTGGATGACCAATAGGCCGTGTTCTGCCAAATGATACTCGCAGGTGGCAAAAGAACTCTTCGTAGAACTCATGGCCAACGTGTTCAAGCATCCCACTAAATGAGCAAGGAGAAAACTGTTATCAGACCCAGCAACTGATCTATCAATTCTATGATCACACCAGCAGTACTACTCACCAGCTTACAATCCTATCAAACTTTTGGCCGTTCGGTATTTGACGGTAATCACAAAGCAGGAGAGTTATGCGGTCCTGCATAGACAGTTAATGTCGGTAATGATGTTTGTTTTTCCTATGCTAGCTAATATTTCTAAAATACAGTCTGAGGCCACAAGTATCATAAAGTGATATAACTGACCTCTAATCCAAATTCTTTGACCTTTTTCTGTCCATATTTCAGTTGCTCCTCGGATAATGTAATTCCTGTGCACTTGCAACCAGTTCTCTTCACCAAACGTATGGCTAATGAACCCCAACCACATCCAATGTCAAGAACATGATGCTCCGGCTCCACCTTAGCCTTCAGTTAAATGGTTTTATTGCAATATATGATGACATTGTCAGGTCGTGTTGGTGTATATATACAAGCTCTTTAAGTTCATATGGAAATCTCTAAATCAGGAGAAAATTATGATGGCAGAGTACAAGCCGAGCACCATACATATTATGATCACTTTACCTTATTAATTAGATTGTCAAGTTTACGTAGCTGGGCTGCTTCTAAACTCTCATCTTCCGCCTACAATTCGAACCAATATGAAGGTAACCAGGTAATATCAAATACTGTACAATTATTCACAGCACTACGTTACATGATTTACATGTTGGTCAGTGAAGCTACGTACGTAACATATTACGGGGAGAATGACCTACAATAATTCCATACCTTGAAAATACCACAAGAGTAAGTCATCGTGGGATCCAGATAAAGAGCAAAGAAATCATTACTCTGCATACAAATAATTATGTTTCAATGTAAGATACTACTTTGATTGTTCATTTATAATAGAAAGACATGATTTGTAGCATGTGGATGTACAGAACAAATTAGAAATGTTTATGATATTGATTCCATGATATAAGTAAAATAGTTGAAGAAAAATTCAAGCAGATGTGAATCACATGTTTCCAGAATAAAATTAATCCACTGACCAGATCATAGTGTGCAGAGATATTTCTACGAGCTTTTGATATAGTGTTTCTGGTTAATACTTCATGCAAAACATATTTTGCTACTGTAACTCCATTGCGTTTTAGCAAGGGTGACCACCAGCCCTTTTTATATAACCACTGCAAGACACATTTAAATGAGTTTATTAATAGCACACTTATGTCTGGATCCTCAACTTGATGAAACAAAGTGTTTATTTAAAATTAAGGTACCTTTTATTGCTGGCATGGCTGTTCAACCTCTTCCGTTCACCTCTATTAGCTATAATAATCTGTACCATACGGGTTATAAATTTAATCAGCAAACAAAAAGAGACTTTATTTATGTATTGTATGGGTACAATTATCTTGATTGTGCCTTCACTTAGTATAAAATCTTTATGTGATTTAAAAATATTTATGGAGCAATTGAAGAGACCGTTGTGTACATACCTCTACAATATTCTGAAGGCCTTCTTTTTTATCAACAAACGAGATATAACCATTGATGTAGGAATATGCAAAACCAGGGTCTCCTTCCGTTGCAATCTGATAGTAGGATGAGACAATGCCTAGATGTTTGTCACATGAGCATACGTGATGAAGAAAGTAGAAGGTAGCTTAAAATGATGAAAGAAGAATGGATAAGAGAACCTTCCAATAGAATTGGGGTTGTGAACTCGTATCACACATTGTAGTTGACATCTTTCACATATTTTGCCAAAACTAAGAGAAGTCCCTCCATCTTCGAGAATGCTATGCACTAAACTGAAGTCAGAATCACTATCATGGATTTTCTAGTATAAGCTTTCATACAAGCCTCACCTGAAGTTACCAATGGTTATGAATTTGTCTAAATTTTTTGCCACCAGATAACGTATGCCGGCCTCACTCCATGATGGGATCATGGGTTTTGGGTTGACCAGAAGGGTACAACTATTGCCTAGCAACCCTGAAGCTACTAGTTTCCCAGCCTAAATTAATTCAGTTTGCCATAAAAGACAGCACTCTGATGAATATTTGCATAACATTTTGTCATTTTTGTGATTGAACTTAAAAGACGAAGTGGGAAAGGAATACCTTCACGTTGTCCTCATGATTTCCATAACCTGCTATTCAGTAAAAAGGCACGTTTCAAACTTATTTTATACTGAAATTGGTTAAATAAAGGCAGGTTGCAGTAAAAAAAGAGCAAATTCACCTTGATATGGGACACAAAACAATATTCCCTCTTCCCTTGTATGTTATTGAGCTCAGTAGTAGCCTTTGCAGCAGCCATAGAAGGAATCGGGTGGCTAGTATGCCATTTAAGCAATACATGATCGGGGAACATTAGGAGGGTTAAGTGTTGCAAGGAAAGGTCTGGCAGATTCAATGTTCTAGCATTTCCAAAGGAGAATGTTCCACGGTTAGTTTTAATCCTTCCATGCCATGTGAAAAAATGACATAAATACATTCATTGACCATCCATCATGCGCAAGAAAATTAATCAAACTAACTTACCTGAAGTGTATTTAACCAGTAGGTAACACAAGCACCACTGCTTGTAGTACCCAAGAAGTTCCTCGCACTCCATGCAGAAGAATTATGAGGCATAAAACTTTCATCACAGTGGAAGTACAAATCACTGCAATAAAGGAAAACTTAAGAATTTTGAAAACACTATATCAACCAAATGAAACCAGTAAATAAAGAATAATACAAATAGTGTTGGTTAGAAATACCTGTGGATATACTGGAAAGCTCCTAGAACTCTCCGTTCATCACGTGTTGCTTCTGTTCCTAGTAATTTTAGAGCATCAGGAGCATGAACGCAAAATATGATCTTGTCATACATCTCTTCTGAGCCATCAGTCTCCAAAACTCGGTAACCTGCTTCTTGCATCATAACATTTTTCTCATGAGTGAATATAAGTAGGGTAATTTACAACAAGGAAGTGACTGTTGTATGCAATATAAAAGCATCTCTTCCCCAGAATCTATATACATGTTGATCACTATAGTTGGCCAATTGGGTCCTTTGAATAATCGTCCTCATATTCATACTGCAGATTAACTCTGAGCACTTATAGAACTTGTGTGGTATTTTAACTTCTATAATGTAATTAATTATAAAACCACAACTGAGACATGTAACCGAATTGGAAGATCGGTAAATTGCCAAAAAAAAAACATAGTATCGAGCAAAAGGATATAATACCATTTGAAAACAATAATTTCTAGGATAAATATAATGTAAAAAAATATCCAACTAAAGCAAACAAAAAAAATTGAAACATATGTGCAACTGCAAACGAGCCTCGGCTCGATGGTAGTGCCAGCGATGGCGAGCCTGCCCACCGAGTTCGATCCACGGGATTGACTCTGGCGTCGCATCAGGGAAATTTCCCCAGTTTTAGTTTTCGCCTGGATTTTTCCAGGCCGCCTCTCTTCGCGTTGGACGTTCAACGAATATTGCGGCGATCTCCGTTGCTCCCTTGAAGGACGTGAACTTCTATGTGCGTGTGTGTAGCTGTAGGTCTGTTTGTACACGGGTGGTGTGCGTGTGGCGTGCGTGTGTGTGTGGGTGTGCGTGCTGTATGAACGGATACTACAACTGTACCCAGATGAGAGGCATCGCAAAAAAAAGAAACATATGTGCAACTGTGCATGTCAGTAGAAATACTCATGAATGACCAAATACATGTACTTAGAAAGGGAACAATGGATCTACCTCCATTAAATCTTGAAACTGATCTCACATCACATCCGGTTTTAATTTGACAACCCATACTCTCCAATTCCTCCCTTACCTGCTCATATACAAAACCATGTCATATATAATTTTTTAGAAAACAACCAGGTCATGTAACATAGTCCATTCCATGCTTTATGGATAACGAGTTGTGCTACCTTTTTCACGTAGGACCCAGAACCACCTTTGACCTTTAGCCACTGTAGAGGATTACACATCTGAATGCATACACACAAAACCATTGGATTAATGAGGACAATATATATTTGCCAGACTGAGAAGTTCTTCTAATGTTTCACCAATTAGAATGCAGAAGAAATTAATAAATATTTGAAGTAGATTATTAGGCACCTCGAGAAGATGATTATCACAAAAAAATGAAAGGACGAAACCAGCCGGGAAGCCAAATATGTTCTGTGATGGACAGGACCAAATGCATGCACACATTGGGATCTGCAGCAAATTCAATAGTTAATTACCATCTTAAAACTCATATGAGAAATGGAGTAAGGATAATTCAATTAGTAGCGTACAAGGTAAGCATCCAGGAACAGCTGTGAATATCTATGTGACTGAATAAATTGACCCAAAGTCTCATTCTTGTCAGGGTTTCGTGCATGGTCCTCTAGGTACCTTCAAATTAAAATAAAGGTGCAAAATTATCCATAATTCAGATTCGATTTATATTTGACTTTAAATTAATGAACAAACATCTATCGCTGGAAGAATTAGTAAACTCACTTGAGAGCATGGTTCTTGAACTTGAATATCTCATTGATCATGAGCCAGAATCTGGGGCTAAACAAATTGCTCTTCTGTACCAGAACACTAGATATACCATTGCGGCTACCCCACTCAAAGCCTTTATTACCTTTGTTTAACTGCAAGCTTGCTGAGAATGACATGTCCGATTTCTCCATTTCAACCCCTAGACGTTCGAACCATTCTATCATGTTTGGGAACGTCACCTGCAATTTTTTTTTTTTTTTTTTTTTTGTTATTGTAGAAGAGGAGGTGATATATACCCATACCATACTATACACCAATGATACATTTTCTCTATTTGATGCTTTGGATGTGTATGTTGTAATAGCTGTCCATTAATTTATCTGTCCCTTGCTGTGAGGAATCACTAATCATAATTTAATCTAGATGATACACACGAATCCAGGCCATTTGTTTTAACGTAGGCGGTAAAATTAGTGGCTTTTGTTTACATGCAAGTAATTGAAGAGAAATGATAAATATAAAAGATTTAAACTAGATATATACATTTGATATATATCAATATACATTTGATTTTGACCAACCAATAAAATAGCTGTAATATAAAAAAATCCCTGTTGTCCCCTCCAGGCGGTCCCCTCTCCTCCCGGCAGCATGGGGAGTAGCACCACTGCGGTGACCAAGCAGATCTAGGGTTGGGCGTGAATCTCCACCACGGCCCCTCCCAGCGGGCGGGGAGCAGATCCACGATCTGGTGGCGAGCAGCACTAGCCTCGCGCCCATTCTCTCCCATAACCACGCCGCCGTGAGGGGACGTTGGATGAGGACAGTGAGGAAAGGGGGAGGTCCGAGGTCTGCTCTCTCTCAATATACTCTCTTTCTCCATGTCTCTCCCTCCCAGTCTTGGTGCGGACTAAGGTGGCGGATCTAGGGCAGGCCAGGTGGGGTCTAGTGGCAAGCAAACCAAATCCGGCTAGTGGCACTCCTTCAACGGGTGTGGCAGGCGGCGATTGTGGCGCCCGTGGGACGGGTTTTCCATTTTTATTTTTTCGAGTTGATTTACCATGGCGGCTGCAAACCGCCTCGATAATTGCCACGATTAACGGTGACCTTCCATCCAAGGCAGTCGCAAAACCGCCTCGATAAATCTGAAATGCCCGCCTCGGTAGTTTTTTTTTCCTGTAGTAGTGTGGTGTATGGTGAACTTGCACAAGTCTACTAAGAGATCTACAACCTTGTAGTTGATCACCTTTTATCAATTTAAATCATTTCATGTCTTAAAAATATGTTTAAGTTCTAAAATTTTTAATTATTTTTTTACTCTTTATTTTTGTTTAAGATCTACAACCTTGTAGTTGATGATCTTTTATCTATACAACTTGTACTGAGATATGTCGTATACAAAAGTTATAATGCTATGTGAGATCTAAAACTTCGTTTTAAAAAAAAAAGGATCTGAAACTTGGTAGTTAACACTTTTCACATTCCAAACAATTTATAAGCAAAAAAAAAAAAAAAATAACGTGTGATTTGTAGAATATAATCATGGAAAATTTCAGTTTTGCATACTCAGTGACAATATATCTAGTGTGGTTGGTAATCTTCGTGCAAGCATGTGAGTTATTGAGGTTGTTGAGTGCTAGGTACCACATGCGCACATACTATCTCACAAGAAAAACATGGTCAATTCTAACTCTTCAATAAATTTTCCATTGGAAACACCTGAGTTTTATAGTACTTAAAAATAATGGTCATGTTTGGATCCATGAGATAGAGTTAGTTTGAGCTAGTTTGGAGCTCAGCTAGCTCTAAAGGATCCAAACAGAAGAGTTAGATTGAGGTTAGTTGGATCTAACCCACCCAAAAAAACTAGCTCACCTAAAAGTTGCTAATTAGAGATCAGGTTGGGTCCACTAAAAGTGTATTTTCTTTCTCCCTGCACCCACACCAAAATGACTGGACAAGTACATTTAATATCAATCTAACCATTCCATCCAAACACCTCTAAGGCTAAAATTAGTTTAGGGTTAAAGTTGAAGTTAGAAACTAACTTTAACTCTAACTAAGTTAGAGTATCAAACAGGGCCCAATAAATAATACACATTCTATCAATGGTTGCAACAATAAATTAACCTATTACGAGAAACTTAAAGATGTGGGCCCTGATATAAATTAGTGGGGCCAGAAACTATTTCCAATTTAAAATCATAGGATATAATGGTAATTGCATAAGCTGTCTTGTCTCGCTCATCTATTAGGATCATAATGAAACCATCAGGCAATCTAATGGCTTTTGGTACAGTAGCATATGCTTCTGGGACAGTAACGGTCACGGGGACCGGATCATATTCTCCCTTCTCGAAGAAGGTCTCTATTTGGCCTGTATGATCCACCCCCTAAGACTGGAAACAATGTGGCATTGGTCTACTTATATCCTATATATGTCCTGCAAAGAGGGCACCACAAATATCCAAAACAAATGCATGGATGGACTTTATTGATTAGTCATTAGCTAGTTCAAGCATAAAAATGGCATAGTTTTACATCTACAGAACCTGTTTATTCCAATATTTCCATCCATAGTATATATGTTCTCTATCTAACTATGCAAAAGAAAATCCTAAGAACCTTTCTTTTTTTTTCTTGGGAATGATGAACTTTGATTTTATTTTTCCCACCATTTTACAGCAAATGGTATGCGTGTTCCACTCTTCAGCTCTTCAGCCACGTATATATTAACGGTATTGATCATTCATGTCATTTGGTGCAAATTATATAGAATATATAGATAGCAGACTAAATGCAACTGCGTTTGATGTTCCGCACCCGGTTGAAGACCATGAAGTCGAGGTCGACCAGAACAGGGCCTGATCCACCATTGACGGCGACGGTCTTGGCGCCGCCAAGATGATCCTCCTTCTCGTACACGGTGACGCGCGCGCCGCCGCTCCTCGCCAGCTCATGCGCCGCCACTAGCCCGCTTAGGCCACCACCCACCACGGCCACTCTCATCATCTCTCTCTCTCGGTGTTTTTCTTAACCGACTCCAAATGCAAAGCTAGCTAGTTTGGCTTTTGGGTTTCTGGGTTGGACGACCATGGCATTCTACAGACGATTCTCCGTTTATATAGCTAGACATTGGAGAGCATGGATACATGACAGATAAGAAAACTAAATGCAACGCGCCATACCAACCGCTGTACTTTCCCATCAATTGACTACCCATCCATCAAGCACCGGTACAGGAAGGGCCTTTATTTCCAGATCTAAAGCCCTAGCACAACAGGATTTGGTACTAGGACTGCACATGTGTGGTCCGAGTCCATCTATTGGGCAATTTACCCGACCAACCATAAAAAAAAAACTAATAAAAACATCGGATATAACATGAATGTCCCATGGGTTATTCGGATACTGATAAAAAAAGAATTAAAGAATGCGTTTGGAAAAATTTATTAAGCCTGATTAATCAGTCTAATCATGTTCTAATTAGACTTAAAATATCTATCTTGTAAAAATATATGCAAACTGTGCATTAGTTTTTTTTTCTACATTATGTTTCATATAAGTGTCCAAACATTCGATGGGATAGGGTGTAAAGTTTTTGTGTGAAACCTAAACAATTTATTCATGGTTTGTCAAAACTACCAAAGCTATTCAATTTGATCCAATACTAACATTTTTAATGTGCTGACATAATAGTATTTAAAATGTAAAAAAAGATGTTGGGTTCGGTTGGTTACCCCAGCCAGCTTGGACACTCTGCAGGCACCCCCTCAGGTCCCGAGTTCGAATCCCGGTGGGAGCGAATTTCAGGCTGGGGCATTATTAAAAAAATACCAAAAATATTAGGGTGGGGATTTCCCTTCCCGACTCGGTCAAAATATTATTTAAAATGTAAAAAACAAAAAAAAATAAAGATTGGCATAGGCTATCCGGCCACAATAATGAGACATCCACGGACGTCCACGCATCCATGTCTTTCTCCCAAGCACTTCCTTTTATCCTCTACATATTTTCCCAAGCACTCTCTTATCCACTAAAACATGCTATATATGGAAACGCTATATGGACTACCTGCATCTGTCATTATCATTTTTACTGATTGGGAGCCGCTCGTTACAGCGCGGATGCTTATTTTTCTCTGCCTCTCGTGCTGTAATGTGCACTGTGCTTGCGAATACGATTTGATGTGTCGGATAGTAAATACATATGTTTGTCCTCGCCCATGACTTGATGTTTCTCACGTTCGGAGAATCCAAGAATTTGCAATGGTTTCTTTCATTGCCTATGTCGTACCACATTGCAAAACTTCCCAAATATTATCACACTTCCAATCCAGCATCTATAGTTGATTTATATAAGAGATCCGACATCTTGAAAAGCAACGCATAAGCAGATCGCCTGGGCATCTAGATTAAACAATTAAAACATATTGATGCTAAGCAAAGTATAAAACTCCATCATTCAAAAACATTACTACAAACTTGCATATCTGTTTATTTCAAGTATATTGTGTATATTAAGAAGTAATAGAGTGTAGCCACCTGTGCTGCTAGTCGAGTTCGGCCAAGCATTCTTGAACCGCATGTAATAGAGAGGAGGAACAAGCATATCAAATTTAAGCAAAGCAATAGAACCTAAACTCCTATAACAAAGCTATTCAAATGATAGTGTCAATCAGCTTCAAATTTAATTAAATAGCATGGTAAAGGCGACAGGATTCACTTTCATAACCCAAGTGCATATGATGCATTGGAATGCATGACATCGCGCCTACACGCAAGTCACAAGTAAGAGAGTGAAGGTTGTAACCACAGTGACCATTTTTTCGAGGTTATATTAGATGTAGAAATCAATTTGTAGATGCATGTGAAAATACCATCGGCCCCTACTAATGCATTTACAGAGGCGGTTCATTTCCAAAACCATGTTCAGATGTAGTCCCAGCTAC
Source organism: Hyparrhenia diplandra (assembly GCA_015847255.1). NCBI lineage: Eukaryota > Viridiplantae > Streptophyta > Magnoliopsida > Poales > Poaceae > Hyparrhenia > Hyparrhenia diplandra. Next base: position 79,489 of record JADLZK010009512.1, read on the forward strand.
AAATGCTTTTTATAGTAATAAGAATAGATAAAAATGATATTAATGTTAATTTTTTGTGTACAAGTGTATTGCACTTCAAAATTTGAACCAAGTTCACTAAATTAAAGATAAGTAAGGTGACATTTCTTACTACGGACGCTAGAAACCAAATATTTGTTTTCGGAAGTGAAAGTCTTGGTTGGTATGTCGTTTTGACATGGAGGTACAACAATTACTTCCACTTAAAGGGATGGAACATGGATGTGGACGATTTTGTCAACAGAAACAATTACTGGAAGCACATGCACGGAATATTGCTTAACTGCATCCAGTAGGGTACGTACCTCAACCTCGTCATCTTCGGTGTCCTTGTTAATTTAATTGAGAAAGAATATACCTCCTGATCCATCTCTCCCTCGGTAACTGCCGTTTTCATTTTTCAAAGAACAACTTTGAGTAAATATATATACAAAAACATAATATTTATGATAAATGTTGTTAGACAGATCGTTGAATATTTTTCATCATAATATAAGTTTAGTTGGGATATAAATGTTACACACACTTTCTATAAACTTGGGGCACGAAAACAAAAAACATGGTTATTTAGGGTTAGGGAGGCCACACATGTAATCCATGCATGTGGGTTGCTCCCTAGCTTTGGTGCCTGCAAAGTATTGGAGCCCCGGTCCCCAGGACAGGGAGTTGTTGAATCTCACAAGATCGAATCTTACACCCAACAAAAGCTGGGAATTTATACGTTCCATTATGGACACGAACTAATGCATGGCCCGGCCAATGCTGCGTTGACGGTACCCAGTCCCAGCCTATACCAACAAAGAGATCTACAACGACAGGACTGATGTACTGTGCCCGGGCTGCACGCGGCGGACGGACGGCCCACAGCACGGAATTAGCGGACTTATAGAGCAGCAGATTGCAGAGCTATATGTTTTTTATTAGAAAAAAAAGCTTGCACAGCTATATATTATTTATGATATATTGTCGGCAAAACACTGGCCAGCTATATATATTGTCGTAGCCTCATCACTTCAAGGTTAAATGGCGAGCAGGTAACCTTTACTGTTTGCATAGCTGGTTGGCGGTGCAGAGCATTTGCAGCTCACTGTAGAGTGTAGACTGCTTGCAAGTCTCTGTGCCAGCCTGTATAGCCAAGTTACTCCGTGGCAAGTGATTCCTATAGCTAGCCTCTACTCTTGCTCGTAGGAGGTGACTTCTTGCGAGAAATGAGCTCGGCAACGAGGGTGTGGCTCGTGCTCCAAGGCCTAAAGGGACCCAAGAAAATGTGAAGCCCTGCAGACTGAAAGAGAAAATGCCGAGCAACTTACCTTATATATGCTTCTTGCGTTACTATTTACTACCATATATGCATGCTTCTTGCGTTACTTCTTGCGTTACCTCTACAAACTGAAAGAGAGTAGTACTTACTAGCAGCAAAGCACACTGAAAGAAAATATATGTGAAGCCCTGCAGGCTGCAGCACATCACCAGGCTGGTGTTGTTTATTTGCTGCATTTTTTTTTGTAACAAATATGGCCAAGTGCAGTGAGATTATGTTAGTCTGAATAAGGCTAGTTTCAATGCATAGTTTTATGGCACTGTTACCAAAACTGCAAACTAGGTAACCGAGCCAGATGAGTTTCATGGGAATCAGTATCAACAGTTCTTTTCTTGCCCTCATTCCAAAAAAGGACAATCCTAAAGAAGTCAATGATTATAGGCCTATTTCATTGTTGAATTACTCACTCAAGTGCATCACTAAAATTCTCTCCACCAGATTGCAGTCAGTTATAGTTGAACTAGTGCATGCAAATCAATATGGCTTCATAAAGGTCACAACCATACAGGATTGCCTAGCATGGTCTTTTCAGTTCTTGCACCTCTGCCATCAGTCAAAGAAACCAATTGTGATTCTCAAACTAGACTTTGAGAAAGCATTTGACAAGCTTGAGCATAAATTCATCCTGGCAATCCTAAAACATAAAGGCTTTCCCTCTAAGTGGGTAGAATGGATAGATAATATATTGTCCTCTTAAATGGCACTATTGGCAAGTCCTTCTCCTGTAAAAGAGGGGTAAGAGGGTGATCCACTATCACCGCTCCTTTTTGTCTTAGCAGCTGATCTGCTTCAATCATTAATAAACAAAGCATGGCATGATGGATTACTTAAGCATCCTCTTGGTGATAACTTTGGTGGGGATTTCCCTATAGTACAATATGCAGATGATACTCTCTTGATATTGCCAGCAAAACCACAGGTACTCCTCAACCTCAAGAACCTCTTACAACCTTTTTTGAGTCATCTGGACTTCATATATGTAAACTACCTGAAATCAAATTTGATTCCAATAAATGTTCACAATCAACATGCAGCTGCCCTTGCTACTTCCATTGGTTACCAAGTGGGTAATATGCCATTCACATACCTGGGTCTCCCCCTAGGCACTACCAGACCATCCATCAGTGATTTTACTCCTCTGCTTGGAAAAACAGAAAGAAGGCTTAATGGTATTAGCAAACTGATGTGATACCATGGGAGACTGATTTTAGTCAACTTAGTTTTTTCTGCCCTACCAACTTTCTATATGTGCAGTATTAAGATACCACCTCAGATCATTCACCAAATTGATATTTATAGAAAGCATAGATTATGGGACAAGGGTGATATTAATAGAAGAGAGAAATGTTTGGTAGCATGGGAGGAAGCTTGCAAAACAAAAGAATAGGGTGGGCTAGGAATTCTAGACATTCAAGCTCATAATGAAGCCCTGCTAATGAAATTTTTAGGGAAATTCTATGCCAAGAAGGACATGCCATGGGTTAAAGCTGACTTGGGAAAAGCTTTATGCTAGTAAACAGACTCCCCCCCCCAATTTAGATCCACGTCCCGGATCATTCCGGTGGAGAGATGTGTTAATTAAAGTTGTTTGATAGATATGAATCCTTTGCTAATTGCTCCCCAAACATAGGAGATTCCATTGCCCTATGGAATATGAAGACAAATGGTATCTCATTTGCTCAAAACTTCCCCAGCTCCTCTCCTTCTCTGAGAAAGCCAAAATGCTCGGTTCACCACTTCTTGAATCAAAACAGAGAATCTCTTCAGACTGCCCCTGTCACAAGTTGCTGCCACCCAACTTGAAGAAGTTGAAAGTCTCTTTGAAGACAGTGGTATGGTACCTGACAATCCTGATATATGGAGCTATTCTGGGGGCTCCACAAGATATAGTAGTAGAAAAGTTTATAAGCTCATTACTAGTGATGTCAGTGTTGTGCCTCCACTCTTTAAACGGCTATGGAATTCATCATGCTTGGGCAACCATAAATTCTTCTTTTGGCTTCTTGTTAGGGATCGCCTAAACACCAGAAACTTGCTCAGGAGAAAAAATATGCACCTGGATGACTACTCATGAGTCCTTTGCAATCAAGGCCAGGAAGAGACAAATTTTCATCTCTTTTTTGAATGTCCTTTTAGTCAGGAATGCTGGGATGTTATTGATATCCACTGGAATCTGCATTTGCCCCCTCTTGACATGGTTCTCCAAGCCAGGGAAACTTTTAACTCCATCATCTTTAGAGAGATTTTCATGATACCCTGCTGGTGCATCTTGAAGATGAGGAATGGAATCATTTTTTATAATAAACAAAGAAGTCTGAATTATTGGAAGATAAATCTGAAGGAAGAGCTTGGCTTGGTTTATATCATGGCCAAGGGAGTTAAGCGTGGGCTAATTGATAACTGGAGACAAACCTTTATGTAAAGTTTCTTTCTTTCTTTTTTGGGCATGTTTGCCTTGTAAGCTCCTATGTATAGTCATTCTTTTATTTAATTGAAAAGCAAAAAAATAGGTAGGGGAATTCGCCTATGTTCTGGTTAAAAAAAGTTTCATGAGAATATAACTTCTCACTAATCTGATGAAACTCCCACATTTAATGACTATACTAAGTCATCATCTTTGTTAATGTGCTACCTTATTTAATGTGCATAACACCGTCATGAAACATGCAGTGAGACTCGCCTAAGTCTCTGAATTAATCATCTTACTAAACACTGAAAGAAAGCGAACGTCAGTGTGCTGGTTAAGTTGCTCGGCATTTACACGCCAAGGTGGCTACGACGGTACCTGACCACACTCCACACATTGCTAGCCATACTGCTACGTACGTCAACGTAGCTTACTTGTCTCATTTTTTTTTTCTACTGCACCGACAAAATACAATGTTTGTAGTGGTCGCATCATCGTGATTCCATCCTTCAAGCCAAGGGCCCTAAAATTTCATGAGACACGGTCCGGAAGGACGATCGATCCATGCATGAACAGGAAAAGGCATCAATGGAGCGATGGGATTCATCAGATCGATGTCTCCAATGAGATGCCAACTTTGCAGTTGGTGGACCGTGATAGCACTCATTTATCGCCTGCACTTGCTGCGACGTAGGTGTAGGCGTAGGCTGATCAATCGATAGCCATGCACATGCCATGCAACGTGATGTGTCCCTGGCGTTCCACTACACCGCAAAAGTTTTTTTTTCTCTTTTTGCGTCTATATAAGTTCTGTTTTCGGAGACATGTCAGGAATAGGCATTAGAACGAGCTCCGTATCAGCAGCGTGTCATGTGACCACATAGATTTCGTCGGCCCAAATATACGCGACCAGTGCCCCGGCTGGCCCGGCCCTACATGGCATGGGTTCGCCGGCCCGGCCCTACATGGCATGGGTTCATGCTGGCACGGCCCAATTAATGGGGGTCGGGCCTTCACGAACCGCCCACTAATAATATTAGCTTTCCACTAGAGTTGTTCCATATTCAACCCAAAAAAACTACACAACTCCTCGAAATAAAAAATACAATATACCAGATGAATTTTCCATGCGTTGCAACAGAGATTTAAGTGAAATTTAGAGAAATATACTTGGTGAATTAATGACACAAAGAGCGAAGTAGCATGTTCACAACATCTGTACCAGTCATTTTCTGAAACTTACTGTTTTGGTCATTGGCAAAGAAAAACAACGTGGAATAGAAAGAAAAGGAAACGGAAGTATTTGCGAGCTTGTTATGGCCTCAATATCTTTCGTTCAACCAAAAGTGCAGTAGTGAGCCATATCTAGCGTGTGTCCTTCCGTCGGGCCGTACCACACAAGCCACAACAGTAGCAACTTTGACGGGCCAGGGACCACTAGTATTTGGGCTAGGCCTGGTCCAACTTGGACGGCCTTGATCAGCTGCATGCTTCGAAGTAGCGCAACAGGATCATTCTAATGAAGGAGAGTATCCTACGTAGATGGGCCTCTGTTCAATCCAGTAGAGAGAGAGCAACTCTATATATGTGATGAGAGCATGAAAAGATGGGCTCCGACTAAATAGAACAAACGGCCTCGTCGGTTTAGAAAACAAAGAAGAACACACCAGTACGACGAAGGAAAAATAAAGGGTAAAAGGAAATTGTTTTTGTATTTTGAACTTCAAACTAATTCAAATACCTGTGACCGACTCTTCAATGCGTCAAACATGTTGGAAAATTTAACAAAATCCAAAATCTAGCAGTGCCCAGTCTTGTTCAAATATTAAAATAGAAACGTACTTTGGAGTATAAAATGTGACCAGAAGATGTTATGGAACACTAGTAACAATTTTTTTTTTGCATGACGGACCGAAATCCATTTTCGGTGACAGGCAAGTGTGCCCGTGGCCTTCGAAAGGTCAGACAAAATAATATTTTTACCATAGCGGGTAGAAAGTGCCCGTCCACGGTTAATAATAAAAAGCCCAAATGGTTGGGTCTGGGCCTACATCGGGCCGCCGCCGCCGCCGGCCGGTTCTTTGGATCTGGCGCCACGAGTGCCCGAAAGGTCCTAAATGGCTAGGGGGTAATAGCCTAATAAAATTTCTACAAAATACTAGAGCAACTTGTTAGACAATAACAAAGCGATAATTGCGGTTGCACTAGCTCTACTTGTCGGCAAGCCTCCTAATAACAATTCTAGTCAATTACTCCCTCCATCATCTTTTATAGGGCGTGCGGTGATTTTTGGTTTGTGATGTTTTATTAGGCGCGGGCGTGGCATTTACTCAATTTGCATGGAACCTGTTGCCTTTTGCATGCGAGATTAAATCAGTTTTTGACCTGTATTATGTTGGTTGGCTGCATGTGTGCATGCAAATACGGCGCACACAAATCGACTGCATTACTACTCCTCCTCCTCGATATCTAAGTTTCCTTGGTATCGGAATACTGCCCTCGGCGCCTAATAAAAGATGATAGAGGGAGTATGTCTCTATATCACTCAAATGGCTATGTCTCTATTTCTCTACCTAGGTGATCAAGCTAGATTGTTTTAAACAAGTCTAAGAGGCTAAACAATCTAGACAGGTCTACACAAGCACAATATGTATATCATAGTAAATGCAAGGTAGAGAGGAGGTTTTATACCAATGTGTCGGGGCAAGTCAACCAATCACCATAGGATGAATATCAATATGAACAATGAAGTCAATCACCAAAGCATAACAAGAGACAAATGGAGACACAATGATTTACCCCGGTTCACTTGAGCACCCTCAAGCTACGTCTCCGTTGTGCCGACCTTCTCACGCGTGGGGCAAGATGGAGCTCACTCCTAGCCAAGTGCCTTTAGGCTACTTGCACCCAAAGCGAATGAGAGGTACCCAAGACACGAGCAATATATTACTTGCAATTTGTCGTCCCGACGAGGATGCACGGTCCTCTCACAAATCAACCGGAGGTGGCCAAGAACAATCTCCTTCTCTTGCCAACGCCTCCACCAATCACCAAGCCGGCTAGGAGTGGTGCTCTCCAAGAGCAATAAGAAATCCACCGGCTCACAACGATCCCCAAGTGCCACTAGTATGCAAAGATCAAAGCAAAGTGCACTTGAATCACCTCAACTCAGTAGAATGATGCTCACAAGCAAAGAGAGTGAGGAGGAGGGAGTGTGCTCAGCTCTAGAGGTGTTAGGAATGATTTCAAATGACCAAAAGGCCTCACAAAGCCCAAAAACACATATATATAGCCCCATCACAAAATGGAAACATGCTCTACGAACCCGAGAAACATGCTCTCTGGAAATTTGACCCGAGAAACATGCTCTCGGAACCCGACCGGACTCACCCGACCGGACGCTCTGGTCGAGAGCCCATGCGTCCGATCAAGCGTCCGGCCGCGGGGTCCGGTCGGCGTTTCACCGCGAAAAGTCATCGTTCCTTCGTCGCCTTTTGCTTCGACATGCTATCCGGCAAGTATACCAACTTGAGCACGAGGACTAGCATGTTTTCACCACCACGATGCCCCGAGAGCGAGAGCGGTACCCAAACCCATCTCAACCCTGCAAACCATCACCGCCTTCGCAAATGTGCCAACACCACCACGTGTACATCACCATGTGCTCATGTGTTAGCATTTTCACAATCAATTTCGAAGGTTGGGTTAGCTCTCTAGGTTAGAATGCATGCAAATGATTTTGAACCTAGAGGCACATGAGGACCGATATGTACGATAGTTTTCCCCTCTTTATAGTACGGCTTATCGATCCTAAATCACTCACACCCTCTATGGTGTCTTGAGTGCAAAATCAAAATAGCCCTATGGATATACCTTGCCTTGAGCCCATTTTGATCCATGAACCACTCCAAGTTGCGCACTTGATCATCATTTGGATCACCTCGACCCATCCACCATGACCACCATGCACCAACCTTGGCTTGACCAATCTCCAACTAAATCAAACACTTAGCATAGAGAGATTAGTCCTAGGATGTCATCAATTAGCCAAAACCAATCTAGAGATCTTCGGCGCGCCCGCCTTTGGAGAGGAAAGGGTGGTGCGGATCTGGCGGCCGGCCGGAGAGGAAGGGGGGCACGATCCGGTGCCCCTGGGGCATCGCCGACCACCGGAGAAGGTGGGGGGCACGGATCCGGCCGCCCCGTGCGCCGCCACCCCTGAATAGGAAGGGGGCGTAGATCCCCGTCTGCGCCGCCCGGCCGCCGGAGATGGAGCGGGGTGCGATCCGGCACTCTGGCGCCCGCCGGCGATGGAGGAGGCTGCCACCGACACCACGCGCAAGCCAGCCGCCGCCGCCGGAGAAGGTGTGTCGCCGATGACTACCACACGAGCGCCGCCGTTGTCGCCCTCACACCGCCACCGGGATCCACCGGGAGCGAGAGGAGGAAGGGAGATGGATGTGCGAACGTGGGTGAGAGATGGATGCGGCCGGGCTATGCTGGTGGTCGAGTGAGAAATGAGAGGGTGGGGAGAAAACCCTAGAACTCCAAGTATATATATGGTCTGATAAGATGCTCGGTTTGGGCTCAGTTGTGGGCCTCGGAGTTTTTTGCGTGCACGCCCATCACGGTAAATAAAAAGTGTCCGCCATGTAAAATCAGTGGTATTAACTGTGACGGGCAAATTGTGTGCCCGCCACGGTAAATATTTTGCAACATCACGGAAAATCATTTCATTACTAGTGGAAATAAATAATAAATCAGAACCATTGGTTATCTCTTATTCACGATTTCGTATTGGTTTCCTAACAACCATTGGTGGTCGACTGGTTACAGACGTTTTTCCGCAGGTATATTACTGTTGTTGTTTTTGGATACTTTTTTCCTATTCCTCATTTTTGCAACCCATGTTGCCCTTTACAACACCATCTAGAGAATGACATAATCAAATGATGGCCATTAGAAATATATCACAGAGAAGGCTACATTTGTTGTAGTGCTAGTTCTACAAATTAGATCATACTTGGTAGCATATATGCTCATGCTAGTTCGCATGATAGCGTGAATGATAGTTAGTCTTTCACAGATCTGTAGATATTCTGTTTGATTGGGTGGGCGCGCCAACACGAGGCACTTCCATGTATCTTAATTAACGATTTTGCATCACTAATGCCGGTGGGACCTTTCTTTTTTTAAAAAAAAAAACATGTTATCCACACAAATGATTTTTTTGGCACGCCACACATTAGTGCCTCCTCTTTTTACACATAACAAACTTCAACATAATTAAAAATACTATTACAAATCTCAACTCAATATGTTTGGTCGCATGACTCGGCCAAGCACTCGATCAGATGCCTTAACTAGTAGTAGTTCACCTCTTAGTAGTGGATCACCAATCTAGTAGTGCAAATTAAAACAACAATAACATACATATGCATATTCTAAAACATGACTGAAAAAAGCTCACACGCAGACAAATATTACACAATATTGTCTGGACCTGAAACTTATTGTGAAACTTAAACACAACATCCTCTCCATTTATGCAATGGCGACATAGCTTGGTAGCTTTTGATCGCTTGGCCGAGCAAACACTATCTGCATATATTATCCAAACCGTAGTCAACCAAAAGTTACGACATCACTGCAGATAATTACTAATGTTAACTATATAGTGTGTATAGTAAGCACGAACCTGGTAATCTATAGCTGTGCGTGATTTGAACAAAGCCGCAGCATAACTTAAATAATATACTCCCAAGTACGGATGAATTTTTCATCAAATCCAAGTGCAGAAGCTTTCCTGCGGAGTATCAAAATATAACAAATTAAGAGAATATAGTAATGTGTAATGTGAACAAATAATCACTTGCTGCTTAGGTTGAGTTTGAGGCAGTATTGATCGATTTACTCTCTGTTGGCCACGAAGTTGTCCCTCCAGTTCATTAGGGTCGGGTAGTAGTGGTCTCCTATATTCTCAAGGTGTTGGATACTGCACAGGAGTACTCACATCAATACAGATCGAAGTGCGTCATAAACCACGAATGGCTTTATTAATCGCTAGCCACAAAGAATAGTTGAGCACATACTTGAGCCTTGATGCATTAGTCGCGGCAGACACAATCCGGCCTAGAGAAGGAAGGCAGCCACCGGGGAAGATATATGTCTTTAGAAACTCGGGCCGCATCCTCATTTTGTCATACAATTCCTCTGGGAGCGCGATGGTCTGTGCATATAAATTTGTATTTAGAAAAAAAAAATTAGTTATTGAAGGCTAACATTATTCCCAATCATACAAATGGTGTATAAAATAAATGTATATTGGTTATGATTAACCTGGAGGACAAATAGGCCATGTTCTGTTAAGTGATACTCGCACGACGCAAAGAAATCTTCATAGAACTCATGGCCAACGTGTTCAAACATCTCACTAAATGAGCAAAGAGAACACAGTTATCAGACCAGCAGCTGAGCTATCATTTCTATGCTCACTTTGGCAGTACCACTCACCAACTTATAATCCTATCAAACTTCTGCGCATTTGGTATTTGACGGTAATCGCAAAGCAGGAGAGTTATGCGGTCCTGCATAAAAACAATAGACATTTGTAGTCATGGTTTTAAATTTCCAATGCTAGCTTATATTTCTAAAAGACAATCTTGGGCCACTACCATCAACAAATTTGGAATGTAACTTACCTCTAATCCACATTCTTTCACCTTTTCTCTTGGCATATTTCAGTTGCTCCTCGGATAATGTAATTCCTGTGCACTTGCAACCAGTTTTCTTCACCAACCGTATTGCCAAAGTGCCCCAACCACAACCAATGTCAAGAACATGATGCCCTGACTCCACCTTTGCCTTCAGGTAAATGAATTCATTGCAGCAACAGGACATCATATATATAAGGTCATGTAGATTTTTAATGCAAGCTATTTACAATTAATAAGCTAATGTAATATTTTCTCTAAAAAGCTAATGCATATATTGTGGTTGTCTTAAGATCAGGTGAGATCTAAGCGAGAGTTGAAACAAAGCAAAATTAATGCATGTTATGATTTTCTTACCTTATTAATGAGACTGTCAAGCTTACGTAACTGGGCGGCTTCTAAGCTATCGTCCTTCACCTACCATTAGAACCAATATATCCAGTTTATTAAGCAATCTCAGTTGGAGTATTACCCACAGGAGTAGATATCAATAAGTTTCTTGTTCAAGAACATAGCTACGTAATTTATAAAGTGGAGATCCAAAATCATGATATTGCAAACCTTGAAAATACCAGAAGAGTACGTCATTGTTGGATCCAGATAAAGAGCGAACAAATCATTACTCTGCACAAGAATATTTTGCAAAGAAATAAATCTGTCACTACTTTGTCAGGACTATTCAACTATAAGAATGGATAATTTGTAGCACATGGATTGAGGGAATTAGAAATCTGTATGGCATTCAATTTTTGACATAAGTGAATAGTTGTAAAAAATAATTGAGCAGTTAGTTATCATATTTATTCTTAAAAATATAAATAAAGCTCACTAACCAGATCATAGTGTTCAGATATATTTTTTCGAGCTTTGGATACACTATTCTTCCGCCAGGCATGACGCAGAAAATATTTTGCAAATGCAACTCCACTAATTCCAATCAGCGGTGTCCACCAGGCCTTCCGTGTATAAGCACTGCAGGGCACATTTCAACAAGTTCAGCAGTAACATATTGATGATACGGTTCAGATGTTTTCTTAGAATTAGGATGAGATACCTTGTCTTATTAGTGCTGTCACTACAGGAAACTGGTCCTTCGCGGGCCAGAAAACGGTCGGCGAGGCTTCGCCGACCGCGGGTGGTCGGCGAAGGACGGTCGGGCAATTATTGGTCGGCGAGGCGATTCGCCGACCGCCCAATATACCACTCGCCGGCGATCCTTCGCCGACCACCAAAACGACGGTCGGCGAAGAAAAGTTGCCGTTAACGGAGCTACCGGCGGACGGCCGTTACGCCGTCTTCGCCCGCCGCCGCCTTGTCGGGGGGCGGTCGGCGAAGGTATTTTTATTTTTTCTTCTTTTGCCGACCGCTCGCCTAGGTGGGCGGTCGGCAAAGGTGTTTTTTATTTTATTTTTTAACAATTTCTTCGCCGACGACCTCTCATATAGATGCTCGGCGAAGCTGAATTTTTTTTTTGGAAAAACTTCGCCGACCGCCCACCTGTCATGGTGCTCGGCGAAGGTTCCAGCTTCGCCGACCGCCGTGGCAATAGCGGTCGGCGAAGCTGGGAATGTGGCCGAAGCCCGGCCATTTTTTTTCAGCTTCGCCGACCGCAATTGCAAAAGCGGTCGGCTAGCTTCTTCGCCGAGCACCGCCGGGCGAAGCCCCCGATAAATTGTTATTTTTTTTTGTTTCCGCTTTCCACCATGACAAAAAAACACATGTATATTATATATCACATCCATTCATCACAGAACATATATATATCACATTGCACACATCCGGCACATAAAACACAGCGATATATCACATAAAACATGTTGCACAAGTCTACATCGAGTCTCACAAGTCCAATCATGTCCACAAGAGAAACATCAAGTCCACAAATGGTCAGTCTAACGAGTCTCGGCGAAGGCGCCTCCTTTCCTCCGCTAGCTGCTGGGCTTGCTCCTGACGTAGCCGCCTTTCCTCTTCTACCTGAGCCTACAACATTTAGCGGTCGTTGTTTCAGTAATGCAAACGTTATTAGGCGTGTAAAGATGAATATACGTCAAGTAATGCAAACCTCAAGGGCGCCGAAAAGGCCCTGTGCCACACTTGCTCTGGAGCGTATCGGCGGGTCCGTGTCCGCCCTCTGTGCTCGGACGTCGGAGAGTCTCAAGCCGGAGCTGTTGATGATGCTGTCGACGACGCCCAACCTCCCGTACTTCTTGCCTATAAAATTGCTACTTCACAAAATGCAACCGAGAAGAGCACTTAGTTCAAACAATAGGAATTAGCTAACCGGACAATGATTCGATGAATATTTAAATAGCCTCAACACTATTGCTTGAAAGTGACATGTCGAAAGGTTTTATAGGCAAATCATTTAAACAAATCATTTAAGAGACCTCGTGAGACAGAAATTACAGCTAAACTAGTACAGTAGCTAGTTCATGTTATCCAAATTACAGCTAAACTAGTATAGTTAGCTGAATTCTATTGCAGAATGCACTTTCATCTAGCCATAAGAGTCAGGAGCCTTCGATCCTGCTACAACTAAAAGTCCAAGCAATGGCATTCCATATGTATTTATATATATAATACTGTCAACTGATGCTATTGTCAACCATCTACCTGCGAACGCAAATAACTAAATGCAGTACTGAAATGCTAATTGGCAACAAAAGGCTTCTTCCTCACCACCAAGTTTTCCCTGGACTATGGCAGTGCTAATTTGCTTCACAGTTCAATGTTTAATCACTCAGTGGTATTATCAGATAATTTTGATTAAAACAGGTAGATAGAGAATAAAAAGGAATGATACACCTAAAGTTGACATGGTTTAGTGCTCCTTGCCTAATAATTCCTGCATTTCTCTATGTAACTACTATCTAAATTGACAAAATATCTGAACAAAATAATTGCAAGAAGTAGTAGTTCACACTTGCAAGAAAATCAGATTACAATGAGATTACGTACTGAACTTGAGCTGCTCCATTTGCCGAGCAACAAAGCTGATGCCTGTTGTGCATCTTCGTGGAAACTGCAGAGATGTGCACGGGCTGCACCTTGACAACAGCTGCTGTAGACTGCCTGAAACACTCCACGCTTGAGAGCAGCAGCCCTGCGTGCAAAACAAAATGGAGAACCAAAAACCTGATGCAGCACAGGAACTCGATGGGGGCTAATCGAAGGTAGGGGCATTTCAACAAACAGTTGGCGTGCGCACAGAAAAGCTATTGGGCTGAGTTCATCAGCAGCTAAAATCTCACACACATGCACTTGATCTATATGCCCTGCACAAGAAGCAATTTGAGTGGCTCGAAGGCCGACTCCTCAACACAGAAAAAATCAACCTTTGAGCTTTGTTGGCGTGGAGAACTGGGACTTGCAGAAGTGGTCGAGGGTCAACTTGGTGCTGCTGCCGGTCTGCTACACGTGCTCCAAGAAGAGGAACCACCTAGGCTCCCGGCAGAGCTGCCCGCCCTTGGTCCCTGCTGCTCGAGCAGCAGAGGAGGGCGCCTGCCTCGCTGCTCCCTCGCGGCGAGCAGGGCGTGCTCCTGAGCACCGGCCGCTGCCGTGCATGGCTGGCGTAGCTGGCTCGGGTGGCCGGCGGGGTGGGGAGGTGGGGGGCCAGCGGGGGACGCGGCAGGGGGGGGGGCGGGGGCGGGCTGGCGGGTGGCGGCGACGGGCGGCGTGTGTGGGGGACGGAGGGGCTCGGGGCGGGCGGCGCGGGGTCGGGGCCGGCCCGGGCGGGGCCGCGGGACGGGAGCGTCGGGGCGGGCGGGCGGGGGTCGGCGGCCGAGTCCGGCGGGGGCGACGGGCGGCGCTGGGTCGGGTCCGGCGGCGGCTGTGTGTGTGTGTGTGGGTGCTGAGTGTGTGCGTGAGTCTGGTGTCTGAGTGGATAAGGGTTCAGGGTTTTTTTTTTTATTTTTTAATTCTTCGTCGACCGCCGGATTCAGAGGCGGTCGGCAAAGATTTTGCCTTTTTTGGGCAGGCGCTGGAAGGTCTTCGCCGACCGCCCTCGACGGGCGGTCGGCAAAGAGTTTGCCCTTTTTTAGCGAACTGGGCGGGGTAGCGGGGTTGGCTTCGCCCGACCGCCCGTAACCTTGGCGGTCGGCGAAGAGGTCTTCGCCGAGCGCATTTTCGCAAGACTCGGCAAATAATTTTTTTTTTTGGATTTTTCACTTCAAATTTTTTCTGTAGCTTATATAGAGTGTTTACAAGAACATGTCACAAATTTGGACATTTTTTCGCACATTTTACTATTTTTTAATACTTTTCTTCTTTTACTCGAATATTTTTGACAACTAAAATTAGAACTGCAGGTCCTTAGAAAAATGGAATTATGTGATTCAAAAATGATATTCTTGTTTGTTAGTATATTTTGAGCCCTCATCTACGGACACGTAACAAAATCCAAAGATCTTGTGAGAGAGACATTTCGATTCCGTGCTTGGCGTGAATCATTTTAAAATTCTAAAAAAAAAACGAAGTTGGAAATTCATGAAATTTGACGAGTCATCGTTATATTGCATGTTTAAGCTGTGGAAAAAAATTTGAAAAGGTTTCATGCAAGTTTGCATCCCGGATCGCTTAAACCTAGACATCTCAACTAGAGTTTTACGTTATCACATGCTAGAGATGTCTTGGTAAGCGCAACCCGAGATGCAAACGTCCACGAAATCGACTCAAACTTTTTCATAGTGTACACATGCGATATAAAGACAACTCGTCAAGTTTCATGATTTTTCAACTCCGTTTGAATTTTATAGAATTTTAAAACAATCGACCCGCAAGTCCCTCGCCGTGTTTCGCGCACAAGATATTCGAATTTCGGTGCCTGGCCATGGATGAGGACTCAATATAGACTCACAATCATGTTTATCATTTTTTGAATCATTTAGACCCATTATTCGAATCACTTGCGTTCAAATTTTAGTTTTCGAAAGAAATTCAAATATAGCATGAAAACTCATAAAATATAGTAAAAGTTTTAAAAAATCCCAAACTTGAACAATGAACTCAATGTACTGTAGCTAAGGCACAGAAAAAGTTGTGATGGCAAATTCAAAAAATTTATACTTCGCACGAGCACCGAAAAAGGTGCTCGGCGGCGTCTTCGCCGACCGCCGTGGACGGGCGGTCGGCGAAGATTTTCGCCCGCCGACCGCCATTTGGACGGCCGCCGGGGCGGCATCGACCGGTATTTTTTTTGACCTGCCACGTGGCAATGCGGGAATTGTTTTTATAAATTAAAAAATCGCCGCCGACCATCGGACAGCGGGCGGTCGGGTGAAGATGTTGATCTTTGCCGACGACCGGACGGTTGGTGGTCGGGCGGTGTGCACCACGCTTAACCGTTACGGTGGCGCCGGAAACGACGACGGTTTTTCTTCGCCGACCGCCCGGCGGTCGGTAAAGAGAGCGCTTTGCCAAAGCGTTGGTCTTCGCCGACCACTTGGTCGCCGGCGAAGACCTCTTCGCCGACCGTGGAACTTTGCCAAGCGCGGTCGGCGAAGAAATCTTCGCCGACCGCCAACTTTTCGTGTGGTCGGCGAAACGCGCTAAAGACGGTCGGGCGAAGATCCGGTTTCCGTAAACCTTTTGCGTTCACCTCTATTAGCTAATATAATCTGTATCAATATGGGTCACAGATTTAGTCAGAAAACAGAAACAGGGTAGGTATGTGAATCCATGTAACTAAACAATCAAACTTGCCTATGACAATTCAAATTTTTATTATGAAATTTCTGAATATTTGTTTTTTAAAAAATAGGTTTCCCCTTCTATTCTGAGAACAAGAAAATGTTTTCATCATCCAAGTATATTGTATTCAAGGCACGCCCACCATTTCAAACTAACATATTGGAAAAATATTAAAAATATATAATTGAATCTATTGTGGTAGAAGGGTTATGTTGAACTTGCTTTCTTGTAGTGTCCTAACTTCACTGGAATTTATAAATATGTGAAAAAATAATTGGCCAGCCACTTGTCTTACCCGTACAAGGTTCACAAGGCCGTTTCGGTGATCAACAAATGAGATATAGCCATGGATGTAGGCAGATGCAAAACCAAGGTCTCCTCCTGTTGCAACCTAATAAAAAACATGAGGCTCAGTAAATATGTATTACTTTTGCTGGGCTTTTTTTTCATTTCTTTCTTTGTTTCTTAATTGTCTACTCAGAAATTTTGATCCTGCTTTTTTCAATAGATTTCACACATGCGATGTATCTCACACCCCGCCAATCCCATAAAAAATATAGTAAAGATTTATCTCCCATGCGATGTGCAGAAACTGGAAATGTATATGGTTTGGACGGTACAATATAAACAGGAAAGAGAGAAGAGAACCTTCCAATAGAACTGGGGATCATGAACTCGCATCACAGATTTTATAGGACATTTCTCACATGTTTTACCAAAGGTAAATGTAATGCCTCCTTCCTCGAGCATGCTGCGCACAAAACTGATGTGAGAACCTTGACTGAAGAGGGAGATTGTGCTGTTTAAGCATTCGTACTAGCCTCACCAGAAGTTACCAATAGTTATGTATTGGTCTAAATTTCTTGCTACCAAATAACGTGCGCCAGCCTCAGTCCATGATGGGACCATTTCGTGCCAAGCAATGCTGAAGCTACTGCTTTCCCAGCCTGAGTTAAATTCAGTTTGCCATAAACATAATGCACTCCCACAAATATCTGCAAAATATTCAGCACCATATATAGGGACAAAACCAAAAAAGGTCAGGTGCACATGGAGTACCTTAACATTGTCCTCATGGTATCCATAGCCTGTTATTCAAAAGAACGCATTACTTCAGACTTCTATTGTAATGGGTTAAATGGCATGAAAGTTGAAGGGAAGCAAAAGTGGTTGCCTTGATATGAGCCACAAAACCAAATTCCCCTCTTTCCTTGGACACTATTGACCTCTTGATTCGCCTTTGCAGCAGCAGCAGATGGAATTGGGTGGCTAGTATGCCATTTAAGCAATACATGATTGGGAACACGAGGTGGGTTCAGTGTCACAAGTAGAGGCCTGGCAGATTCAATGTTCTAGCAATTCAAATGGAGAAGAAAGTTCCACAGTTAACACTTCCATATTATGAAAGAATATTAAAACGAATGCACCCAATACACCCGGTTTGATCTAAAGCTCATCTTTGGTGCATTTTGGCACTTTCGGTTTTCGGTCGAACAACTGCGCTAAACTCAACGGGGATGCTCGTTCTGGGCATTTTTGCACCAAAAATCTTGCAGTATATTTTTTTTCACAAAGAACGCACCCAATACAACTCATTTGAACTCATGTTTGGTGTGTTTTGGAAAATAATAAATCTAAAGTCACTTTATGAACCTACAATGTTACTTACTGAACAAGCCCGCCCCCCACCAGTCGATTTATAAAAAAAAGATTGTTACTTACCTGAAGTATATTTATCCAGGAGGTAATACAAACACCACTACTTGTTGTCCCCAAGAAGTTCCTAGCGCTCCATGCAGAGGAATTATGTGGCATCAAACACTCATCACAGTGGAGGTACACGTTAGTGCAAAGACGAAATGTACAAGGAATGAAAATTATTGCATCAGATCATATCAATAAGGAACAACTAGACATATAGTGTGTGTTACCTGCGGATATACTGAAATGCTCCTAGAGTCCTCAGTTCCTCATGTGTTGCTTCAGCTCCTAGTAGTTTTAGTGCATCCTGTGCATTAACACCTAATATGATCCTATCATACATCTCCTCTGAACCATCAACCTCTAAAATTTGGTAACCTGCTTCCAACATCATAAGGTTTTTTTTCTCATTAGTTAATAAGTAGGACAATTTTCTTTTAAGAAACTAACTATAGTTGGCAGTTCAAAAGTATCTTTTCCAGAACCCAACTATATGTTGGTTAAGGTCATAAGATTTTTCTGATTAGTTAATAAGTAGGATAATTTTCTTTAAGAAACTAGCTATAGTTTGCAGTTCAAAAGTATCTTTTCCAGAACCTAACTATATGTTCAGCTAAATGGAAAAACAGCATCAAATCAGTAAAACCTAATAAAATTTAACCCCATCTGATTCAAGATAAGATTTGGTTTGCTTAATTGGCACATTGAAGATTTGGTTTGCCTTGGTCTCCTAAAATTCTAGCCCATGTGAGAACACAGTTGGATTAAATAGTTTCTAAATATATGGAACAATGGATTTACCTCCGTTGGACTTTGAAATAGAGCTGACTGCACAGCCAATCTTAATCTGACAACCCTTGCTCTCCAATTCTTCCCTTACCTGCACATATACATAGATAGGTCATGTGATACATGACGATCCCTTATATATTTAACAAAGACTAGTTAGCGCCCGTGCGTTGCTACGGGATAACTAAATTTTATATAAAAATACATGGATCGCATGATAAGATAATAATATTATAAAATTAAACAATGATACTAATCCAAAGTTAATCCAATTAAGTAAGTTTTATGAAAGTAACCCAATCACGGATATCACAGGCTCGTAAACTCTATTGTATGTACTCTTCTGTAATTCATCTAAGATAATGCTTTATAGATTGGAAGAAATCTTCGATATCTATTTATTTCGATGCGCCAATAAATTCACAAGTTTGTTATATACACTTTGGAGGAGCACGAAGGTTGATTATTGGACATCAAACATTCATGATATATACCATGCACAAGCGGCCACATATACAGACTTAAATATAATATTTGAGTAAATGTAATCATGTTACACCACGGTCTTCTTCAAATGTGCATCTTCAACAAAAATACTAAAGCATTGAAACGTGATGCAGTGTCTGTTTCAATCAACAACAGTATGTCATGTTACTGCTAAAGCAAGCACATATAATATAATCTCTAAAGAAAAAAAAAGACAGAAGCCACAAGAGCTTTTGTTTGTGAAGCTGACGATTGTCCAACGTGTGTTTTGGAAGTTTGCGAACTTGTATGCCTCTTCTTGAGTAACCCACTTGCCTGCTCGTTTATGAAAAGAAATGAATAAAACCACCTTGGACAAATACCATGCAGAGCTCAAACATTGGCAGGAATACACATGAACAGTATAATTTCTCATTGCCCTACAGCTTGTAATTCAATAGCCCATACATTGACAGCAAATTGCCTGAATACCTTGTTGTTCTAGTGTCCAGCAAGTTTTGGATGGACAAAGTGATTAACAAATATTTTACTTCAAAAAAAATAAAAATAGCTAAGCCAGTAAGTTCTAAAAATAGGCTCTATGCAGTTCTGCTTCAGTTCAGAAATTATCTAATTGGATTATTTATGTAAGATGGCCACTAAATTTCATTTAGAAGTTAGGAACAATGGGAGTATTCGATGGGAAAGAGGGTGAATAGGTTGGCAGAGATGAGAGGAATTCAAGGGGTAGATACCTGCAGATGACGTCGACGGGATAGGATACATTTTCTTCAAATTACTTGCTTAAATTTGCTGAAAAATATCATACCATGGTTAAAAGTTTTCTGATATAACTATATCCTTTTGATTCACTACGTAAACTGGAGATTTCGTGAGAGTGAAAAAAACGCCACGAAAAAACGGTTTTACTCTCACGAAAACAATACGTGAGAGTACACCGTCACGAATAACTTGTCACAGTATTAGACTCATGAAATACACACTTTTCGTGAGAGTTCACCGCCACGGATTAATTTCATGAGAGTTCACCGTGACGGTCACTCTCATGAAAATAACATTGCTACCAGATTTGCATCGCTCTTTTCATGGCGGTTTTTTAATATTTCGTGAGAGGCCACCGTCGCGAAGTTATTACGTGAGAGGAAGGGTATTTCGTGAGAGCTCACTGTCATGAACTTATTTTGTGAGAGGAAGGGTATTTCGTGAGAGCTCACCGTCATGAACTTATTTCGTGAGAGGAAGGGTATTTCGTGAGAGCTCACTATCATGAACTTATTTTGTGAGAGGTAGGGTATTTCGTGAGAGTCACAAGTCACGCAGTGAGTTTCATGAGAGTTTGAAAATTCACAGGAAATATAGTTTTTCATGAGAGTGACCCACCACAAAAAAAGTATTACGATTTGAGTCAACCGTCATGAAAATTACCCAACAGAAGCATCTCAAACCAAATTCCAAATTCACACATGATCCAAATGTCAATCCAACACACATAAAATCAATTCCAATACATCCATATATGCCAACTGATTCCAATTGCAATACATTCTAATTGCATCCAGCTGTCCAACCATTACAAGGCTTACTAGCTCATAGTCCTAGACATCCAACATGATATATAAGTTATAACACATAGTCCTAACACGTTCCAGCACAAGTCCTAACCATTTTTTGTTTTACTCCCATCAACTGCATCAGTTGTCGCCTCTTTTGGATCCATACTTCATTAGAACATATGTGTTCAAAGCGCTAGCCCTCTTGGAGCCAAACATATATTCCTGCATGACCGCATAATGAATAAAGCTGAAAAATAGGCTGAGAACATGGCTGATAAGTAATTTAAATTATGGCAATGGTCAAAGTTAACTTGAAACAAAATAGGTTCAAATTATCATGCTAATGCTGGCTAAATCAAGCTATGGACAGAGTAAATAACACATCTAAAATTGTGCTGGTTTATTTACTATGGTCATAGGATAACATTAAAAAACACCGAAAAGATTTACCATATGAAGCATGGAAATGTCTACTGATAAAAACTGAAAATCACCTGACTGAGCTCTGGTTTACTGAAAATCACATCTAAAATCTGAATCTAATAAGAATCTATATGGCTCATGTACTTTCAGATAACTTTTTTGCTCATGTACTTCCTCAGTAGGAACATTTTTGTAGATCTATTTGGTTCTATTTCCTTTGAACTCCAGGTATAATGTTTCTCAGTTCTAGGTCTATAATATAATATTACTTCAACATACAATTCACATAAAGTTCACAATTATTCCCATCATACAATTTACATAAATATTGAGTACTCAGCTGAGAAAGCTACTAGCCTGGACAAAAGGTGTTTCGAGTACCCATCTGAGAGTTCCATTCATTCATGAATGAATGGCCCTTGACAGCTCGCAAGATTACAGAAAGGTGTTTTGAGTTTTGACCAAGTAAAGAAATAAATATTTGGCTTGTACCTATCAAATTTACCGACATCAGTGTGGCAATCTTTGGTGTGGTCATGTTCTTGCTGCACCATCTTTCAGTTGGCCAGTAGTTAAGATTTCTGAAAGACAACTGCAAATGAAATTTATTTCTGATCTAAGTGCTATAGAAACATGCAGTGCCTTCAGGATGCACCAATAATTGTAACAATAGAATTACAGAAAAATTTAGATTTTCATTTCAAAGGACAGGCATGAAGCATGGGAGTAAGATAAGGAAAGTCTGCATCACCCATCATATAGCAAACCATTTCTCTGTTTTTATCAATTTCAGTCTATTCTCTAGTCAGAAATCTTATGGTATGTAGAATCTATAATAAATAATGCAGCCATTCTTTCATATTAAAAATCTGAGGTGGTCATATAAAATGTGCTGAGTAGCAACTCTATGTATGGCACAACATCAATGGCGGAGCCCAGCCTGGATGCAACAAGTAGAATCAACAAGCAGAAACAAAAACAATAACCATCAAATGGAAGACTGTTAGTATCTATAACCTTATGTAAAAGGTTATTGGATTAACTTACAGACAATATGCAAGTGAAAATACGGGCCTACAAAGATAGACAAAAAGAGGATTAAACATTCTTCTAATTGCAGCTGAACATTCAGTGATGTTCAAAAACCATAACACAAAATGAATAGTGCAAACAAACGAATCACCTGCCAAACACAAAATGCACAAGGGCATATTTGAGTTTTAATTTTATATATACAGGCACATTTCAGACGACAGCAGATGCAATGGCATTTGTTTGTGTCTGAATTTTGTGCTAATGCAGCTACTGATTACGGCATTCTCCCTTTCCCGTGGTGGAGAACCTATTTCCTTGCGACGATGCCAAACCTGGCCATGCCAGCCCCAGTGCTCCACTAATCGACATTGAAGTGAAGACTCACAAACAAAGAATCTACCGTACTGTCGTGCTGCAGCCGACGACGACACCAGCATCGGCGGGAGGTATCCGTGCAGGCCGACGTTGTACACGGCGTGCCGTCGGGGTAGAAGAGGCCGCAGTTCCTCTCCGACGCCGGACCGGGCTTGAGGTTCTCGTTGAAGAGCACGAACACGTAGACGCCGACGGAGTGGCGGCGCGCAGCGGCGTGCTCTACTTCATCTCGATCCACCTTCTCCCGTCACTTCCAGGGCCGCTACCGAGGCAGATCAAGGTGGATCGGGATGCCGCCGAGCCAGATCTCGCTGCGCTTGCCGTGGAAGTGGCAGCGCCAGCGCCCGCTCGGCCGGCGCCGCCGTCGCAGCAAGGGGGAGGGAGGCCCCGCCGGATCTGGCCGGAGCAAGTAGGGGGATTTGCAGCACCAAGAGCGACGAGGGCGTGGAGGGGCGGTGCGAGGGAGGCGGTGGGCGGGCGCTGCGGTGAGGGGCGAGGGGCGTGGAGGGGCACGGTGAGGGACAAGGGACCTTTGCCAGGGCGAGGGCGAGGAGCGAGAAGGGGTGGGGCGGCAGGGGAAGAGGAAGAGGGAGGTAGCACGCAGCCTAGCACGGGAGAGAGAGAGGGAGATTGCGGCTGGGAGGGAGAGGAGGAATATCGGTCTAGGGTTTTGGTAGGGAAGTCCCTTTTTATACTTCTTGGACGATCGAGCCATTCGATCAAGAATGAACGGCCAACAATTTATGGGCGAGTACCCTAACGGGCCAATTTCAAGGATTCAGCCTACTAATATATGTGTTTTTCTAATTTCGATTTATGAGAACTTTAAATTTAATTTGAGGCTCATTTTAGAGTTTTAAATGCAAAAGTCATAAATAGAAAAACGGTAGAATACAATTTTTGTATTGGTACTTTTCAAAAATGATCTCATTTGAATGATTCAAATTTTGAATTTGAAAACTTGAAGATTAATACCAAACCATTTGAATAATTACGAGGAGGAGAGAAGTCGCACGGAAATTCAATTAAACTGGAAAAAGTACCAAACCATTTCGGAAAAATCTCAAATTTGGTGGTTCCTTCACATAGGTCATATAAAAGCTTGAGAAAAAGTTTGAGGTCAAAACCTCACTGCAAAGCGCATGCACCACACAACCATGAGAAACCTAAGTGTATGGATAGGGTTCGGTGGAAGGTTCTATATACCTTTGTGAAGCACGTCTACTCCGCCGATGTCAAAATGCCTTGAATTTTTTTTTTTGCACTCATTTACACCCAAAATATGGCCCCACACAAGATCCTAGGTTTTTCTCATCATTATTGGAATTACTGTATTTTTCTCCGTGGCGCATGAGACCAAATATGGTGAATTACACAATGAAAACACAATAATTTTGGACCAACCTCCACAAACTTTTGTCTTCTAGGGCACAAGAGACCCTGTGAAAAAGTTTGGCACCGTTCCAGATCTTTTTGGGGTGGTCTCAGTTCAACATATAATTACCGGGAGAAGTCGCGCGGAAATTCAATTAAACTGGAAAAAGTACCAAACCATTTCGGAAAAATCTCAAACTTGGTGGTTCCTTCACATAGGTCATATAAAAGCTTGAGAAAAAGTTTGAGGTCAAAACCTCACTGCAAAGCGCACAGACCACACAACCATGAGAAACCTAAGTGTATGGATAGGGTTCGATTTGCAAGGTTCTATATACCTTTGTGAAGCACGTCTACTCCGCCGATGTCAAAATGCCTTGAATTTTTTTGCACTCATTTACACCCAAAATATGGCCCCCACGCAAGATCCTAGGTTTTTTTCTCATCATTATTGAATTACTGTATTTTTTTCTCCGTGGCGCATGAGACCAAATATGGTGAATTACACAATGAAAACACAATAATTTTGGACCGACCTCCATAAACTTTTTGTCTTCTAGGGCACAAGAGACCCTGTGAAAAAGTTTGGCACCGTTCCAGATCTTTTTGGGGTGGTCTCAGTTCAACATATAATTACACGGGAGAAGTCGCGCGGAAATTCAATTAAACTGGAAAAAGTACCAAACCATTTCGGAAAATTCTCAAACTTGGTGGTTCCTTGACATAGGTCATCTAAAAGCTTGAGAAAAAGTTTAAGGTCAAAACCATTTCAGTATTTAGGCAATTATTTTTCTATTGAAAAATACCCAACCATATTTCAATTGGTGTTTTTATGAGTGTTTTTATGGTATTTCGGTGAGAGTAAACCTTCACGAATGGATTTCGTGAGACTTTGATATTTTTTCATGAGAGTTCACCTTCACAAATGGATATTGCCACTAGGTTTGCATTGATGTTTTCATGACTGTTTTTGAGGTATTTCGTGGGAGTAGACCTTGACGAATGGATTTCGTGAGACTTTGGTGTTTTCGTGAGAGTTCACCTTCACAAAATGAACGTTGGCACCATGTTTTCATCTGTGTTTTCATGACTGTTTTTTTGGTATTTCGTGAGAGTAAACCTTCACAAATGGATTTCGTGAGACTTTGGTATTTTCATGAGAGTTCACCTTCACAAATGGATATTGCCACTAAGTTTGCATCGGTGTTTTCATGACATTTTTGTGGTATTTCGTGAGAGTGAACCTTCACGAATGGAATTCGTGAGACTTTGGTATTTTCATGAGAGTTCACCTTCACGAATGTATATTGCCACCAAGTTTGCATTAATGTTTTCATGACTGTTTTTATGGTATTTCGTGAGAGTAAACCTTCACGAATGGAATTCGTGAGACATTGGTATTTTCATGAGAGTTCACCTTCACGAATGTATATTGCCACCAAGTTTGCATCAATGTTTTCATGACTTTTTTTTTTATGGTATTTCGTGAGAGTAAACCTTCACGAACGGATTTAGTGAGACTTTGGTATTTTCATGAGAGTAAACCTTCACGAAAACAACTGATTTTCATGACGTTGTGTCAAGTACTCTCTTGAAAATATGTTTTCATGGCGGGATTTATATCACTCTCATGAAAATATTAATTTCATGAGAGTTCATTTTCACTCTCATGAAAAAAGCGTTCCTCTCACAAAATATCCAGTTTCTGGTAGTGATTCCATTTATAGCATAAGCAGAAAAGAAAAAGAGATGCATTTCTAGCTCTAACATTTTCAGTTAAACCAGAATAATAAATTTCTTCTGACAAAAGGATGAGAATAAAATCACTATAAGTTAGTCAATGATAAAAGTGATGAGAATAAAGGACTGCTCGTTCCCCAAGTTACTCGAACTGTTGGTGGTGGTCTAATTCCACAGAATCTTAGACAACAGTTAGTCGAACTCGGTCCAAGGCAACTTACAGATTTTGTTGGAGGCCACGCATTCACAGCTTTGGATGTATTCATTGGAAAGTGAAAACTACAAGAGCTGATTAAGAAAGTTGATATATCAAGATCTAGAAAATTAATTTATCTTTGAAACTAATATGGACAAAGCCATGAAGAAACCAATATAGTGAAAAAAAGCCTAATTATTTTTTGGTAAGCTGCAATCATATGCCATAAACGGAAGTGATTAGTTTCTCACCAACTAACAATATGGACTCACGACGATCTCCGACAACACAACAAAGTGCTTAGGTGTTTTCTTTGTTGGTTCATTGGAGCTGAATTTTTGTCTTACCTCTCCATTACTTCCTTGCTCAGTACTGAGAGCTGAAACCAGATTTGAATCCGCAGAATACAGAAATAAAAAAAGATTAGTTCATTCAACCATAATATCTGCTACTATGAAAACTATGAAAAAAGAAACTACAGAAACGGAGTAGCCCTTCTAAATTCGTTACAGCTTCAGCACTCTCTAGTCATCCACAAAACTTACGAAAACATTTTTTTTAGTGGATGCAGGTAGACTACGGATAGTGTACGGTACATGAAAAACTAAAGCTATATTATGGCCCATTGCTTATGTGGAAAAACTTAGGTCACAAGTATTTGCTTCTTTGTGGCCTCCTTTCTGCAAGACATGCAAAGTGAATGCCCCTTCACTTATATCCAGAGAACTGACCAAGCATGTGGATGGATAGCAATTAAACATATTCAGAGGACTATTAATAAGCAGTTAAGCACACATATGGATGCCTAAAACATAATTTCAACAAGCACATGCTGGGTGCACCTCTATTGTTGGATTACCACTCCAATCACTAAAGATGCAAAGTGAGACCGTGTCTAGTCATGTGAGAAAAAAAAAAATTAGCTCCCACCATAAAATTAAATTTAAATATATTTGAACTGGATCATTTCCCATTAACCTTTTTTCACTCTATTTCCCCCCAAATCTCAAGATTAGTCGCTATTGACTGGTGTGTAGCTTTATGTCAGACAGGCAACAGAGCAGCTTCATTTGGCAGTTTCTGTTACAACAACATGCCTATTTCAGGTTACAGGTTTAGTAGGCAAACTACTACACACCTGAAGAATCAGATTAGTTGATTGTTTGAAAGGAGTATCTTGCTACTGATGCAACAAAACATTAAGAAATTTGGTAATCAGACTTGTAGTACCTAATCTAATACCAAAGGACGAAGCTAAAATCAAACCAACAATGACAAAGGAAAATAAATGGACAAAGTCAATACTAAGAAAGATAAAATCAAAGTTCGGATGGATATGTACCTACGACAATCCTGCAAATGGAGGCAAGATACTGCAAATCAGGTACTACAACAATATGCAGACATATGTATAAAATTTATTTATCCAAGTTGTGTAAAAAAGGACAACTGACCAATGTGTTCTAATCAATAACTTGAAAAAATATAGGGTCAATTGCAAAACTGCCCCTATTTCGGGCTTCAATTCGCGTTTGCCCCTCTTTTTTTAAAATATAGCATATGTTCAATCATTGATGCTTGAAAGATGAAATTCTAGATCTAACAATGACCTCCAAATTGCAACTGTGGTTTCAGAAACTTCCAACACCCTCAAAAGCAAACATTCAACATACTTCGGTGAGTTCTCAAATTCTTATTCACGTTCTTTGAACTTTCAATGATGGCGAGTGTCTTGGCGTTCTTATTCACATTTTGTCGAGCATGTGGGGTACAACTACCTAATGTGAAACGTTTGCAATGCAAAGATATTGAACAGGAGAGAAGGGGAGGATTTCTAACTTAAGGGAAGATGTATTGGTACCAAGAACCTTCTTGTCTATGGAGCAGAGACCCATCCAGCCACTCTAACCAAATTAACTCGGGGAACAAATTCACAAAGAACTGTCTTTAACCTTACCTCCTGCGGGAGCCGCATGATCTCCTTCACGGCAAGCCGAGGACGTGGCGCCCGGGGCTGGGGTTGTGGGGCTGGGGCGCTGCCCCTGGTTGACCGCTGCGCCACCTGGATGCCGCGCCGACGGATCGCGTGTGTCGTCTACTCCCGGTGCGGCCTTGGCCTGGGTGCGGCGATGAGGGAGAGGAGGCGGCGGCGGCGGCAGCAGCGGCAGCGGCAGAGGTCGGCGGCGCGCGCCTCGCATGACGGGGCAGGGGAGGTGCGGTGGTGTTGCCGCAGATTGGTTGGGGCGGGGCTCGTCGCCGGGGTGAGCGGGGAAGGGCAAGATCGCCTCGCGTGGGGAGAGGAGGCGGCACCGTGCGTGATTGGAGGAGGCGGCACCATGCGTGATTAGAGGGAATCGTGATTTTTGTTTCCTATTTTTTTACCGGTGGCCCGGTGGGGAAGGAAAGCAGAAGGGGCGGGGGAGGAGCGATCGGAGGGGGATTTTTTTTACCTTCCTTTTAACAGGCCATCGCGACGCACGAGAGGAAGGAGAGCGATGGTTTTGGTCGCACGGGCAGACCGATCCTTCGTAGTGTTTTTTTACCGCACGAAAAAATGATCTCCCTTTCATCCTTCTTAGGTAGTAAAGAAAAGTTGCATGATGTGTACCTTGTTCACATAGGACCCTAAACCACCTTTGACGGTAAGCCATTGCGAGCGACTAAAAAACTGAATATATGCATAGTTCCATTGTCACGGAAAAATGAAAGCACAAAGAGAATTAGTGGAGAACAAATAAACATCTGAAGCAGAAGTGTAAGCACCTCAAGAAGCTGATTGTCACGGAAAAATGAAAGCACAAAGAGAGCTGGGAAGCCCAATACTCTTTGTGATGGACTGGACCAAATGCATGCACACATTGGGATCTGCAGACAATATACAAAATTTCAGTGTCTTGAAATGATATGATAAAAACAGGAGAATAATCTGTATAAGTGCATTTGTAACATACAAGATACGCATCCTGGAAGAGCTGTGAATATCTATGTGACTGAATAAATTGCCCCAAAGTTTCATTCCAGTCAGGGTCTCTTTTCGTGGTCCTCAAGTACCTTAAGATCAAAATAATGGCTCAATTATATGAATAATTCAGCATAACTACACATAGAGCATTGCATACTGCACAAACTCTCATCATTGCATCCATTGTGAACTTACTTGAGGGCATGATTCTTGAACTTGAATATCTCATGGATTACGAGCCAGAACCTTGGGCTAAGCAAATTGCTTTTCTGCACCAATACACTAGACATACCATTGCGGCTTCCCCACTCGAAGCCTTTACTTTTGTTCAACCGCATGCTTGCTGAGAATGACATGTCTGATGTATCCATCTCCACCCCAAGCCTTTCAAACCATTCCATCATGTTTGGGCTCGCCACCTGCAATTGCATCTTTTGTTACAATAGACGAGAGTAGCAATGTAGCATATATACGGAACATCCCGAAAACGTAATAGATGTGGCCTGACATGTGGGCTCATCATACAATTTTTTGGGCGGTGGTTACAATACTAATGGTGGCATGTACTTGCTAGCAGGTGAGTCTGCTCGCCACGTCGTTTCCTGGTGCACGCGTGGCATGTTTTGTATCTTTGGTGTATGTTGCAGATAGTTCGAGTACCCAGATGTTACGTTATTTAGTTGGAGTACCTATATGGGAAACACCTAATAGTTTAGGTACCTACAATGCTATTTACTCATAATAAAACTACCATTGGTTAGTCGGCCACGTTATGTATATAACCAACTAACAACCCACATATATCGTGGTTTGACTCAGACATAGACTAAATCATTAATGTCATGTCCATCTCTTTTTCTCACAGAGTTTCTTAGAGCCTGTACATAAGCTGGCTATAAGCCAGCAGCATGCTTCTCTTCTCTCTCTTCTCTATCTTCTTCTCTCTTTTTCAGCTCAGCACAAAAGTGATGTGGCAGCTCTTTGAGCCTGCTTACATCACCTTAAAATACTTGCTCGATGCTACAGACCAGGTGAGGCAACTATGATCTCGTAATACACTCTTAGCCTAGATAAACCATGCTTAGCTAATGGGCCATCAACTGGGCGGCTAGCAAGAGAGAAGCCCGGGTAAGGGCCCATGGTTGCCGGACCCTAGGTCTTGCTATCCTCATAAATAAATAGTACCATTTGCTACAGATATGACTGGCCGCACTATTTTTACATATGAGTTTGATCTGCTCGCCTCTCGGGCCTATTAGACTTCGTAGAGGAGTGCTGAATTTTTTTTTACAAAATAACGAAAGAACCTTTTTTTTTAGTGCTGAACTTTGTTTTTCGATATCTTGGACAGAAGTTACTCCAAATGGATCGCCAATAAATACCATTAACTAGAAATGGCTACTCTAGATAAGTTCGATCCGTTCACCCAGGTAAAGGATTTTTGAACACCGTTTATTTATTTCCTATATGAATCTTTATAGATAAGGGCTGTACTGTATATAGTTTGGGCATTTTGGACACTTTAACTTATCTCTTACATCCACCCGTAGATAATATTACAACTAGCAAAGACAACATTGAGTAGTGTCCATGAGCAACTATTACCATTGAGCTTTTATTGGCCTGCCAACGAAAGAACTTTTATTCTTTTTTCTTTGGTCATAAAAGAACAGAGTGTTGCATCTTCATGCCTTGTGGCATATACATAGTCTATATATACTGTCTACTCCCTCCGTCCCATTGAGTTTGTCTTTTGGATTCCGTGTCATCTTGTTCAATGATTGGTTTTATTGAAACTTTTTACACAAATATAATTTGTTTTGTTATGACTTATTTTATCAATAAATATATTTAAATATTGATTGATTTATTTTATTATTTACATAAATATTTTGAATTAGACGGATGGTCAAACATAAAGTTTAAAAGTCAAAAACGTCAAACTCTATGGGACAGAGGAAGTAGGTTATAGGCAGGTAGCAAAGTTATTAGTATAAGAGCAAATCCAAAATGGAGTAAAACCAACGGTTTCGTTGCTTATATAGGCATGTTCCTCACCAGGTTGAACACCATGAGGCCGAGGTCGACGATGACACGGCCTTGGTCGCCGGCATCAACGGCGACGCTCTTGGCGCCGCCGAGATGTTCCTCCTTTCATTACACGGTGACGCCGCACGGCGCCGCTCCTCGCCAGCTCATGCGCCGCCACTAGCCCACTTAGCCCACCACCCACCACCGCTACCCTCATCTCTGTCTCTTTCTCGCCTATGCTGCTTTGCAATTACTGACACTGACTACCTGCTGGGAGAGTGAAGATTGGTGTCCCCTGTCAGAGCGCGTGTCTCCATTCACAACTGCAATCAACCAATATTTAGAGTATGTTTTAGATGCCAAAAAGCGGTGCCAAATTTTGTGGGATTTCTAAGGAAATTACATTGAAAAATATTGTAGTGAACGGAAAAGCATTGTAGCACGTTTCGTTTGTTTATGCTAAATATTATCCTACCATGGCGTAACTAGGCTAAAAAAAATCGTCTCGCAATGCACATATAAATTGTGTAATTAGTTTTTGAGTAAAATGCACCATAGGTCCCCAAACTATTGGCTCTTCTGATCTACGTCTCCAAACTTTCATTTTCACAATCCAGGTCCCTCAACTTATCCCGCGGGGCATTGGCGTCCAAAGTCAGCCACGCCAGCAGCAGAAGTCCGACGTGGCCGTGCCACCATGGTCGTGCCACCATGACCTGGACCCGACTCGGGCTCCATCGGGAGAGGCTGCAACGGGCCCGCGGGAGCAGCAGGGCGATGAGTGCGGCTGTGGCGTCGAGGCGTCGGCGATGGCAGCAGCAGCAGCAGCGATGACGAGGCATCCGAAACCCGGACGCCCGGCAGCATACCACCGTGGGCGCGCGGGCATGCAAGGCGTGGGGGTGCAAGGCGTGGGCAACGGCTTGGACAACGGCGGGAATGGCGTGCGCCGCCAATTTCGACAGAGCAGGATGCCGAAAGTGGGTCCAATTGGAGCGCAAGGTTGAGTCTCATGCGGCTGTGAAAGTAATTGGATGAGGATAGACCGGCGCCGGCTAATTTTGCTGTGAAATAGAGGCTAGCGGCTCAACTGCAAGGGCGAACGCGAGAGTGGCCGTGAATCTAAGCATGACACATGCGGACACGGTTAATCATACTATTAACCGTGGCGGTTTTTTAAAAGCCCGCCACGGAAAATGATTCTGAAGTGTCTGTAAAATTAATTCTGTAGTAGTGATACTCATAGGAGTACCTAGAACCACTACTGGAATCCACCCGTTTCCCTAGGGTTATTTCTTTTCGCTAGGGTTAAATGACCACCCTAGGGAACATTTTGTTTCCCTAGTGCTTCGTTCGGACCCTAGGGAAAGTAACGGTTTCCCTAGGGTTTTCAGCTTTTCCTCGGGTAGCTAACACCACAGTGTAATATTTCCCTAAGAATTAGAGTGTTTCCTAGGGAACCAGATATTTTTCAGCTCCCGCCCCTTGGTCCCCTAGCCATCTTGGCATGCCGCCCAAATCTCCACCCCATATCTATACCTACTAATAAAGAGAGAAAATTTCCGTCGTCCACCCAAAAATTTCGTCCAGCCTTCAAGCGGACCGCGGACCGGACTGGTCTAGGCCCAGCATTGGCCCATGTAAACGACTACCAACGTGTCTGCCTGTTGTCCGCCTTCGGCTCAGTTTCTTGTCCAAATACGACTCAAACAAATCCACCGCCTCGCCTAAATTGCATGTGCCTGCTGTCCGCCTCTTGACCGAGCGCATCCGCCCATGCATGGTGCCGCTGCATGTGGCCTCGCCACCGGCGACCTGACGAGACGAGTCTGTCCGGGGCAGTGCTGCAGGCGCAAAGACACTAGCGCCTCCTCCTTGCACCACGCTTGGGCAACACAAGCACCGAGTGACACCATGCTCCGGCAAGCAAGCTGATTTAATCCCTGCGTCACACCCAATATATGGCCATTTTCCTGTAAAAAATAAATCCAGTAACACAATCAAAATACAAGGATCCATATATACCCTTTAGACCCGGTCCATGATAGATTAGCCTCACACTCCACCAGTCTATAGACCATGACCCACTGACCCAGTGCCGCATTTGTGTTATAGCCCCTCTATTTGTGTTCTCTTAGTCCAGCGCAAACTCTATTATTGATGGATTCCATATTATCTCCTATTCTTTCTTATGAATATAAAATATAAAATAATAAATATATAGTATTACAAGTCTTTGAAAATATGGTGTTGCATAAATTAGAATAATGGGCGTTATAGTTTATTTGATGTTGGATTAAACCTGATCAATATATTTGTTAAAAATATATATACATTTAATTATTGTTGGTATGGGAATCATATAATAAATATGGGTCTGTTGCAACGCACGGGCAGCGTTAGTACATTATATAGAATAAAAGGAAAAGAAAAAATTTAGAATAAAAGGAAAAGAAGGATACGGAAGGCCCAAGAAACGCGGCCCATGCGGCATGCAAGTCCAGTACATACTTCGAACATGATGTTTTCTTGCCGGTTTGCTTAATCTAATAATCTCGACCGGATGATACGATAAGATATGGATGGAACACGACGCCGTTCAGACATACCGCTCAACGATGACGTGGACGGTGGCGTCATGGTGCCCCCTACGACTTTGGGATCGAGGCTCGCCGTCTTCCGTCCCTGATTCTCTATTTGGCATGGAGCAACCTGATCCGTCGAGGCGCACGGCGCGGGGATTGCGACTCGAGTGAAAAAGGTGTGAATGTGCCACCGGGGGTTGCTGGCCGTCATGAGTCGAACCAGTGTCGTCCGGGAAAAAAATAAAAAAAAAAAAATTGACTGTACTATAGTTATTTTAGAGTGTCAACGACTATGACAAACTATTTTAATCAAATATTTATTTTAAATGATGATTTCAACTTAAATGAAGTTGCTTCCAAGAATACAGAGTCCGATCCTATGACCCGTGGCAACGCACGGGCACTATTACTAGTTACATTAAAAAAAAAAAAAAAAAGAAAACCTTTCCCAAACAAGAGCGAGAGCACGGACCGGCCGCCGCCCACAGCGAGAGCGCGCTTCCCCGACGCGAGCGAGCACCGACCGCCACCGCCAGCAGCGAGAGAGCCGCTGAAGCGCCCCGGCCGCCGCCCGCGAGATCTGCGCTAACCCGCCTGCGTCGTTGTCGGCCCGGCCGCTGGTGGCCCGTCCGCCCGCCTCCGGTGGCTGGCGACGACCGCCCCTTTCACCGGCTGGCCACCTGCTTGACGCCGCGGCCACCAGCGCGGCGCAACTCCGCCCCCCCGACGTCGCCCGGCCAACAGCGCGGCGCAACTTCGATCCATCCGTCTGCCCGACGCCCGGTCTTCCAAGTTCCAACGCACCAAATCGGTAAAATCCCAAACCCTCCGACCAGATCTGAAGTGTTTAGTTCCTAGTGTTGCTATATATGTATATATGAGCACGAATCTATTGCTAGAGATATGACTCTTGCTGATGCTGGGAAAAAGCTAAAGGGTGTAACGAAGAAGTTAGATTCTGTTACTTCTAATTTCATCTCAAAAAAGAATCCTGGGAGAAAACTTGGCGAATGTAGAGGAAAGCTAGAGATGTGAGATGCTGAATATATTTACTTTACAAATCTCTCCTTTGTTTTGATGGGAACAATTAATTTCTAAGTTTATTCTTTTGTTCTGTCTTTTTAAAAAATGCAGTGCTTGTTTGGTTAATGGGATGAGCAAGAATCGGAACAAATAGTGCTGGTTAGTTTGATTTATTTCTTTTGTTTTTCTAATAGCAAATAGCATTTTGTTACAGTTTATTTTTCATCATTGAGTTTCATCTTTCGTGACAGGCTGCTATTGGTGTGTCTTGCTTAATGTAATACTAAAGGATGAAGCTCATGCATTTTGGTGTGTCTTGCTTAATGTAATTTTTTTCTAAAACTTCAGAAACATACATTGGTACTGTTGCAGATCACCTACATTTTTTTTTTTTTCATGTTTCACATCATTCTGATCACTTTGTTGATTTATATGTGCAACATAGGCAAGCTTGGGTGAATTTTTCATTGCATCAATTTGAACCAGAACCGTGACATGTGCAACAGAGGCAAGCTTGGATAAGTTTTTACCTAAACTTATTCTTTGTTTTTTACCTATAGATGGCCCAGAGATGATGGCAGAAGTGATAACTAGTGAATGGAATTATAACCGCTATGCTAATCTAGTGTTTTTTCATTTGTATTATTGCATAGCAGCTTGGTACATGGATCATGTGTTGGAATGGAAACTCCGGAGGAAACATTGAGTAGGATAAACTACGGAGGTCACAAGTGGTGCGGGTACATACTCTCCTGAAGATGGCGATGAATTTCCAATGCTTTGACATATATTGTAAGGATGTAGTAGTGTTTTGTCGTTTTGATGCCACTAAGTGGTATTTATGTTAGTATGTAATGAGATATTGTAACTCAAGATAATATGAATTAATGAATGTTAATATGGATGGAAACAAGACCATGAATGTGTACTGTGATTACTACTTGATTTGGATTTAATTCAAATTTGAATTCAAATATATATTGTTTATTAATGGTATGGTTTAAATAATTTGTTCCCAAGAAAACACACCCCTAGGGAAATGATCTTTACACCTGTACTACAATGACATGTCAGCAGATATCCCTAGGGTGAAATCACCCTAGGGAAAAGAGTTTCCCTAGGGTTTTCTCGGGGAACCCTAGGGCACTTACCTGTTTCCCGTGAAATATTTCCCTAGGGGGCAATCCCGACGAAGCACCCTAGGGAAATCAGGGTATTTATGCCTTTCCCTGGGGTATTTGGCCCTAGGGAAACAGGAGGATTCCAGTAGTGAACATGGTGAATCGGAAACTACGGTGCAGGTGGTGCGATCGAAGCTAGGAGCCCAGGTGGCAGAGTGAAAGCACCTAACGATGCTTGGAACACAGTAAGTTCCTCCAACCTCTTCGCCGTCGCCTTCTTCATGTCCTGCAGCTCTTGACGTTGCCACCTTTCCTCTATTAGCTGGGCCTGCTGCTCCTAACGTTTCCTCCTTTCCTCTTCTAGTTGGGCCTAAAAAACATTTAACTTCAGTGTTTAAGTAATACAAATCTAAAAAGGCATTTAAACATCAATGTAGGACGAGTAGAAAAGGAAGAACCTCGAGGGCGCAGACTTAGTGCATCGCAGGGCTCCTGTACGGGCTCAGTCGGATCAAGGACTCAGTCTAGAACAAAGGAAAACAAACCATTATGACGTTTTAAAAATAAAGGATAGAAGAAGAAGAAGATTATTTATTTTTATGTTTTCATGTTCAAACTAATTCAGATATTTGGGAGTGACTCTGATTGCACCAAACATGGTGGAAAATGTAGGAATAAGCAAAAACTATCAATACCCTGTCAGTCTTGTACATCAGAACACAGCTGTCCTTTGCACGATTTGAAAATTATGGAATGATATATGTGTTTTCACAGAGCTACTAATAAGACATCACTAGTAACAAAATGATTTTGCGAGACACTGCAAAATCTTTTCCGTGACGGGCGTTGAGTTTGCCTGCCACGGTTAATGGGCCGATTAATCGTGCGGGCGTTTTTCTCTTTACCGTGACAGACATTTTAGCCCGCCCACGAAAAATCGATTAAACATGACGAGCAACTTAAAAATGCCATTCATCTCTGTATCAGCTTTCACAAGTGCAAATCAATCAATACTTAGTTCTACGGTATCTACAAACTTTCACTAGTGCTTTGCACGGTGAAAATTTGGAGTGCGGAATAGTCAAGCAATGATCTGCATGCATCTCTGTATCAGCATCAGCAGACCTACATGCCCCATGCATGGACCTGACGTGTAAAAGACAGACGGATCTTGCTGAGATGTGAATGCCAGCGCCAAGCAGTAAAATCGACAATGACTACCATTGTTAATTTTTGAGAGCTTTGTTAATTAGGTTGGTAAGATAGTACTTTTTTACTTTTTACTTATTATTAGTTTCTAGAACATGAATAATAAATTTACATTTCGGAACACACAGCAGGCGCAGCAGGCCACATCATCGAGACTTCGGCAAAGAATTTTTTTTCCTTTTTTTTTTGTAAATTTATTTTGTCGAGTGCCACGTCGGTGGGCTCTCGGCAATTTTTTTATTTTTGTTAAATCTTTGTCGAAAGTGCCACGTCGTTGGACACTTGGCAAAGTTTTTTCTTTGTTAACAAAAACTTTTTGGACTGCCATATGACTTGCCACTCAGCAAATTCTCCACCTTTGCCAAGTGCAATGGCCCTGGCACTTGGCAAAGCGCTAGAAAATTTTGTTTTTAAATTTTGTTTTGCTTTCCACCTTGACAAACAAACATAATCACATATATATCACATCCATTCAAACATAGGACACACATATATCACATTCATCACATAATTGACTCATCCGTCGCATATAACACGCCCATCATTGCACACTAGTAACGAATTGATTTTGCGTGACACCCAAAAATATTAACCGTGGCAGGCACCTGTTTTGCCCGCCACGGTTAATGCCATGATTAACCATGACTGTCTTTTTTTATTTCCCGTGACAGGAAAAATGTGCCCGCCACGGAAAAATCGATTTTCTATGGCGGGTAACATAAAACCGCCCGCCACGGTAAATATTTATTAGCTGTGGTGGGCATCCTAATGTGCCCGCCACAGAAATTAATTAACCGTGGCGGTCATATTATGTGGCCCGCCACCTAAAATTAGGCCCAGCCTGTTAGTGTTTTGAGGCCCAATATTTGGTGTCCAGTATATAACCAAGTACTAGGGTTCCCCTAAAGAAAAAAAACCAAGCGATAGTGTTCACAGCCGACAGTTCTCTTTCTCTTCCCTCCCGACACTTCTCCTTCTCTCTTCCACGCCGGACGTCGTGGTCCTCCATCCTCCGCCCGTGAACCCACAGTATTGTGCAGCGGCGGCGGCCTCGGCAACGGCAGCCGCGCGGCCTCCATGGCGGCGGCTTCCTCGGCGGCGGCATCCGCGGCCTCCACGGCGGCGGCGGCCTTCACGCGGCGGATTGAGTCCTCGAACGGCCTCCATGGCGGCGGCCTCCACGGCGGCGGATCGAGTCCTCCTCGAGCGGGTTTAGCGGCGGCGGTGGTCTTCACGACGCGGATCGAGTGTGGGGTCCGGCGGATCGAGTCCTCCTCAAGCGGGTTCAGCGGCGGTGGCCTCTTCTCCAACGGATCCGGCGCGCGCCGCCCTCATAGGAATAAGCATTTTAGAACAAGCTGTGACCACATAGGTTTTGCGTCTATAAAGTTTTGTATTTTGAGACATGTCAGGAATAAGCATTATAGAACGACCTGTGACCACATAGGTTTGTTCTAACACGTCTACTTGGCCACTAATATACATGGCCAGTGGCCCGGCCCTCCACGGCATGGGTTCATGGTGGTACGGCCCGATGGGGGTCGGGCCTTCATGGTCCGCCCACTATATATTAGCTTTCCACCAGACTTGATCCATATTCAACCCAAGCTAACTACAAAAAAAAAAAACTCCTTGGGAACTAAAAAAATACAATATATTTACTTCGATCCAAATTGTAATTGATCAATGCGAACATCTTAGAAAGTCAAAACATTTTAAGTTTTACGA
Source organism: Hyparrhenia diplandra (assembly GCA_015847255.1). Lineage (NCBI taxonomy): Eukaryota > Viridiplantae > Streptophyta > Magnoliopsida > Poales > Poaceae > Hyparrhenia > Hyparrhenia diplandra. Next base: position 117,967 of record JADLZK010009512.1, read on the forward strand.
AAATTATAGAAAAACTACAAAATATTTGTGACATAAAACTTAAAAAGTTGTGATTCTCCAAGATTTTTGGAACATACAATTTGTGATGGAGGGAGTACTAGATGAATTTTTCACGTGTTGATATGGAAATTTAAGTTAAGTTTAGAGAAATACTTGGTGAGTGAAACAAATAGTAAAGTAGCATGTGTCACAACAGCTGTTCCAGCCATTTTCAGAAGCTTGCTGTTCTGGTCAATGGCAAAAGAAAAAGAACCTGGAAACGAAAGAAAAGGAAATGGAAGTATTTGGGCCAAACCTGAGGTTGTTATTCCCTCAAAATATCTTGCGTTCAACAGACAGTCGGCCATATCTACGTCCGTTGGGCCGTAACACAGAGCAGCAGGCCGTAGCAGTAGCGACGAGTGGCCAGCAGGCGAAAAACTTCGATGGGCCAGGGCCCATGACACAGCGAGTATTGGGCGAGGCCTGGGCCAACTTTGACGGCCCCTGCAGTTCAATTGGCCGAGATGATTCGTGCTGATATCACAACCGATGCCTTGCGCTCTGATGGCGTTGCTCGGAAAACTGCTATGCACATCGCTAGACTCTGTTCTGCTTAATGCACCAAACATATGGTTCTGATCGAGTACTCTTCAATGCACCAAACATATGGTGCAAAATTTAGGAAAATCCAAAAACTAGCATTACTCAATTATCTTGTTCAGATATAAAAATAGAAACTTTGGGGTGTCAAATGTGACTCGAATCTTACTCTATTACTAATTGAAGGCTCCAACGGAGGCTCCACGTTAATTCTCACCAGAGGCGATTGGAAAAAAGAAAAATACTAGAAATTCTCACATTAATCAGAAACATCGGCCATTAAACTCAAAGACTCCGACAATCGGTAACCATTAGATCTACTTTAAAATTACCCACCTTTGCCATTATTAAAAAGAAGGAAAAAAAATACTAGAAATTCTCACATTAATCAGAAACATCTGGCCATTAAACTCAAAGACTCTGACAATCGGTAACCATTAGATCTACTTTAAAATTACCCACCTTTGCCATTTTTAAAAAGAAGGAAAAAGATAAATAATTACTTATTCGTATGTCAATCCGGAAGGGAAAATCATCATGGGATATCCATTCACCTGCCCAAGATGTGTTTCCAACGAACAGGGAAAAAAAGGGGACCGCCTCAAGACGATTCCACGGTGACTAGCCGGCGCCGCGTTGCCTGCTGTGAAGGACGGACGGCAAGCCACAAGCACTTGACGCCATCTTCTAGAAGCACACGAGCAGACATGCATCTTGATCTCCATGCAGCCACCGGTTCCATCTAGAGGGACGGATGTGTTGGTGTTGGCTCCAGGACTCCAGGGCCGGCCTGATCTGAATCCTGGGTGGAGGAGGCTCCAGGCAGGCAAACTCTTCGTGGACGAGAGCCTAATCTGATGCTGACGTCTTTGATCGCCACGGATGCAAGCAAGCCAGCTACACGGCGGGGAACGCCAGGGGCCTTGCCTCTCCGTCAACTGTGCTGGTTGGCTAGAAGATTTGTGCAGATCCATCTATTAACACTAGTACCTAAACACTTTTGCGTGACGGGTGAAATATATTTTGGGTGGCGGGCAAGTGTGCCCGTTACCCGATAAAGGTCACGGAAAATAATTTTTTGCCCGCCACGGTTAATCAAGCTTGCGTGGCGGGCGAGTTACATGTGCCCGCCACGGTATAGATTTCGAAAAAATAAAAAAAACAGAAACCCTAGATAGGCCCGCCCGAGCCCATCCATGGGCCCGCCGAGCCCATCTAGGGTTAGGGATCCGCCGAGTGGATTCGCCGCCGCCTCCTCCGCCGCATGGATCCGCCGCCCTGCCGCCTCCTCGTCACCTCCGCCGCGCCTGGTGAAGAGGACCGCCGCGCCCTGGTGAAGAGGACCGGTTCCGCCGCCGCCACGCGCTGGTGAAGGAGCCGCAACGCCGCCCGCCCTAGTGAAGGAGCAGCGCCATCGCGGATTCGGTGAAGGGCCGCATCCACCACCGGATGCAGTGCGGGGCCGCATCCACCGCGCGGATCCGGCCGCCCCGTGCGCCGGCCGCCGTCGGAGAAGAAAGGGGGGCCGGACCCGGGCTCACGGCGGCGAGGGACGCGTCGGTCGCCGTGGAGGAAGGGACGGCGGGGACGTGCCGGGCGCCGGCGCTCCTCCCTAGAGCGTCGCTGCCTCGCGGCGAGAGGGAGGGCGCTGCTGCCGTCACGAGGAAGAAGGGAGGGCGCTGCTGCCGTCGACGAGAGGGGTGGCGCTCTCTCCACCGGCTTGGAGAGAGGGAGTGAGGGAGGCGAGAGGGTGAGAGAGGGAGGATGGGTGGGAATGGTTTTACGAGTGCCAAACCCTAACTCTAAGTATTTATATCTGAAAATCGGGCCTTGTTTTTGGGCTGTTGGGCCTCTCCATTTCCGTGGCGGGCCTTTTAAGATGCCCGCCACGGGAAAGATTTTTGCGTGGCGGACACCTTAAGACGCCCGCCACGCAAAATAGCGTATTTTGCGTGGCGAGCATGTTAAGGTGCCCGCCACGCAAAAATCTTTCCGTGGCGGGCAAAAACACGTCCGCCACGTAAAAAAAAGCAGGATGTGGCGGGTATTTTCCGTGACGGGCAAAAAAAGTGCACGCCCACGGAAAGATTGTGCCGATGCTTCGCAAAATCAAATCAGTACTAGTGTAAGCGGCACCAACTGCAGTATGGGCAGGTCATGAGTAATCCCAGACAGGCATGGACCATGCGTCAACAACTTCTTCATCAACAACAGCTCCATCGATGAACATCGACAGTACCTGCAAAATGATCTGATGATCGGTGTCACCTATGGGTGAGAAACTAATCTCTGATTTTCTCCCGTTCTTGCACAGCTCCATTTATGCTAGCTGACGGTATTGTATGGTCCTGGTCACAAGATGCTGACGATGGACGACAAGGCTGACAGAGATGACCCATGGTTGCCATTAGTATCATCAGCGTCTAGATGCAATGGTAATTTGCACCCAAATTACCCATACATCGCATCATGCAAGGTAATGTAAAATAATGTAATCTGTGCATAAATTATTCATCTCAACCGTTATAAAGAATTAACAAAAATATCTCAATCTATATGTACATGCTCATATAAGCCACTACAAACAATATCTCAACATCCAGAATTTAAAACATACATTAGTTATAAATATTATTTTATAAGCTAATCAAGCATGGATACATATTTAGCATACCATATAGTAATGACACTCACAGTTCACTTTATGTTATATAACACTTATGACAATAAAAATTTTGTAAGTCGTCTTGGAAAACGTTGAAACATTTTGATTGAAACAATGTATTATATTTGTAAGTTATCTTGAAAAAAAAGTTTAAACATTTTGATTGAAACAACGTATTATATGAATGTTAGTAACTTAATTTTTAAGGGTTCTTTGTCTAACATCTTGCGTGCCATGTCGCATGTGAAACAACTATTTATGACGTCATGAAAACTAAGAGGGTTGCCTAGGGCCTTACAATATTCTTTTAATAAAGTAAAACATGAAAAATTTGAATAAATGATACAATAAGCATTATAATTTTGAATTAATATGTGTGTTTCAATAACTACATTAAAAGCAAAAGGTTGAAGTATAGATTTTCATGATATCACATAAAGGGATAGAATAAGTGTTTATATACAGTTTAAGTTTATTTATGTTACAACTAAATATATATGGTGCTAAAAGGATTATGGGTCGAAACCGGTAGAAATAAAAAATATAGATCCTAATACAATGATAAAAAAAATATTTGCCATCAAATCGGTAGACTATAATCACCATTGCAAGTAATAGTTGTTGTATCTAAGGAATTAATATGCTTAAAATTTATGGAGAATTAAAATTTAGGTTCCTATCATCAAAATATAGACGCAACTAAAACTATTATAGTAAAAATAATGCTTCAGCTTAATGTACACCGGAGATACACAAAAGTGTGCTATGTAAAGAAAAAACCAATGGATATAAATGAAAAACTCAATATTTGACCGATTAACACATTGAATGTAGACTATAGTACCTATTATATTATATAGCTATTGTTTTAGAACATTAATGAAGAGAAAAAGATATTAGTCAGTGTCTCATAACATTCTAACCACCTAACCATGGGTGTGGCATGTTTCTTGGCATTTCCTTGCAGCCACCAACGTCGAGTTGTTCGTTGTCGTGGGCGTGCGCACGCAGTGCCTCGGCGAGTTGGAGGACGACGCCGATGTTGCCTGCGTACATCCACATAGGTCCACCTCATCTACATCAACAAAGCCTCTCGATCAGGGCAACGCCAAGTCGCCAACCGCGTTGCAGAGCGGACGTGGGACGGTGACGCTCTAGCATTGGTGCCGTAGGCCAGTTGCTCTACAGTAAGGCCCTGTTTTGACTTGCTTCTTCCTCCTATAGTTCACTGTTTACCCGCTATAGCCATTTGTGCACACACAGCTCCCCATCAGGCAAGGATCGAAGATAATTGTTAGCAGCCATGTATATCACTGTGCTCACAGCAACATCATCTTGCTTTTCATACAGACAGCGAGTTTCCCATTTAATTTCTTTTTGTTCTGTGTTCCGACTATAATTGTTTTTTTACCACATATTTGAAGGCTCCCTTCCACATTGTCTACAAAACGATAAATATTATATGGTCGTAACCTTCAGCTTAATATTTCCTAAATTGGGTGAGGAACCTCTCTGTTTTAGAGCTGATATTGTATCAAGAGGGCAAATTTAAGGAGCAATGGTGTCGGATCTACTTCGACTCTTTACATCAGCACAGATTTACATCTATATCGGTTAGTTACATAAGTTCTTTATTGATTTATTATTTAATTAATTTAAAATTGTGGACATATAATCGTTCAACTCGATCATGAAGTGGTTTGTTTTGAGCCCTATGATGTACCATGAAGTTTTATTGTTCTGATGTGTTTTAGGGGGTGTATACTTTAATTAGTTGTGTCATTGTAGGAAGGTCTATTAAATGACTATCCATAAAAATTAAGTAAATGGCAGATGTGTTTGGTTGCAATAATTACGAGTTTCAGGTTGGGCCAAACCAGTTTTTGCTTGGTTCTAGTGTGACGAGGAGCCTCAAAGTTAATTCTCACTAGATGTGTAAAAAATACTAGAAACTGTCCATTAATTAGAAACATCTAATCATCAAATCTATAGGTTCTCGCAAACTATTATCATTAAATCTATTTTATTTTCTAAAATATTACCCACCTCTGTCATTACTATATATTATTATAGATAAAAGATGAAAAATAAACTATAAGAGGATCATTTTTCCCATCACCAGTCAGAAAAGCATGATCTAGCTTGATCCATTCACCCAAATACATCTACGCTCCCGCTGATAATAATAATAGCCAAAAGGGAGCTGATAATAATAATAGCCAAAAATTTGAGTAGCCACAAAGTATATCAACTACCGAAACGCATGCAGGAGGCCTGTGTCCTGGCCATGCATCAGCCACTCAGATCACGTACATCTGGATCATCAATGCCACCGCCGTCCATGCATCGCCGTCGATGCATCTCTAGAGAGGAGATCAAGGAAAGGAGACAGGTGGTGTGTACACTCTAGCAGGTGGCAAGCCACCAGTGCCATTACCTGTGGTACTGCACACGAAAGGTATGACAATCTTGCTAGAACACATAATTATAGTTTAATTAGTTTGCTGTGATGTCCATCATATGACCCTTATTCACCATTAGGTATACTTAACATTTTAATTTTAATGCTCTTGGATTACTTCATACAAATAAGTTTTATCCTTTTTGACAATTAGGAATAATTTTTTGTTTACTTTAATAATATAATGTCGTTGGGCTACTTTGAGTTTATATGCTAAATAATGATGCTGAAAAACTAAGGGATTATGATATGTGGATTTATCTAAAACCTGTATGGTAAAATTAAAACCACCATAATTATAAAGATAATTAAACTAATAATCAATATTTTTTTTTAGTAAATTATGCATCTCTACCGTCATGGAAGATAATGCTTTGATGACTCCACAATTTGCATTCGAATTACCCAAACACAATGTAAAGTAATGTATATACATAATATAATTTGTACCAAATTATCCACATCAACCATTGTAAAAAATATCAAAACTCTCTCCAATATACATGTATATACTAATATAAGCTATTAAGAAAAAAAAGTTCAACATCCAATAGTTAAAACTTACATTAGTACAAATATTTTTTTATAAGTTTATCAAGCATTGTAAAATATCCTTAATTAATGAGCAAACCATATATTAGTAATATTACAATTCAGTTTAAGTTGTGTTAATACTCATAATAGTAAATTTTGTAAGTCATTGTCTTGAAAAGCGTTTAAACATTTTGATTGCAACATTATATTATATATGAATATTACTAACCATTGTAAATAATAGCCATTGTATACGAGCAATAAATGAGCTTAAAATTTGGTGAAAGTAATCAAAATGTAGGTTTATTTCGTCAAAGGCTGTAGCTATCATAGTTTAGCAAATGTTTATGCCAATGCATATTGGAGATACACAATGCTATGCAACAAAAAACTATGAATATGGATAAAGACCATATTATTTTAGAATAATCAGTGAAGAGAAACCATATAATACAAGTGCTTTTTATTACTTAGTGTCTCATACGATTCTGACTAGTGGAAATAAATAGTAACATGAGAACCCATTGGCTATCTCTTAGTTATGGTTCCATATATCTTGGTTTTCGACAATAGTATTTCCTAACAGCAATTGGTTGGACCAGCTAGTTACAGTAGTTCTTCATTATTACAACCAACGTTCTTTACAACATCTCGAGTAATTCTCATTGTCACTATAAATACATCACAGAAGGTTAGATTTGTTGTAATTCTACTTGCTAAAAACTAGATCATAATATAAACCTCGAGTAATTCTGTTAGAAGTTACTCTAACTTTGTGTTACAAATCATAATAATACTTACTCTAAAGATTACAACATCTGGTTTCAAACATAAACACAAGGTAATCATAGTCTCAAACTTCACAGAGCATCACAAATGAGGGCCCATATTGAACATCAGTCTCAATTAGTCAAAGTTTTAACAATTTGACATAAGACAATTATAGAAATCTATTTATTCAGAGACAAAGGGATTACATGATAAACTTCAGCATATTTAAAAACAGTATTCCAAGTAGTCAACTCATTAATGTTTGTCCCAATGAGTGACCACTATTTCTCCACTTACGTCGAGCATCACTCGAATGCAATTTAAGGCACCACTAAATGAAATATGGATGCAGCTAAGGTAACTCCCTTGATTTCTAGTACAAGACCACGCCTCCAAGCCACAATGTTTAATTGCATGGACTTCCATTGTTTAACATCTCACGCATGCAGCTGCTGACCTGCCCTCCAACGCACACATACATGTCTGAATAAGGCTCACAGGAACACATATAGCACATCTTGTGAAACATACACACAACATCTTCCATTTATGCAATGGCAACAAATCTTGGTAACTTTGAATCGCCCGGCCGAGCAAACACTATCTGCATATCATACAAAAAGTAGTCAACAACCAAATTAAAAGTTACCACATAACTGAAGGTAATTACGTATTATTAATTACATAGTGTCAATAATAAGCGTGTAATTACGTATTATTAATTACATAGTGTCAATAATAAGCGCGCACCTGGTAATCTATACAAATGCGTGATTTGAACATAGCTGCACAATAACCTAAGTAGTACTCCCAAGTACGGATGAATTTTTCGTCAAATCCTAGGGCAAAAGCTTTTCTGCGAAATATCAAAACAAATGATAATATAGTATTAAGTAGTAAAAATAAACTAGCACTTGCAACAACATTTAATTTTGAGGTAGTATTGTATTTACTCTTTGTTTGCCGTGAAGTTGTCTAACCAGTTCATTAGAGTGGTGTAGTAGTGGTCCCCAATATTCTCAACGTGTTGAACGCTGCACAAGGAGTACATACCATCATTATATAGAAGTGCATGATAATCCATAGATCAGTTTGTTAGACGATAGCTACAAAGTATATAGTTGAGTCCACATACTTGAGCCTTGATGCATTAGTCGCGGCAGACACAATCTGGCTTAAAGAAGGAAGACAGCCACCGGGGAAGATATATGTCTTTATAAACTCAGGCCGCAACCTCATTTTGTTATACATTTCCTCTACCAGCGCAATGGACTGTGCAGGTAAATTTAATTTTCAGAAAAAAAAATAGCTTGTTGGTGTGTACAAGTTAAATATATATTGTTAATAAGGATTAACCTGGAGGACAAATATGCCATGTTCTGCCAAATGATACTCGCAGGCGGCAAAAAAAATCTTCATAGAACTCATGTCCAACGTGTTCGAGCATCTCACTAAATGAGCAAGTAGAACATAGTTATCAGACCAGCAGCTCATGAACTATCATTTCTGTTATGATCACTCCAGCAGTACTACTCACCAACTTATAATCCTATCAAACTTTTGGCCGTTCGGTATTTGACGGTAATCATAAAGCAGGAGGGTTATGCTGTCCTGCATATACAATAGATATTTGTAATAATGCCTTTTCAATACTAGCTAATTAATATTTCTGAAAGATAGTCTCAGGCCACTACTATCAAGAAAGGAATATAACTTACCTCTAATCCAGCTTCTTTTACCTTTCTCTTCGCATATTTCAGTTGCTCCTCTGATAATGTAATTCCTGTGCACTTGCAACCAGTTTTCTTCACCAACCGTATTGCTAAAGTGCCCCAACCACAACCAATGTCAAGAACATGATGCCATGACTCCACCTTAGCCTTGAGATATCCATTGCAACAATGGGACATGATAGTTATATAAGGTCGTAGTTTTATATGCAAGCTATTAGTAATCAATAAGGTAATGCATATATTGCAGTTGTCTCAAGATCAGGTGAGATTTTTATCTAAGAGAGTTCAAACAAGCACAATTAATGCATGTTATGACTATTACCTTATTAATGAGACTGTCAAGCTTACGTAGCTGGGCTGCTTCTAAGCCCTCGTCCTCTGCCTACCATTAGAATCAATATATCCAGGTTATTAAGAAATCTCAAGAGGAGTATTACTCACAAGAGAATATACATTACATAATTTCTTGTCCGAGAACAGAGCTACATAATTTACAATGTGGAAATCAAATCATGAGACTTTTCAAACCTTGAAAATGCCAGAAGAATACGTCATTGTTGGATCCAGATAAAGAGCAAAGAAATCATTACTCTGCACAAAAGTATATAAGATTGAAATAAATCTTTCACTCCTTAGTCATTTCAACAACAATGGCAATGAATGATTTCCATCTTAAGGATAGAGGGAGAGAATAGTTGTAAAAGTCAAACAGTTAGTTATCTTATTTGTTCTAACTCACTAACCAGATCATAGTGTTCAGAAATATTTTTACGAGCTTTGGAAACACTATTCTTCCGCCAGGCATGGAGCAAAAAATATTTTGCAAATCCAACACCACTAATTCAAGCAATGGTGTCCACCAGGCCTTCCTTGTGTAAGCACTGCAGGGCACATTTGAACATGTTCACAGTAGCATATTTATATACGATCCTTCATATTGATGAAACAGTTGAGATGGTTTTCATAGAATTAGGATGATACCTTGTCCTATTAGCGCTATATATTTTCTTGCGTTCACATCTATTAGCCAAAAAATCTGTACCAATATGGCTCATAGATTTAGTCAGAAAACACAGAGAGTAGATATGTGAAGCCATTTTCTATTCCGAGTACAAAATTTTGTTTTCAGCATACAAGTTTAATGTGTTCAAGGCACACCCACCATTTTCCCACTAACAAAATGGAAAAGATTAAGCAAGAATTGAATCTATTCTTTTGAAAGGATTATCCAGAAATTTCTTTTCCATATATATTGTCTCCTGACTTCACTGGATTTTGTAAATATGTAAAAAAAAAAAAAAAAAAAAATCGGCCATACAATTTTGTTTTCAGCATCCGAGTTTAATGTCTTACCGAACAAGGTTCACGAGGCCGTTTCGGTGATCAACAAATGAGATATAGCCAAGGATGTAGGCTGATGCAAAACCAATGTCTCCTTCTGTTGCAGCCTAATGAAAACATGATGCACAGTAAAGTTGTATCTGACATGAGATGTGAAGAAGAATGCAAAATGTAGCTTGAAGGCAACAAAAGTTTGAATAAGACATGAAAGAGAGAAGAGAACCTTCCAATAGAACTGAGGATCATGGACTCGTATCACAGATTTTATAGGACATTTCTCACATGCTTTACCAAAGCTAAACATAGTGCCTCCTTCCTCGAGCATGCTGCGCGTAAAACTGATGTGAGAATCTTGATTAGAGATTGTGCTGTGTAAGCATATTCGTACTAGCCTCACCAGAAGTTACCAATAGAAATGTATTGGTCTAAATTTCTTGCTACCAAATAACGTGCGCCAGCCTCAGTCCATGACGGGACCATCGGTTTCGGGTTAACCAAAAGGTCACATTTCGTGCCAAGCAACCCTGATGCAGCTGCTTTCCCAGCCTGAGTTAAATTCAGTTTGCCACAAACAGAATGCACTCTCATCAGTATCTGAGTAGTATTCAGAACCTTATTGTGTTTCAAAAGGACAACCACACATTGGCATACCTTAACGCTTTCCTCATGGTATCCGTAGCCTGTTAAAATAGAGTGCAACATTTCGGTCTTACATACATTGGAATTTGTTAAATGGCATGCTGGTTGAAGTGAGACAAAAGTGGTTACCTTGATATGAGCCACAAAACCAAATTCCCTCTTTCCTTGGATGTTATTGAGCTCATGATTAGCCTTTGCAGCAGCAGTAGAAGGAATTGGGTGGCTAGTATGCCATTTAAGCAATACATGATTGGGAACACGAGGAGGGTTCAGTGTCACAAGTAGAGGCCCAGCAGATTCAATGTTCTAGCAAATCAAATGGAGAAGAAAGTTCCACACTTTATGACAAATATTGTGTAAAATATATTACAAATATTTTTCCATATTGTGTAAAATATATTACAAATATTTTTTCATCAACCATCATGGGAAAGAAAATTAATAAATCTAAAATACATCACTTTATGAACCATGTTAATTAGTGACTTTCTCCCCCCGCCCGCAACCCCCACCCCGTCGATTTATCAAAAAAAAGGTAACTTAGTCACCTGAAGTATATTTAGCCAGAAGGTAACACAAACACCACTGCTTGTTGTCCCCAAGAAGTTCCTAGCACTCCATGCGGAGGAATTATGTGGCATCAAACTTTCATCACAGTGGAGGTACACATTACTGCAAAGACGAAAAATACAAGAATTGAAAATTATTGCAGATCATATCAATGAGGAATAACAGAACATATAGTGTGTCTTACCTGCTGATATACTGAAAAGCTCCAAGAGTCCTCAGTTCCTCATGTGTTGCTTCAGCTCCTAGTACTTTAAGTGCATCCTGTGCATTAACACCTAATATGATCCTATCGTACATCTCCTCTGAACCATCAACCTCTAAAATTTGGTAACCTGCTTTCAATATCATAAGATTTTTCCCATTAGTTAATGAGTAGGATAATTTTCTTCAAGAAACTAACTATAGTTGGCAGTTCAAAAGTTACTTTTCCAGAACCCAACCATATGTTGGTTAACTGGTTCAGCTAAATGCACCCCGGCACCAGAAAAACAGCCTCACATCAGTAAAACCTAATAAAATTCAACCCCATCTGCTTCAAGATAAGATTTGGTTTGCCTAATTGGCAAATTGAAGATTTGGTTTTCTAAGTGTATGGAACAATGGATTTACCTCCGTTGGACTTTAAAATAGAGCTGACTGCGCAGCCAATCTTAATCTGACAACCCTTGCTCTCCAATTCTTCTCTTACCTGGACATATACATTGATAAGTCATGTGATACATGACGATCCTTTATATATTTAACAAAGAAATGTTGCATGATGTACCTTGTTCACGTAGGACCCTGAACCACCTTTGACGGTAAGCCATTGTGAGCGACTAAAAACTGAATACACGCATAGTTCCATTGGACTAATTAGCATCCTAATGCTGATCAGATCCACTAATGCACAGTGAATTAGTGGAGAACAAATAAACATCTAAAGCAGATGTGTAAGCACCTCAAGAAGCTGATTGTCACGGAGAAATGAAAGCACAAAGACAGCTGGGAAGCCCAATACTCTTTCTGATGGACTGTACCAATTGCATGCACACATTGGGATCTGCAGACAATATACAATTTTTCAGTGTCTTGAAATGATATGATAAAACTGGAGAATAATATGTATAAGTGCATTAGTAACATACAAGGTAGGCATCCTGGAAGAGCTGTGAATATCTATGTGACTGAATAAAATGCCCCAAAGTTTCATTCCAGTCAGGGTCTCTTTCGTGGTCCTCCAAGTACCTTAGGATCAAAATAATGGCTCAATTAATTATATATGAATAATTCAGCATAACTACAGATGGAGTATGGCATACTGCACAAACTCTCATCTTTGCATCCATTGGGAACTCACTTGAGGGCATGATTCTTGAACTTGAATATCTCATGGATTACGAGCCAGAACCTTGGGCTAAGCAAATTGCTTTTCTGCACCAACACACTAGACATACCATTGCGGCTTCCCCACTCGAAGCCTTTACCTTTGTTTAGCCTCATGCTTGCTGAGAACGACATGTCTGATGTATCCATCTCCACCCCAAGCCTTTCAAACCATTCCATCATGTTTGGGCTCGTCACCTACAGTTGCGTATTTGTTACAATACACGAGTAGCAATGTAGCATGTATACAAAACAGCGTAGAAACATAACAGACGTGGCCTGACATGGGCCCATCATACAGTTTTCTAGACACAGCCATGGCCAAAGGGCACCTCTAGAAATGCATTAGATGATGTGGCGCTCTTAAGTCAGAAAAGGCCTCTATAGATGGATATAAAGGGGCAAACCTGATCACTGTTTTTCGAATGACTCATAAACCATGCTCATCTAATGGGCTGCCTACTGGGCCCTAAGGGCCGGATTACCAAGAGAGGAGCCTGTGCAAGGGCCCAAGGTCGCCAAAGCCCTGGTTCTGTCGATGCACACAAATAGCCAATTTGCCAGTGCTGGCTATGCCCACTGAGTTTGATCCGATGACCTCCCCTAATAGATTTTGTAACAGAGTGTTATAATAGTTGTCTACTAAATTATTTATGATTATTTCTATGTGGTCTCATCTTCGTACGTTCTTCACATCATTTCAAACTTATTTTCTCTGGACGTAACAATTCTGTATTAGGAAACAGCACAAAAACTTAACAGGGACCACTCGACTTGGGGACTGCCGTGCAGTTTTCCACACAGGCTCAAGGTTAAGGCGCTCGTCTGAAAATGCATTGGATGATTTGAAGGGCTTAAAGTCGACTGCCTCTGGAAAGAGGCCTCAAAATCAAATGGATTGGAAGGGACAGCACTTATCATGAATAAATACCGTTTGCTAGAATGGCTGGTTCTAATGATTTAAGTAAGTTCAGTCCGTTCTTTCTGCCTAATTGAATTTGGAACAACGTGTTCCAATAGTTCTCTGTTTAGTTATTTCTTACGATTTTTTCGATAACTATTAACGGTTGTACTACACTAGTGAGGGCATTTTGATCACTCTTAACTTCTTTTCCATCCATCCCTACTAGATAACTATACTGTCCAATAGCTAATTAGCACAGTTGAAGAGTGTCCTCAAGTAAATACAACATTGAGTATGGTTTGTTTGTAAATACTGTCACTGAAGACACTGGCCTACATAATAATTTTATGTGAGCAAAGCCAACAGTTCAGGAGCTAAATTAATATATGCATGTTCCGCGCACCGGGTTGAAGACCATGAGGCTGAGGTCGACCACGACACGGCCTTCGTCACGGGCATCGACGGCGATGGTCTTGGCACCGCCGAGATGGTCCTCTTTCTCATACACGGTGACGCGCACGCCGCCGCTCCTCGCTAGCTCATATGCCGCCACTAGCCCGCTTAGGCCACCACCCACCACTGCTACCCTCATCTCTCTCTATCCAAGGGTCTCCGATGCTGCTTTGCAAGGGTCACTCTCCGCTGGTCTGCTGCTGAACTGCGCCGTTGTACACACAGGGACTCTCTGTTTATATAGAGAGAAATCGTCGTGCTGTACGACTGGATGTCCAAGGCATTTTAGCCTTTTTGGTAGCGTGGTACCGTAGTAATTTTTGGGGAGCAAGGATCGATATCCCAAGGCACAGCAGGCAACAGTGTTATTGGCTCGGGCCACCTCCTGCAACTGCAATGGCTGTCGAGCAATTACTGACAGAGTACCTGCTGGAAGAGTGAAGATTGGTGTCGGACGCGACGACATAGCGTCTCCAGATCCAAATTGAACCCCGTTCACAACCAACCAGAACTGCGATCAATCAATATTTAATTCTACCGTATCTACCAACTTTTCACTGTATGCGGAATAGTCAAGCAATGATCTGCATGCATCTCATCACCAGACAAGCATGGCCCATGCATGGACCATACGTTTAAAGATCTTGCTGTGACGTGAATGCCAGCGCCGAGCAGTAAAATTGACAATGACTACCATTGTTAATTTTAAGATATTTGTTAGGATGATTAGAAAGTACCATTAGTATTTTTTGTTATGTTTTAAACTTATGGGTGTCACATCATCATAAACTCACTTTTTGTATTAAACTCTATAGAGAGAAGAAAAAGTTTCACCATGGTGAAACCTTTGAGCGTTATTTCCAATGACTTGGAAACCTTGTGAAATCCCCATTGAGAAAGAGATTGAGTTTCATCCTTTATTTAACTAACTAGCAAACATGCCCGTGCGTTTCAAACGGAACCTATAACATGTCTTTTGATCATAGAAAATTTATTAAATAACCATGACTTTTGTTCAAAATACAATGAAAATCAAACTCTATCTTATCCTTGGACATGATAGCGTTGAAGATTTATCTACTAATCTTGTGGTGTGTTCCAATTCGTTTGGCCATAAAAGTGGTGGGTCATGAAAATATGGAGAATACAAAAGTATATTGCCACAGCTCGTCTAACCGGCCATCGAGACCGGATGACGTGGGCGCGACGTAGCAAGAGTGAGAGAGGATGGCGGCGCTTGCGTCTTGCGGCCCGAGGTGGGCGGCGGAGAGGGGGGCGGCGGCGGTGGCACATGTGGCGCAGGCGGCGGCAGCTAGAGGCTAGGGAGCTGAGGGTGTCAACCCTAAATTATTCTTTTTCCATTAACACAAACGGTCTGCCCTTATATTTGTATAAGGGGTTTACATTGCTAACGGGCCAGGCCCACTAGTCTCAAATACTTCATTCTAATTTAATTAATATAAATACTTAATAAATCTATTTAATTATTAAATATTCAGCCACGATGCGTCGGTTTAGGAAACCTTTTGCTGAGTGTGACATATACTCAGTTTTTTTAGTTGTAATGGAGAATTTTGTGTGAGACCGCTTTGTCTCTGACTCTCTACTCGAGTTTTAGGATTATTTTTCCACATCAAAAGTGTGATTATTCCTAGCCATTGGGTTGATCTGCACTTTCCTAATCGTTGGATCTAGAAAACCATGCTATAACTCCTTTTGCTCTCCCATTCTACCTCCTCTCATTCTCTTCTCACTCGATTCCAAGACACCGTGAGGTGTCTGTGAGTCCAGAACCTCTCAGCCAGTCCGCATAGGATGCAGGATGATTTTCCTTTTTCAATCCAATTGAAGGCCAGACGATTTCCTAGTCCAATCCGACTCGTTTTCCTAGTTGGACGACTGGAGGTAGTTTAAAACATCTTGAAGGCTGGATGACGGAGAGTGGAGACGACAGAAATTTCTTCGCTTTATTATTTGATATAGATATAGATTAGTTGCAGAACATGATTAATAAATTTAGATTTAAGGACTTGAGGTATTGTAGTAGCAATTGCCCCAAGATTTGTCTCTCTAACTCACAACCACAAGATGCCACGATTAATCTTTTCACCCTATCGGGACTACAAAAGTTAGCACCACCACCAATCATGCCGCCAGCTCACCATTTCGCATTCTGGTTCACCAGTAATCCTCTAGTGAGCAGGTTTCACTTTGTTATTCTTTCCATATCTCAAAACTGCCAAGACCGGTACGAAACATGCCCCTTACTTACTTGGTACTATTGGTACTATATTGTCATCCGTCCTCTGTGTCCTTTCTTACTATATATATGTACATACTAGAACAATCATTTATGGAGTTACCTTTTTTCTAAGAAGGTCAACATTTTTCAATGAACCTCGTTCCTGATACGACACCCTGCCTAAGTCAGTACATATATAAAAGTAGTTGTGTTTCCTTATTTGATATTGAAAACTGGTTTTTTATCTTTGGTACGTTATTCGGCACTTCTGCTAGTTCGTAGCCTCATTAAATTGACGGCAAAAGAATATTTTGCTACTATTAAATGTTTCCCTTCCTCGTGCAACCGTAATGCCTTTACTGTCTGATGAAAACGCCAAAGAAAATGATAAACTATTTTAGGCGACGGTGCACAGCTGTTCGTTCGACTGCCTCTCGATGAGACACATTACCACCCCGGCAGCCGTGCAGAGGACACCATCACACACCCTATCATGGATCTTCATTAAGTCGCCATGTTGTGCCGTCAGCCTTGATGAGCCACATTCTCTAGATCTTGGTTAGGCTACCGCCATAGGCTTCGGATCTCACACGCTGTCGATTTGTCTACAACTCAACTCAAGGCTCCATAGGGCCATCGCTGATGAGTTGGTGGGCTGGGACATTGGAGAATATAGAGTACCACTAGAGCTTTGGCATACTGCCCCCCACTAGTACAGAATCGACTTTTTTATTCCCGGCTCGTTAGGGCCTTTAGTCGTGGTTCTGGAACCGGGAATACGGGTTGGGGAGTAAAAGTATTGCAACCGGGACTAGAGGGGGGGCTTTACTCGGTTGGGGGTACCAACCGGGAGTAAAGCTTCTTGCCGTGCAACGTGGCCGGCCAGAGGCTTTACTCCCGGTTGGTACCCCCAACCCGAGTAAAGGTTTTTTTTTTTGCGTGTCATTTGTTAATTTTAATTCCTAATAACATTTGAATGGTGCTTATTAATTTGTAATCTATATATATACATATATTAAAGCACGCATATATATATATATATATATTAAAGCACACATATTTATATATTAAAGCACACACATATATACTACACATTAGTGATTGTTCAAGCACAAATATATATAAGTTGTTCGTACATGTCTCGATTACATATTAAGATAATACTACATGTCCCGATTACACAGGCAGAGGATCCTTTGGCAGCCATTTGTCGTTGGTGTCGTTGTAGAACTCGCCGGAAGGCTCTAGGATCACGGGTGTTAATAAATCCGGCAATAGACTCTTGCATGGCTTCAAGATGCGTGTCTTTTAATGTTTTCTCCATTAACCTCCTCGTCTGCAATTCGAGTAAAATAAAAAGGATTAGTATATATAAGATATGATTAGTTATTTAAATAACGACGTCAATAACAACGGACTTTGATGTACATACGTACCCGTTCATGCTCGGTGTAATTGGTGGAATTTATCCTGATATTCTCGCAACAATATAATCCACAATGACTGGTCCCCTGTGGTTGTTGTAGACCCCCACTTTAAGATAAAAAAAAAAAAAGAGTCATTTGTCATATATATGAAGCAATATAGGGACTTGAATTAATGTAACCATATATACGGTACATGCGGGAATAGTTGAACATTCAGTTGCGGTGCACGATCGGTCATGTTATGTTCATGTTTTATCTCTGCCCAAACCCCGCACAATAGACAAAAAACTTAGACTATTAATTAACACATAAGCAAAGGGTTTGAAATTCTTGAGTATATATAAAATTGACGAGGTTTATGCAATTACCCCTGAATTATTTCAATCATATCTTCGTACCAATCTCGGGGCCATCTCAACGAGTCAAAGATTGTGAGGTGACTTTTTGGTTGCTCGATGTGAAACAATATCCAGTGTCCACTGCATGTGTAAACGGTTGAGCTAGCTAGAAAGAAAGGTTATTATGAAGAACATGATCGTCAATGTTAGGAACACTCACTTGAATCCGTATGGGAACATTACTACCCTCTTGTCGGTGCGGTGTAGCTCGAGGAACATCTTTATATTTTTCTGTGTGTCTACTTTCAAACCATGTATTGATTTTGGGTTTTTTGCTCGATATAAGGATCAATGTATCCAATATCAGATGCGGCTCCTTGATTCAAAAAATGTTGAATCCAAGATCTACATATATGGTCGAGAAAGAGCATATGGTATTAGACACATACATATATTATCGGGACATATTGACGTATTAGTAAACGAGAGAAAGAATCACTTACAAAACAATAAATCTTTGAGGAGGCTTTTTGTCGAGGGAGGTCCAGGTGGAATAGTTGGTGCAATTCACAAAAATCAACCCACATCACGTCATCGCCCGTTCCCCATTGGTTTCTTAGTCTGACACCAAATTTGTCTTGTCCTTTTGCACACAAGTCTAGGTACTTCCTGTTTAGCTCATACATTTGAGTACCCAGGCTAGCACATCTATCAGGATCCCATAGACTCTGGCCCAATTGAAAGGTTCTATATTGGTCATCATCTATTGTTGCAGTCTCAAAGATCACTCTGTTCATGTCGATACCACTAGCAAAATAGTACTCTAAAAGCTCACTGGTATTAACTGATGCACCCGAAGGAAACTTTATGTACTCTGTGTTCGAACCGTATTGATCGAACACTTCACTGGAAAGTGGTCGTGACGTATCTCCAAGTTGTGGAACACTTTGACTCTTCTTCCTTTTCTTTGGGTCAATTTCCTTGAATAGAGTGCGGTCAAAGTCTAAAAGTGGCGAGGGCATGTTTGACTCGTTATCTTTCTTTTTCCTAGCTTCTATTTTCTGTCTTAGCACTCTTTGAGGTAGGAAGTAGGACTTGACCTCCGCCGCCGCCGCCTCCGCCGCCTTCTTCGGGCACACTGACTTGAAGAATTTTTGGTTTATTTCTTTGACTTCGACGTCCAATTCCTCCTTACTCATTTCCCCAGGCAATTTCTTGGGAATGAGCTTTCGTTTACTGGTCAATATTTTCTTCGCCTGCTGCGCCGAAGACTGTAAGGTTGTCTTCTTAGTTGCCTTTGTCACGAGAGGAGGCACTGCAGACCGCGTTGGAGGCGGTGACTGCACCTTTGCGGGCGCCGGTGGCGGCCCTGGAGGTGGTGGTGGTGGTGGTGGAGGCTGTGGCGACTGCCTTGGAGATGCGGCCGGGGATGTCGTCGTGTCTTCTACCGGCCCATCGTAACCACCGCCAGGACTACTACAATCCTCTGGGGAGCCATCCTTTCCACTGGGTTGTGGTAACTTAGGAGGCAGCTGCGGCATCGGCATCCCAGGAATAACAATGTACCGTTTACGCCATGCAATGAATTGCTTCTCAACGTCTCCTAGTTTTGTATCCCCGTCACCTCCTTCAATTTCAAGATCCACGTCGGCGTAACCTTCAACTACTTTATCCACCGAGACGGCAGCAAATCCCGGTGGCAGTACTGTGCCATGGAGTCTTGGTGTCTTGGTACGGTCAATTGGACTAACAACCGCAATGGCCACCTTCACTGTACGGCCACCCTCCTTTGGGATGTGCAGCTCGCATGGTGTCAACTTTTCAGTGATGTCATCCACGGGAAGCGCAGGTCCGTGTCAACAAGACTTGGTTTGTTGTGTGGAAGCACAATTTGCTTCTCACTTGATCGGAGTGGCTACCCGGAGCTGCGGTGGTGCACGAAGCAGCTCATTCAATTGTATTTGGACTTGCCTTTTGACTTCTTCTTGCATTTTTGCTTGCATTTCTTCTTCCTTTTGCTTCACTGCGTTAACGGCATATTGCTCCAACATGCGCATGTGCTCTAACTCAAGCTCCTTCCTTCTACGGTGGGTTCTATACGTACCGATGTCATCAGGGGAAACCAAACTTCCACGGAACGGCCCCTTTGCCTCTTGTTCGACCCGGTGTGCTCGGTGGTCCCAATGGCATATGTAAGTTCATCTCTCTCTCTATTGGGCCTGAACAAGCCAGCAGATTTTGCTTGAAGAATGTCCATCAATCTTTTTGTTGCCTCCTCAAGTTTTTTGCCATGAATTACCTTGCCGGTCTCTGGGCACAATTGTCCCCCATGACCCAAAAGCCACTGCTTAGTGCGTTCAGGCCAGTTGAGTGTTTCTGGTGTGATCCCCTTGCTGAGAAGGTCCTCTTCTTTTTTTCTCCACTTAGGAATGGAACTTGCATAGCCACCAGACCCTAAGCGGTGGTGGTACTCCTTTTTTCTAGCATTTTGTTGGTTCTTTCTCGAAAGTTCCATTGCCTCCTCTGAAGTCTTGTACTCCACAAAATCGTCCCAATACGGCCTCTGCTTGGCAATAGGAGCTGGAACTAACCAATTTGGAGTCAGGCCCTTCTTGACGTATTTGTTGTACAAATCCTTCTTCCAGGACACGAATTGTTTGGCCATGAGCTGCATACTCCAGTTATAAACTCTATCCACCAAATCATCATGGGTGATGACATCGTGATACTTATCGTTTTCAAACGAGAATTTCAATAAAACCTCTTGCCGGATTATAGCCTTGTCGACGATCGAGAGGGCGTAACTAATTTGAGGTGCACTCTTCCTCTTCTTCCATAGCCGACATGTGATCGGGATTCTTTCCCTTACAAGGTACCCACAAATGGTAATGCGTATATCTTTTGGCATCTTCTCCTAGCACTTGTCCTCTTCCCACATGGAACTCGAGATGATATATCGGCCTTCCAACGGCTTAATGGGCCCTCGAGTTGTCTTACTATTGGCAGTAGTTGACGTTGATGTAGAAGGCTGATATACAAAGACATTTCAAATAAGAAGAAAATGTTATATATAGATAATATATACATATATATTAATTCATACATAATGAACACATATATACCTCCTCATCATAACTGCCTGGGTTGTTCTGCACAAAATCCATTAAGTATTGGTCGACATCTGCATCTTCCATTTCATTATTATTATCATCGTCAACTTGATCATTGCCACCACCGTGGATAATATTCATCATTAATTCCTCTTCGTCCATGTTGACATTGTCTCTCGGGTCGGCCATCTATTCCTGAAATTAAAACAATAACCACTACTAATGTAAAACGTTTGACATTCGTCGGAAGACGTTGCACAGAGGTACATCGATCGGGAACCCTAACACATTCGTAGGTAGATCGGAAAACGTGACGTCGTCGGAAATCCTACCACGTGCCTTCGTCAAAAACTAAGTTTTTATTTGACATGTTACGCTCAACTCTTAGGTACATCGGAAACGTCTGACGTCGTCGGAAACCCTGACACATGCTTTCATCGAAAAGTAAGATTTTATTTTAATTCGTCGTCAAAAACCCTTACACGTGCATTCGTCAAAAACTAACGGTCTCAAGTTGATCTCAAGTCGTCGGAAACCCTAACGTTCAACTTTTAGGTACATCGGAAAATGTTTGACGTTGTTGGAAACCCTAACACACATTCGCGAACAATCGATCTCAAGTCGTCGGAAACCCTAACGGTTTTAGCATTGTTAACATGCAATTTGGTCATACAATCTCAACTCGTCATCAACCCTATTGGTTTTAACATACAATTCCCATACAATCATATATATACAATACTCAATTTAATTTTATTTCCATTTTTTTAATTTTATTGGAATTTTTTTCTACCTCTCGTTAACGAGGGCGGTGGGAAACGCTGGTCGGTCGGCGGGGCCGGCGCCGTTCTCGGCGGTCGCGACGGCCGGCCGTGGAGAGGCCTAGCTAGGCGGCGTTGAGGAGGGCCGGCGGCGTGCGTCGCGACCGTGGGAGGCGGAGACGGGGCACGCGCGGCCGTGGGGAGGTGGGAGGCAGCGGGCGGCGTCGAGGGCCCGCAGGCGGAGGGGCGGCGGCGTGCGTGGGAGGACCGGGAGGCGGAGGCGCGGTGGCGTTGAGGAGGACCGGGAGGGGCGGAGGCGCCGCAGCCGGGCGTGAGGACGGGCCGGCGCGGCAGCGCGCGTCTGGCGAGGCGCGCGGTGGCCGGCGTCGAGGAGGGGCCTGAGCCGCGAGAAGCGCGTGGGAGGCGGAGACGGAGGCACGCGTGGCCGTGGGAGGTGGAGGGGTGTAGCCGGCGTTGAGGAGGCCGGGGCGGCCGCGCGGCCGCGGTCGGCAGGCGGCGGGCGCGTCGAGGGAGGCCGGAGGCGCGAGGCGCGGAGGGCGGCGTGGGCGTCGAGGGCGTGGGAGACGGAGGCGGTGTCGGCGGGGGATGGCGAAGGCGCGTGGCGGAGCTTGGGCGGAGCACTTCGCGCGGCGAGACGACGTCGCAGGGGAGGCTTTTAGCGGCGAATCGGCGACGACGACGGGCGACGTAGATCTGGATCGATCGGGCGGAGGGGCGGAGGAAGGAGGGAACGGGCGCCCGAAGTTATATACTAGGCACCTCTATTCCCGGCTCCCCTCCACAACAGGGAGTAGAACTCCTTTACTCCCGGCTCCTCTCTACAACCGGGAGTAGAAGTCCCCACCTTTACTCCGGCTGCACTCGTGGCCCGGGAGTAAAGGTGATTTTTTTGGCGGGCCAACGAAATCAGCCCACCTTTACTCCCGGGCCACGAGTTCAGCCGGGAGTAAAGGTGAATTTTTTCCTATTTCCCGCCACTGTTTCATTCTTTGTTTTTTTTTTTACATTTTCTTTTCATTTATGCACTACAATTCATTTTTTAATAAAGCAAATTACATAGCAATTTTAAAACTTTTGAAAAATATAATTTAACTACACATTGTTTTACTCCACACTATAAAAATATGTAACCTAATTTTTTTTACCTTTTTCTATTGACTAGCTATGATAATGTAGTTAATAATCAATAATTCATTAATGCAAAATTGTTGCCATTAAATAAAATAATTGAATGTAATGTATTTTGACAGGAAAATTATTTTTACATTATCTGTACGTAAAAATTCTCACATTACTTGTTTTTTAAAAGTATATTCGTAGCATTGTCAAACATTGTCAAATGGAACACACTAATAAAGATGTTCGGTCATAATTATTACATATAGGGTTGTCTCAAAATACGATATTAAACAAACACTAAATTAAGTTGGCTTCTATCTTGTCCATGGAGTGTCTTCTTCATTGAGTAAGATGGAGGGATCCTTGCTCACTTTGAAAGGCACAATTCTGATTTGCTTCTCATAATCTTCGACATGTCCGACTTGTCCTCAATTCCTACGATGTTTGATTTTACTGGAAGAACTATGTGGCGCCTGGGCTCATCATTTGTTGGCTCCTTGTTGTTTTTCCCTTTCTTAGGTTTTGTAGCCATGTCTTTGACATAGAATACCGACGTACATCTTTGGCGAGGACAAATGGTTCTTCTTTATAATCTGTGGTTTTTAGATCCACCGTTGTCGGTCCATAACTGGGTCTCTTGCTAAAGCCCCCCTTCTTAGGTCAACTTCACCCACGGCACTTAAACAAAGGGACCTTGAAATTACCTCCATAGTCTAGTTCCCATATGTCCTCTATGCAGCCATAAAATGTTTCCTTCACCCCATTTGGGTCTTCGGCATCTATTCGAACACCTTTTTTTTGGTTGGTGCTCCTTTTATCTGGGATACCGTGTAAAATGTGCTACCATTTATTTCATACCCTTTGTATGTGAGGACATGCCACGATGGTTGTGCGACCAACCTATATAGTCGCTGCTCGGAAGACTCGATCACCTTGACATTTTTTTTCAACCGGTAGATAAAACTTGACAAGTGCTCACGCCCTAATCGAATCCTCATCCATTTCACGAAACTTTGATCGTATTAGCTCCTTATGTTCTTCGATATACGGACGCAGTCAAAGTCTTTGTTTTGCAGAAGCGTGTATTGTGCTTTATCGAAATTATTATCCTCCATCGATATATGTTCTCTTACCTAGTGTTCTCTTACCTAGTGTCCCCTTTCCACTTAGCCTCCCCTCATGTCGCGATTCAGGGGACACCAATTGGGTCAAGGTCGGGAATAAAGTCAACACAGAACTCAATGACCTCCCTCGTTCCGTAGCCCTCGGCGATGCTTCCCTCGGGCGAGCCCGGTTGTGAACATATTTCTTCAAGACTCCCATGAACCTCTCAAAAGGGAACATGTTGTGTAGGAACACGGGACCAAGAATAGCAATCTCTTTGACTAGGTGAACTAGGAGGTGTGTCATGATATTAAAGAAGGACGGAGGGAACACCAACTCAAAGCCGACAAGACACCGAACCACATCATTCTCGTAGCTTAGTTAATTCGTGTGGATTGATTGCCTTTCGAGATATTTCATTGAGAAATGCACATAGCTTCACGAGCAACAGACGTACTTTTGAGGTAGAATCCCTCTTAGCGAATCGAAGCAAGCTGCGTCATGAGCACGTGGCAATCATGGGACTTTAAGTGTTGAAATTTCTTCTCTCGGCACATTTATTAATCGCTTTATATTTGAGGAGAATCCGGATGGTACCTTGATCTTTGTTGAGGCATTCAAACATGCTTTCCTTCTCTTCTTTGGTAAGACTAAAGCTAGAGGGGTCTAAGTATTGGCGTCCATCATCGTCCGATCGCGCTTGAGTGTGTCCTTATGCTTCCCGTACACACCCATGAAGCCTAGCGAGGTTGACACAAAGATTCTTTGTTAGGTGCATCACGTCAATTGTAATCGCGAACCTCTAGGACTTGCCAATAGGGTAGCTCCCAAAATATTGACTTCTTCTTCCACATGGGTGCGTGACCTTCATCGTCGTTTGGAACAGGTATGCTGCCAGGTCCCTTCCCAAACACTACTTTGACATCATTGACCATCTCCAGTACATCGACCCGGTCCGGTTGCGAGGCTTGGCATTGTGGTGCGTGGTACCGTTGAAATGTTTGCCTTTCTTTCTTAACACGTGACTCTTGGGAAGAAATCGACGGTAGCCTCGGGTACACGACCTTTCGACCAGTTTCTCAAAAAATACCCTTACAATCAGGTGAAACGGGCGCGTGCAAGCATTATATCCCTTGTTTGACTGTCCCGATATATTACTTAGAGCCGCCAATCGTTGATTGTTACAAACAACGAGCGCGCCAAGTCAAAGTGTTCCTGTTTGTACTCATCCCACATACGTACACCTGGTTTATTCCACAAAAGAAGAAGCTCGTCAACTAGAGGCCTCAGGTACACATCGATGTCGTTTCCAGGCTGCTTCGGGCCTTCGATGAGTATCGGCATCATAATGAATTTCCGCTTCATGCATATCCAAGGGGGAAGATTGTAGATAGACAGAGTAACAGGCCAGGTGCTATGGCTACTGTTCTGATCCCCGAAGGGGTTAAAACCATCCGTACTTAAGGCAAACCTCACGTTTCTTGCATCATCTACAAAATCCTTGAATTCTGAATTGATTGCTCTCCACTGTGACCCATCGGCAGGGTGTCTCAACTTGCCGTCTATCTTACGGTCTTCTTTGTGCCATCGCATCAACTTTGCATGGTCCTTGTTTCTGAACAAACGTTTCAGGCGTGGTATTATCGGAGCGTACCACATAACCTTAGCAGGGATTTTCAACCTAGGCCTTTCGCCCTCAACATCACCAGGATCGTCTCGCCTGATCTTATACCGTGATGCATGACATGTCGGACATTCATCCAACTTCTCGTTATCCTCGCCATAGTACAGGAAACAATCATTAGGACATGCATGAATCTTTTTGATTGTTAATCCCAAAGGACATACAACCTTCTTTGCTTTGTACGTGGTGGCAGGCAACTCATTGTCCTTCGGAAGCATCTTCTTTTGGATAGTCAATAACTGGCTAAACGCATTGTTAGAAACACCATTCTTCGCCTTCCACTGCAGCAATTCTAGTGTGGTACCCAACTTTTTCTGCCCTGAATCACAGCTTGGGTACAACAACTTCTTGTGGTCCTCTAGCATGCGCTCAAACTTCTTCTTCTCCTTTTCTTTTTCGCATTCATTCTGTGCTTCACGAATAGCCTGATCAAGCCCATCAGTAGGCTCATCTCCTGCTGGCACCGGTGCCTCCTCCGCATCTTCCTCCATTGCAATATTTTTATGACATCACCAAATTCAGCATATTCAAAGAATAACATTGTCGCCGCCCCTCCTTCGTCTTCACCTTCTTCCATTGGGACACCGGTCTCTCGTGCTTGGTCCAACAAACATAGTTGGGCATGAATCCCGACTTATACAGGTGTAAATGAAGGATATGTGATTTGGAAAACTCTCTCTTATTCACGCACATGGCACATGGGCAAAGCACATAAAACCGTTTCGCTTATTTGCTTTGGGCCGCACATAGGAACTCATGCACCCCACGTCTGTACTCATCGTCGCGTCGATCTACGTTGTACATCCAATTTCGCTTCATCGTAGTTTTTGAACATAATCATCATATGAAAAAAAAAAGTAAACACCATATACATTTGAGTAAAAAACACAACATGCAACCATAGTACATTTCATTATTTTAGGACGGGTAGCCTACAACTTTTGTTTGCTCGCATACAACAAACTCCACTAAAGCGAGAGAAAGAAGAACTAGACATCAATTAAAGCAGAACATCCTTCGTAGGGCATGGAGCAATGAACCTAAGAAAGTAACATTTTCGCTGGCATCTCTCGAATCTCCATTGCTACACCTTGGTCATTGTTATTTGGAATATTTGCACCATGGTAGGCCGCCAAAGCTTCACACGTGTTGTATTTTTTATAACAATTTCCTTTGTAGCAATGGACCTAAGCATGGCAATCCGGCCGGGTTCGATAGATCCCCGGTACGCGCCCAACATGCACTACGTACCATGCCATGTTTCCTATACATGTAATTATATTAAATTGATTTCTAATTTAGACTACAAATTAATGATTTACACAATTTGGTAAATTAAGTTAACTTTCTCATTTTTCTAATCAAAATAAAATTACATAAACAACTATATTTATATAAAGTGCAAAAACATGAAATAAATGATGAAAAGGAGGGGGAGTGAAATTGCCGAACCTTTATTCCCGGTTTGGTTGGGGAACCCGGAGTAAAAGGGGGTTGAGCTGTTTTTGTGGGAAGAAAATCCGTTGAAAATTCGAAGGCGGGGAGAGTATTTATAGGAGGGAACATTATTCCCGGCTTGTGGCTACAACCGGGAGTAAAGCTCGAGCTTTATTCGGTTGGTATTACGAACCGGGAATAAAGATCTATTCCCTGGTTTTAATACCAACCGGGGAGTAAAGCTCGAGCTTTACTCCCGGTTGTAGGCACAAGCATAGGGATTAGATGTCCTGGCCGGGGTGGGGGCGCGCGGCAAGACGGCGCTTTACTCCCGGTTGGGAATTGGGACCGGGGAGTAAAGATACATTTACTCCGGGTAAATTTCCGTAGGGAGTAAACGCCATTTTGGCCTCGAGACTAAAAGTCGGGTTCGTAGTAGTGCCCGACGTGGGTGCCGCCGGGGATTCTTTTTCTCAGTTTGCTTCTCCACAACGCTTATACATACCTACACTAAGATGTACTGGTTGAGTCCGGCGCAAGAGGAGGATGACCCAACTTTGATATTTTTTTTATGCCAATGTATCTCGGTAACGTATCCGGTGCAAATCAACCCATTCATGAAACCCGTGCAAACCACGGCAAAAAAGTCGTCTAAATTCAACAAAAAAATCACACATTTAGATGATATGATGATACATAACCTTATAAAATATCTTGCCCAAACTCCACTTCGTTTGTGACATATCACTTTGGAAAATTGATTAGTTTTCGAGCGTGCAAAAACACCCGAAAAAACTTGTTTCCTGCCGAGAAAAATATTTTTCGGCGGCGTGTACCGTCGAAAAAAAATACACACGTAAATACGTTGATAGAAAAATTCAATTTTTTCCGACGGTGCACACTCAGAAAAATATATTTTGGCATGGTATCATCATATCATCTACATGTGTGATTTGTTTCGTGAATTTATACAACTTTTTGGCATGGTTTACACATATTTTCACAAAGATTTGACTTGCACCATATATGTTCCAATGTAATTCAAGGGCATTCTGGTCTTCCTATCTTGCCCGACATGCTCTATTGCCCTCATAAAAACAACTGAAAGCCAGCTGGCTGGTGCAGTGGGGCCGTTTGGTTGCCATGCAATCCAAAATAAATTGGGTTGGAGTTACGGTAGCACTTTTTGTTTGTATTTGGTAATTATTGTCCCACCATGGATTAACTAAGTTTAAAAGATTCGTCTCGCACTTTTCAGCTGAAAAAGTGCAACTAGTTTTGTTGTTTACCTACGTTTAGTACTCCATGCATCGGTTTAAAAGATTTGATGTGGCGGGTACTGTAGCACTTTTGGGGTTTGCTTTTTGCTTTTGCACGGCAACTAAACGTGCCCATAGGCTCAATCAATTAGATAAATAATAGGCTCACTATATTTTATGTAGTGTGCATCCAAGAATATAATTGCATTTTTTTTAAACCTCAGACAAGATATAGTGAATCAAATATGTAACTTGTTAAGAATGGAGGCCAGGTATGTGACCACATGGCGGCCGGAGAGCATGTGCTTGTGTAGGATCTTGGCAGAAAGCATGTGCATGTGCAGCATAATAAGACACGGGCAGATCGATTTATGGCAAAATTTAGTACGCACCAAACCGAGTAAAGACATCGATCCCATATCTGGTGGAGAAAAATATCAAGGGTACAGCATACAGCCATTTATGGCAAGGTCCATACGCACCAATCCGAGTAATGGCATCGCCTCTAACAAGGTAAAAATAGATGAGCAGTTGTCTCAATTTTTCTGTGTATATACAACAGTATATATATGTCATATGTGCGAAAACACAAATATGTATGAGGTAATATTGGGATTATCACTCCATTCGATCAAACCTTGCCCGAACCGAATAAGCATGCAATTGTAGCCTCCATGTAATGTCCCGTAAAAAGCAACTATAGCTAGCTTCATTGCCGAGATGTTACACCTGTAAGAGCATCTCCAACCATACCCCTCAAAAGTGAGCCTCTATTTTTAATTTAGGATCCAATTTATAAAATTTGAGGACCTCAATCCACTGTGAACTCCAACGGAGCTTCCCAAATTTGGCCCCCAAACAGGACCTCCGGCCGGTTCCACTGTTCCCCCGCCGCCGCACGCGGGACCTTCCGGGAGCGGTACTCGTCGCGTCTTGGCTGCGGATGGAGCCGCCTCCTGCTCCGTCATCCCCGCTTGTGCCGCTACGCCGCTGCTCCGGCGCTCCGCGTAGATTCGCGCCGGCCGCGATGAGAGGCGCACGGGATCTTCACAGGACGAGCGCCACCACCACGGCCATGGCAAGCGAGACGTCGACCCCCCCGCCCCGGCTACACCACGAGGCGGAACACGTCCGTGCCGAGTCCGCGACGGCCCGGCCCGGGCGGCATCCCACACCACGCAGCGGCGCCGTGCGTAGGGAGGGAACCGGAGGGAGGGAACGTCGCCGGCCGGTGAGGGAGGGAACGCCGCCCGCCCCGGAGGCCTGGAGGAGCCGCGACGGGGTTGGAGGAGGGGGAGGGGAAAGTGAGTGGGACCCACCGGTAGGGGCCTCTTTGGGGGTGGGGGCTTCTTGATTAAAATTTGAGGTGGCATGAAAAATAGGGGCATATTTGAGGGCTCAACCTGGAGTTGATTTTTTTGCTCAAGCCTCTATAATTTGGGGTAGGGGCCCAAATAGAGGCCCCACTGGAGATGCTCTAAGGCTCTGAGCTACTTCAAAAGCTTGAGACAACTTTGTTTTGCCAAAGTACTGGCGTTGGGTAAACACGACATCTTTTCCTAGACGGAGGGAGTAGATATTCAAATACCAATATTTAATTTTATTTTCATTATTTATTTACCTTTAAATCTAGTTTCCACATCATTCAAGAAAAAAAATTCTCACGTTTAAAGAATTATATATGTGCTCAGCCTTCTTTGGTGCGTAGGTTTTCAAGATGTATGACGTTCCAGTTCCAGCAGGACTTGACTTATTCAGTTTTGTACTGTAAGATTTATATAAGATCGAGAAACTCAAGTCTTGCTCTAGCAGAAAATTGCGAACTCCTACTTTCCCGGCAAGCAGTTTTTTTTTAACAGTCTGAATGCGTTTTCACGAATCGATTCTGAGGTGAACAGTAGCTTTATTGCAATAGCTGGCTTCAGGCGTAACGACACAAGTGAATAGTGATGGTGACCAACCCTAGTTTTTGAACCGGACGGACCGACCGGCGGTCGGACCGCTAAAAAGACCGAACCAGGGCCTCCACCGGTCCGGTTCACTTAAAAGATCGCTCGTGCATTCGAACCAGAAAAACCGGTCAAACCCGGCCGGTTTTTGAAAAACCGTTGTTCAAATTGAACCGGGCGGTTCAAATTGAACCGGGCGGTTTTTTAGGTTATCCAAGAATACCCTCGGTGGTCTCAGGACAAGCATATCTGTTCAGGGGCATTATTGGAAAAATGCGTCAAAGGTGCCTTTTAGGGTTACAGGCAGCCGGTTTGGGAGGGAAAAAATCCCCAATTCCTTTCGTGGCCGCCCTTTTCGTTCCAGGCTTCCAGCCCGGCGGCGGCGGCACATAGGTTGCAGCAGCCAGCAGCTCGGCGGCGCTCGAGCAACGGCCGGCAAGCGCGGGACTGCGGCACGCGCGCGGGCGCGCTGGACCGCGCGGTGCGCGGGCGGGCGCGGCGTGCGGGGGCGGGCCAGCGGCTGCTCCGCTGCGGCCGTGCTGCGGTGATGGGGCAGCGCTCGAGCAACGGCGGCGAGCGCGGGACGGCGGGTGCGCGAGGCGTGTGCGGGCCGCGGCTGTGCTGACTGCTGAGGGTGGCGGGCCGTCGGCTGCTCTGCTGCGGTGATGGGGCGGGCTCTGCTGTGTTGATTGCTGCGGTGACGGGGCGGCTGTGCTGACTGCCGCGGTGACTGACGAGCTGCGGGTGTGCTCTGCAGCGGTGCTGTTGAAGACCATGGCTGCTAATGTGAATGGTGAGTATGCTTGAGCAACTCCTCCATCAGCTGTGCTCTGCCGCGGTGCTGTTCAGAAATGGCTTCATGTATTTTGGATTTTAAGACAATGCTTCATGTGTGATTCTGTCACTTCTGTGTACTATTATCAGATCAACAACCAGCAGTGCTGGAGAGCACCATCGTCTTTGTCCACGTACTTTGACTAGATAATCGAAGCACAAGTGTTAATCCCCGGAAGATGAATCACCGCAAAACACAATTGGCAATTGCTACGGTGCTCCTAAATAACTGTGGATCGCCTATTCATTCCGATCCAACAGTCACGATCATTTATTACCTCCTAAAATATAATAGTATTTATTTAATTTATATTTCATAAAATAAGATCAATAAGGAAAGTTTGAAATATAAAAAAACTTGGTAGATTCTGTTGATGGATGAGTAATCTGTAAATGATATTGTAAATCATTTTTAATTTATTTACTTGATATTTCATATTTTTGGTAGTATTTATTTAATTTATATTTTATGTTTAAACAGAAATGTAGTATTAGGTCTAACATCTTGAAAACTTTCGTATGTGCTTACGGCTCCTATTTTATATTAATATATGCTCCACTAGACACTTTGGTTTACATTTTCAGGAGACCCATCTAACTGCAAGTGGCATGCATGCATACACAGCCGTAAAGTCGTACATGAACAACAAATGTGTACATTTTATTTTATTACTAGCAAAAACATGCCCGCGGCGTTGCACGGGATGTATGTGTAATTCATTGTTCTATGCACATCTTGTGCATCGTCGCAACACGCACGAGCTTGACACATGACACTCCATGTCCGATGTCCATTTGTTGCAACCGTTAAAAATTATCATATGCAACTAAGTTATAGAAGAAACATGGAACTTGCACAGTATATTTTCACGTGCTGGCGGATCAAAGACACATCTGATTAGAGGTATACTGTGTTTGATAAAAGGCTTAGTATATTGTTTTTCCTGACCAATGTTTGCCTGGCCGTTTAATTTTTCCTTTGATTGCTTTTTTAAAACTGTTGAAGAGATCCTCCTATTCTATTTTCAATTAGCGACTTGGAAAACTCAAGGATACTCTTGAAGATGTTGTGCATCAAATTGATCCGAAGTTCGTTTTTTTCTTAAAATCATAATCTTTCATTTTGTCATTGGGCTTGATTATATTTTAGTGAGGCAAAAGCATCCTTTGTTCACGTACATATAATATATTATTTTTATTTATTTGTTCTCGATGACTTTGTTAAAAAAAACAAAACTTACCTGAGCTGATGAACGGACGCAGAGACCGAAGTACCCCTCCCGAGCCCCAGCACCTTGACAATTCGTCATCTTCAATCCCTGGCCATGGACCCACAAGCGTGCCTGTCGGCTTCGGTGGTGGCAGCGCGAGTGCGGAGCAAGCCCCGGCGGACTGTGGCGGCTGTGGCCCTCGCAAGCATGGATCATGTCGCAGCGGCGGCAGTCCACTTGAGCGTGAGCAGGGCGTGGCAGCAGCGGTGCAGCCCCGAGCGCGAACAGCGCGTGGGCACGCCATGGCCAGCGGCGGCGCAAGCAGGGAGCTATGTTTAGACATGTGTATTATCTCTCCTAATATTCAGTTGATTTTCTCTATGCGGTGCTCTGTGCCTCTCTGATGACATGTAAAGCTGCTATGATTTATAGTAGGCACATAAAAAATTGCATACTTGCACGATGGAGAAAAAACTGTTTCTTCAATCGATTCAGAGCTCTTTTTTCGATTCGATTTGGAGTTTGGCCGATTATTTTTCCTTCTCTACGCTTGGTGGTGGAGTTTATGTTGATCTGTATCGGACATGGAGGGAGGGAAGGCGAACTTGGAGCGGCGGCGGTGGCACAACGTCCGTGCAATTGGAAGCCAAGCCGCTTTAGGACACGAACAG
This sequence comes from Hyparrhenia diplandra, assembly GCA_015847255.1. Lineage (NCBI taxonomy): Eukaryota > Viridiplantae > Streptophyta > Magnoliopsida > Poales > Poaceae > Hyparrhenia > Hyparrhenia diplandra. Next base: position 151,152 of record JADLZK010009512.1, read on the forward strand.
AGGAAGCGGACGCCTGAAATTTGGACAAGGAGTCCACACGGACTATGAGCTCACATATGCCGACTCTAGGCAGGCGGACCAAGGAGAGGGCGGACGACGGACCAAAAATTTTGTTGGACTACGGAAGGAAGAGGCGGAACGAAAAAAAAGAGTTGGAAGGAAAAAGAGTCCCATACAGATATAAAGAAGGGAGGGAAGGAAAGGTGAAAGAAAACGGTGGTGGAAAAAAAGTGGCAGAAATTTTCGTACTTTAATAGTAGGTATAGATAATGTATAAAGCCGTACACTAAGATGAATTTGCAGCATAGAGGTTGACACGTACATAACACGAAAGTTCTGCTGTGTTATGGGCCTTCGACACCTCCATGCACAATTGGAAGAATGGAGGAGCCCATTACAAGCCCATCAAGCACAGTCTCATTAGCCCAAACACATCAGCCCAACGGGATTCCATCATATAACTTCCCTGCCAGGGCTTTGGCGGGCCGACGGATGCTTTTGCAAGAACGCCCTCAGCCAACTGGGCTATTGTGACGTCCCAGTTCCATCAGTACTTATTCAGTTCTGTACTATATAAAGATTTATAAGATTGAAAAACTCAATTCTGGCTCCAACAGAAAAAGTGCGAACTCTGACTTTTCTGGCAAGGGGATTTTTTTTAAAGAAACATACTCATACAAATCGATATTGAGGTGAATAGTTGATTAAGTTCAAATCAATATAGAAGTTGAAAATACCCCTTAAAATCAAAATTTTCATCCTATTCGTACAAAAGGATACTAAAATGGGTAATTTTAACGAAAGACAACTTATGAAAAACACATTGGAAAGGAGACGAAGGATGTTGTTTCTGTGACAACAAGGAAACCATCCAAGACGTCTTTTTTTGAGTGAGATTTGTCTAGAGAGTTTTTACTGTAACTTTTGGTGTTCAACCTCTACATATGTAGATGATTTTTGTGGAGTGTAGTCTCAACATCCTTGGGCCACCTGCAAATGTGATAGTGGCCTGAGTCCCTTTGCCTGGCGACCACCTGCACGGTGAGATGGAGTGTATGGAACAGGTCCACATCGTTTTCCTGTACCTCGCCGTGCCCGGAGCCGCACCTCACCATGGGTGTGAGGAGCCACTCGGACACTGGTTTTGTCACGGTCCTCTTGCAGGATGGCATGGGCGGCCTGCAGGTGCTCGTTGATCGCGGCGGCGGTCAGCAGAGCTGGGTAGACGTCGCTTCCCTACCTGGGGCACTCATGGTCAACATGTGCACCGTTGTTCAGGTATGCATGGATGCTTCATCGATCGAATCTCAATCATCATATCGTTAGAACCGTAATACATACATATATACCATTGATGCTTAATGCAATTGCAGCTTGTGACAAATGACCGGTACAAGAGCGTGAGGCACTTTGGTCAGAAAAAAAAAGAGCGTGAGGCACCGGGTGCGGGTGAACAGGAGCAGTAGCACGGCGAGGGTGTCGGTAGCGGCCTTCTGCAACACGGATGAGAGGAGATCCGAGAGGCTGTATGGCCCTATTCCAGGTCACAGCAGCAGCGAGCCACCGTTGTATAGGAGCGTCACGTTTGCAGACTTCATCGCAAAATTCAAAAGCATAGGACTTCATGGGCGCATACTCCTCCTTGTGTACGTAGTTATACATACTTGGACTGTCATCTGAATTTTAAGCACCAAATAGGAGTATCTACTATTTTCATCCTCAGAGCAGGGATGCTTTCATTAGATTTTGCAGCTTTAGTTTCTAAACAAGTAGTTTGGTACCTTTGTCACTCGTATATGATTTTCAAAGGAAACTCAAACTACACCTAGTAGATCTGTCAATACCTCTAGTGTATCTAATAATTCTACGCAGACAACAGATATTTCTGGTGGACATTTTTGTTTCATTGGTGATAACAAGGAGATTTAAGGCGAACTAGAGTAACAACTGTACCCGAATTTACAAGGCAGAACATAATATCTCTGCTGGGTTAGGGTCCCATGAAGCTATACTGTACACAGGTAGAGAGGTTGGATCCACGAAGCAGTACGTGTACGCCCCTCACATCCTCAGCATCGAGCAGTACTTGTTTTTGTCAGGCCGGAATAATAAGGAAGTGGTGGTTCAGATGCAAATACAGAGTACGCTGTCCGACTGGAAGTTCTTGGACGGCACAAGTCTCTAAGACGAAATATGTGCCAAACAACTTGAAAGCTCTTCTTCAGTCCACACATGCATCATCTAGCTTATCAAGAAATATTTTTTTTAGACCGGGGATATAGCCCGTTTTTCATTAAGAAGAAGAGAATGGTCAATAGACCTACACATAGATGATACAACCGGGTACGAAGGTAATCCATGGATTACCAATGCAGCCCCGAAACACAAACATGAAAGCAAGAAATGTGAGGGGCGGAAAACCCTCCACCTAACAACCCCGCAAGCCAAGCCTAAGAAAGAAGAAAGCTCAACACCAAGAGAGCCGGTGGCGATCGAAGCCGCAGTGAACAGGGGAAAGGGCCCGCCACCGCCACCCCCCCCCGCCACCGCCGGCCCCCGACCGCCGGCCGCCCACCACGCCATCCCACCGCTGGCCCCCACCGCCGGCCGCCCCCAAAGATCTGAGTCACTTAGGGCCCGGACCGCGGGCAAGAAGCGCCGACATGAAGATACCCCTCCGAGTCACTTAGACAGGACCACAGACGAGGAGCATCGACATGAAGACACCCACTACACCACAACACTTAAACAACAACCGACTGCAGTTGCTAAAACTTTTAATTAGCATTGGACTGTGGGTTGCTAAAAGTTTATCACAGACTGTCCGTTGCTAATATCAAATACGACAATGGATGATCCGTTGCTATATATAATTTAATTTTACATTGGACCGTCCGTCGCTATAGGTCCGTAACAGAGTAAGACGGTCCGTGGTTAAACAAATCATCCATTGGCGTGGTCTTATTGGGCCGTTCCCACTAAAAGTTTGGCCCAAAAAGACTACAAACCCTAGGTCACCCTCACCCACGATACCCCACCCATCACTTGCAGGTCTCCTCTTTTCTGTACACCGCACACCCGCTGCTATAAGTTCAATATTACAATGGACCATCCGTTGCTAAACCTTTATCGTTGGATGGCCCGTGGCTAAAGAAGGGTCCGTCGCTATATACATTTAACCACGGATTCATTAGCATCTGCAGGGGTCCGTCGCTGTAACTTTTAGCCACGGACTAAAAGTTGTTGTACCCCCCATATAGCAACGGATTGAAAGTCGCTAATTAAGGGTTGTGGTGTAGTGGCCCTCTGAGTCACGAGAACCAGGACCGCGAACGAGGAGCACCGATATGATACTGCAACAATAACCAACAACTAGACAAACTGAGTGCAGAGCAACAATGCAAATAGGCCTAGCACGACGAAGCAAGGGCACCGACATCCACAGCGTAGGGAAAGGGCCTATCGATGGACGCTTCTAGGGAAGTGAACGGCGCCCAAAGGCATCGCCGTCATCGACCCAAACATGGGTAAGGCTTTCTCCATGGCACCATTTCCCCAAACAAGGCGGAGACCACACAACGACATAGAGCACCTTCCCAATTGCGAGACGAAGGGGGGGGGGTGTTGATGCGCCCACTCGAATGACGACGGCCTCAACACCATGGACTTTGTCGATGCACGAGAAGAGTAAGACGACGCCATCCACGCCACCATGGCGTCGACGGCGCACACGGCCCGGAAGGCACTATCCATACCACCATGGTGTAGGACGGTGCAAGCTGCTGGCCGCATCACCAACATGAGCTCAAGAGGATGAACCGGCCGTGGAGGGGCCGGATCCGACGGCCGCCGCCACCGGAGTACACCAGGCTGCCGAGGAGGTTGGGTGGCGGGGGGCCGAAATGTGGGGGCGCCGCCCACATGCCGATTGGGCCACACGGGGCGCGGATCCGGCCGGCTGCCGCCAGCCCCGGCCACCTGGGCCCGGCACGGGCACCCATCCACCATGGCCGCCCGGGGAGGAGGGCCCGGCCAGGGGCGACCGGATCCAGCCAAAGAGGGGTAGGATCCGGCCAGGGGGGGTCGGCCCATGGGCCGCCGGCACCGCTGGCCCCTGTCACCGGAAGCCTAGGGGGCCGCCGAGGGAGACGATGCGAGGCGAGGTGAGGCACGACAATTCGACCGCTATATCGAGAAATACTGCAACTACCAATCAGATTTTAGAGTTGTCACATTCTGATAGAATATTTGTATGTCTGTTATATGAAGATTCGTCATGCAAATAATGTGTATATATATATATATATATATATATATATAAGGACGCAAACGTGTCGGCAATGGATGGGAACCTGTGGAGGTATGGACTCTTCCTCGATCTGTAGCTTTCCTGTTTCGGACAAGTATCACTAGATTCTAGAGTAGTATATTTCTGATAGAAAGTTTGTATGGTTTTTACCAAGATTGGGCACGAAACTTTGGATACATATATAGAATAACACGTGTCGGCCAATGGATGGTAACATATATGGACTCTTCCTGTGTAGCTTTCAGTCGTCCACGTCCTCTTTCGCACAAGTACCACCTTTAGTGAAGCTTGTCGGTTTTTTGCTGTTCATCGCACTACAAACGAGAATAGCTCGTGTGCCTTGTTGATACTACATACTGCCGCACGCTACCTGCCAACATCAGTCATCTCTGTCGAGCAAGGGGATCTATTGTATCTTATATTTTACTATTACTAATTAAAGGCCCCAACGAAAACTCCGAAATCATCCTCATATGTTGGTGTACAAAAATAGAGAAAACTCTTGAAACGTTTCAAAGAAGTTATAGACATCCGGTCATCAATCTAGAAGCCTCTAACAATTATAGCTATTCAATCTATTCCGTATTCTAAAATAATTACCCAAGTTTGACATTATATAAACACCATAAATAACCATCTAAATGTACATATAAACTATCCACCACTGGCACTACACAAAATTCTTATAGAAACTTTTAGTAAAACTAGATGTCTACATCCAAATTACACATTGAAAATAGGGTTAAATGCACCACATGTCGCTGAACTTGTAAGCATGTGGCACGTAAGTCCCCTGAACTTTGAAAATATATTTCTGCCCCTCTATCCCTTAAATTTATCAAGTCCTACATCATATGCCCTTGAACTTTGGAAATGCATTTCTCAACCCCAAAGTTGTCAAGTGGTACACCACAGACACCCAACACAGTAACTTTTGATAATTCTCCAAACTTTTTTTTTTTAGAAATCCAACTTAAGAAGCAAGAAAGAAGGGGTACCTAGAGAGCACTAAGAATCTTGATATTTTATAGGCTGGTAGATTTAATAGCAAGGATGATAATGATATAGAAAATGCTATTTTTTAAAAAAATGAATTGTTGAATTTCATGATGCATGTATAGATGCATGGACCTCCATCGTGAAAATAATTGATGTTCATGAGGCCGGGCATTCATCAACAAGAACCACATATACACACAAGGATCACGGATGACAGTACACATCTACACGTACAATATATATATATATCGCTGCCTGTTCCTGTATCCTTGCCACTTACGAGATGACAAGCATTCAACGACAATGAAGGATTTCAGTGTACTAAATCATGAAGGGTGATGCCATATAGACTCTCTCTATACATACAACTACATAATTTACGTATGCTAAATTATACAGTTCCCTTATCATAATCAAAGCAAAATTCATTATAATTGTTGACACTCAAAAATGGCCAGACCTGATTTTTAGTGATGCAAAATTGGCCTAGGCCAAACCACGGTAATTTTCCAGAATCCCAACTAAAATGCGACCTTCTCCACCAATACATGCGCCAGACGTCAGGAGTTGTGCGAGAAGCATCTGACGGCCATGCACCTGGCGTGTCCGGCGGTGTCCGCGAGCACAGGGCGCTCTGGACCGCGTCCGCGAGGAGTTTGTGACCGAACCGATTCGTTTTTAGATCGGTTTTTGGAAGGTCCTGGTGATTGGAAACACATCTAAGGAGGTTTCTAAGGGGATAAGACCACCCCCTCTATACAATGAGAGATTCTTAGCCGATTTGATCCAATCTACATCCAATCGATCAAACACAACTACAAACCCCCATTTTCTCTCCTCAACCCTTCTACCATGTTGTCCAGCGGCGGTCTCCGTCAATTTCGTCGGCGTTCTAGACGGCCTTGCCAATCCTAGGGCACCCCTCACATGCGTCCTCCCGACGGGTCTTGTCGGAGGGCGTTCTGAGGTCGTTCCAGTCGAAACCGAGCTCTACATCGGCTCTAGTGATCTCCCGATCGTTCTAGTCGATCACGCTGCGGTTCTCGATGCTTATAGGTTGTTTGCAACCTCTTGAGGCATGTAAGAACCACCCTAGTGTGTTTGGTGCAAACCCTAATTCGCGTCAACAATAATATTCATGATCAAACTAGAGATACAAGAGGAAGGTTATTATATATTCGATTGTATACATACGACAGTGTTGTTCTACACCCAAGTGTAGAATAACATCATAGAACAGCACAACCATACCACATGAACATCACAAAAAATACATCATAGAACATCGTATTAATATTACATAAGATCACATGTATACGACATGAACACCAAAATACATATATAGAACATCACATGTATACAACATAGACATCGCAATACATCACAACACATGTATAATACGAGATCAACACATATGTATAACACTTAAACATCACTTAATACATGATAGAGTATCAACCTAGGATGTAGAATACGTATTCACTTGCATGCCCGCATCCTGCGTTCCTTGCATAGCTTCTCGGCGAATTCCTCGAGTGCCTTGTCATTGGTTTTTCCGTCAAGGACTTTCTCATGCAAGCCCGTCTCGAGGTTCACCTTTGCCACCGTCTGGTTCAGAACCTTAGTTGCAACGTCTATCAGTGCCTTCATGTTGTCGTCGGTAGCAAGGTCCATCAACAACATGTCTCCCTCCAGCATGTCAGCCTACATGTCGTGCAGTCATATATAGATATATATATAACAACTATACCTATCTCTCTCTCACACACAAACACACATATGGGTAGTTTATTTACCTGGATGCGCAGGTAATTGTTCTCGCAACCGAGGACCCCGAAGAGCATTTCGGCACAGACATCGACCATGTCGTCGCTGCCTTGGGAGTACAAGTCGATGATTGGGTGGGCGCCATCCTTGTTATTAACCCAGCCCATAAGACTCCACTTGTTACACTCCGCCGCGGTGTACTTCTTCGCCTGCTTGGGATTAACAGTGCCCGTTCCGATGGACAGGACAAGGATGTTACTGTACATGCTCGCGTCATCTGCCACAGCGCCCTCCTGCCCCATCTTGCTCATCTCCAGCGCTTCCATGGCGGCCACGGTCGGGTTCCCGAGCTCACCCTTAAAGAGGGGCCCAGTTCCGTTCTTCAGCTGGCTACGGATGTGCAGTATCTCCTTGGTGACCACTGACATGGCGGCCATGGTGGGATTGTTGGCCACCACTCCGCCGTCCACGAGCTCGTACTGGTGGGGGTGGCCAGCAGCGTTTTTGATCCGGAAGCTGTGCGCCGGCAGAAAGGTCGGTGCCGCCGATGTGGCGATGCAAACATCGGCGAGGGGCGCGTTCTTTCCCGCGTCCCGCTCTGCCTCCAGCGTGTTGAAGACGACGGGCTGCATCCGGCTCACGTCGAATGCGGGAATGACGACGTTGCTCAGTGTGTTCGCCAGCTTGGTGTCGTCCTTGATCAGGCTTTTGATCTTCTTGTGCAGGAAGTCGCCTTTGTATTTTGGGCCTCCGAAGATAGTGTTCGCCACGGCATCCCTCACATCCTTGACTTTGTCCATGAATTTGTCGAACAAGTTCCTGCAAGGATACGCCACCACAAGATGCAATGGATACGCTGATTGAATATATATAGTTGAACAACACTGCACGTATGTAGTAATTAAACATGAACTATATAGCAGAAGAAGATCAGAAAATTAATGTATCGTACTTTTCTTCATCTTTTTTGCGATCAGCCTGAGGGAAGATGTCCTTGCCGTTGTCGAGGTAGAACTGGTTGATGTCCTTGGCCGCGAACAGCGGCCTCTTGTCCTTGCCGGGCGCCGACAGCATCGCCGTTAGCAGCCCGCCGGTGCTAGTCCCAGCAATGAAATCGAAGTAGTCAGCGATCCTTGCGTCCGGCCCGTCTTTCTTCTGCATTCAAGCAACCAAGAATAATGATGATATATGCATATTGGGGGGCTAGGCCGTTCGGTGCATATGATAATGATGATGTATTGCTGGGGGCTTGGAAACCAGCAATACTAACTGGGTGATGAACAAAAAAACACAAACTGTTGTGTTTGTTTAATGTTTTAAATAGCGGGCTATGCCACTCAATTAGTGAAGAGTTCTACTCGATCAACCCTACACACTACTAAAGGAGAACGCAAACTTTGTCGTTGATGCATTGCTATGTATATATGTTACTGGCATCGATCGTACTTGGAGCAGTTCCTCCAAGCGGGCTAGGATGGTTGCCGGGATGATCCCACGGATGCCTCCGCCATCGATGCTCAACACAGTGAGAACCCTTCCCTGCTGCGGTGCAGGGAGCGCCATAAAAGAGACGGGATTCAATAATTCCATAGTTTCTACAGCTAACTAACTGGGGACTAGCTTCTGCAAATGGGCTTTGTTGGAACCTGGCCTGTCTCCCCGCTCAACATTGCAGCTCTGAGAGGCTATTTATAGACCGGCCAGGAGTATGGAGCTCCTAAATACCAGCTCTGCTGTGTATAGGCAACCCTCTAACTATATATTTAAAACTTCCTAGCCATAAATCATTGCGCCATGTATTCACATAAACCACTTTGCGTCGTGATTTTAACATATTAGATTGTGTGTAATGGGGTTGTTAAAACTATTAGATTGTGTTGATTGAAGAAATAAATATATGATTTTAACATTTGCGTCGTGATTTTTTTTTGGTTTTAGGTGAGAACTGATAATAATATTTTATATTTTTTTATTTTTCCTTTTTGTTAAAACCGATATTTTTGTGCTAATATGAGACCATCTTTAGAAATATTTGTTACAGGAGTGGTCTATGTTACCATGCATTGCTTTAAATTATTATTATAAGAGGATGATGGCATTTCTTAAGACGGCTAGCAGTACAAACAGCCACTATAGATCAATTTTTATTTGTGGCTGTAAGTTGATTCGTCCGTAGTAATAATTATTGTGCAAAGAAATTCATATATACTTTTGAAAGATATTGGACAAAGATGAAATATTTGGTAGTTAACAGTTTGCATTCTGAGATATAACTCTATAGGTGACAAGTTTTATATTTGAGATTGTTTAGGTCTCTAGATATATTCGATAAAAGATTCAAGATAAAAGCATCTCAAACAGGTTACCTACTGGACCCAACATATTTGTTACCTATCCATATCCTCTCGCTCCACTATCAATTCCTGTTGGGTCTCGGGACTACATATTTATTTTGTTTCATCGGTTTTCCACCCGTGCCTACTTTTCTCCGTCGATTCGACGGAGCAGCCCTCGCTGGCAGTGAGTTCTTCCCCAGAGGCATCTCTCTAGACCAGATCCGGCATATCCAACCCCGGTGCCACAGTTCCCCTGCCCCGGCAGTGCGATCCTAGTTGTGCAGGGCACGACGCTCCTCCCAACAATACGAGCCTGGCGGGCTCCTCCTGACGGTGCAAGGCGCGGTGCGAGTAGCGGCGGCGCGTGCACTGCGCTCCTCCCAACAGTGCGAGACAAGCATGCTCTGTTCCTCCTGGAAGCGGCCCTTCCCCAATGAGGGAGACTTATCCGTTGTGGCTTCCCCAAGGCGTCCCTCCTGGTGAGTTCCAAGGGCATAGTCTTCTTGACCTAGCCGCTTCTTCTCCGTTGGAGTCCTAGCCAGTTCCCTTCGGGTGATGAAGCCTACCATGGGCTAGTTCCTTTAAAATCAGACCAAGAGAAGATGATGGCATGTGGGACCCACCTGTTACCCTCACTTAGGATGGATTTGGGTTTCCTATTTTCTGTGGCGGAACTGGGGAGGGGCCGGCGGGGGCCATGGCCACCCCTAACATGCATGCATACATTACATATATATGTATATATCGACATACTTATGCATGTAGAGTACTAGATTCCTCTCTTGCTTGCTTGCTCGAGGCGTGTACTGGCCAAAGCAGCAGCTAGCAGGAGCGGCAGAAAGATTTCAATGATGAAGCAGCGCACGGACAATGAAAATTTTATGATAATTACAAAATTCTTAAATCGGCGAATATTTGTTTGGCCCCCTTATATTTTTTCTCGCTAGCTCCGCCACTGCCTATTTTATGTAGTACTGCTGGAGTTGAAAATAAAATATAGGTAGTATGAAGCTCGATGGCTATGCAAATAGATATTTAGGTAGTCTGATTTGGGTAGTACTACTGGGATCAGTATAACAAATGAATGGCCAAAAGTATTCACAAATGACTACCACTACAAAAATAATGATTTTTGGACACAACCCCATATGATTTTTTATGACAATGTGGAGGACATCGTTGATAAGGTGTCGTCGGTTCTGCTAGCAAGAAGAGGATTGTCTTGAGAAACACATTCATGGCGACCCAATACAATGCGAACACAGAGGACGGGGAGTGCTGCGGGGGTCAAAGAAATTGCAAGACATCATCGAGTGACTCAGCACCAATGGACTGTCACAGGAATTGGAATGTATTATTCTATCTTCTAAGATTTTTTTATTTTTGAACCGAGGACCACCCTATTTCTATTGATTGATATGGAAATGCAGCATACAAGAGTACGTACATCACGTGAAAGAAAAAGCCAGCAAGAGAAACTACAAAAGCTAGCCATGCACGCCTGCATCAGACGAGGAACAGAAAGAACAAGGCAGATAAAGAAATAGCAAACAAAGGCCGAACATTCACATCCACATCACAAAAGCACTGAAGGCACCAGCACAGCATCAGACAAAAGCAGAGCGTGAAACTCGTTGCAGAATGATCCATCTTGAGTTCTCTTGGCTGTCCTTGTCATCTCGTGTAGGAAATTCTGGACACTTTCTACCAGTAGAGTTGCTATGGAAAATGAAAAACGAAGGCTAAACTGAAGCGAAAGCCTGATTTTCCATTAGAAAACCTGAAATTTTGACAGTCTAGTCCAAAATTTGTTGCAGATTTACTGGCCAATATATTGGACACATATCTAGCCCACTTTGTGCACCCATGTCACACCTATTTCCTCAAAGTGGAACAACAAAATCACGAGAAAAATGAAGCGAATACCTCACTGCTCACATATTTTTGTGCACGCGACAGAGCCACCCTCGTGCGCCGTAGATGCAAACCAACAGCAGCCACAGGCTGTTGTAGGACGAGTACAAATAAATGAGCGCCACAGATGTTCCTGCTGATCTTGTAGCTCAATATGTATAAGAGGTCATCAGTATAAGGCCGGGTTCCCTATATATTCCAAAATGAAGGGTTTCAGTCACAGCAAAGAGGCAAGAGCACATAGATCGCAGATGTCCATTTTAGGACCACCCCTACAGGCTACAGCATGCCAATCCAAACTTGTGTGCTGTGACCAATGCGTGTTTCATGCTCGTCAGTGAGTTATTACTGGGCAGCCCACGCGGCACATTCTTGCTGAATTGTGCAATTTTCAGATACTATATTTTTACGATTTACGACCAATCTAAATAATTTTCTACGTTGCAAATAGGCGGAGTTTTTAGCAGCGCCGGTCGTGATTATTTGGTAAAGGCAACACCACACACCGCTGCAGAATGGGGCTGCAGTTCCACTTGTAAATGGCCATCGGTCTGGGTTTCCCACCCCGCCTTTGGTCCCAGCGTCAAAGAGTTAATGGGACTTTAGGCCCCATTTCTAACATCAATCAAGACTAAAGAGACCTTTAGTCCCAGTTTCTTTTTCTTTTCTCGTGATTTAGGGTTTCCTTTCTTTTATAGTTTCTTTTGAATTCAATTTTTTCGTTATTTTTTTGTTGGCACCTGTTGGGTGATTGCTCAACACAACATGTTATTGATGATGATATGGTTTACAAAGTGGCCATTCAACATGGCGATTACAAAGGATGTCTGGGGGTATTTATAGGCCCCCCCTGACTTCGTATCTGTAAAAATGTTTAAATCCCTAGAAAGTTTCCCTACGAAGTGTCTTCTCTCGCGAAGGTGTTCCTTCTATCTTCGCGGCTCTCTTTGAGGTCGACTTGTGTCTTCGCAATGATCCCAATTCTTCTAGGAACGATTCTTTTAACTTCGCAGCGAAGCTGCTGTGATCATCTTTGCTCAGATGCCAGTCTCTATCTCTTCCTTCTCGACCATGTCTCTTTTCCTGCGAAGCCAATACTGTGCGAAGTCGTCTTCGGCACGTAGCTTTGCTGGTTATCCTGAAAACTTCAAAGTTTGGGACAAGAGTTTAAGACAGAAATCAAAGTTAGGACCCAACAGCAGCCCCTCGTGGGCGAAGGCCGACTTCAAAGGCATGAAACCCACGAACCATAAGTTTTATCAAATCTTTGTTTCGATCTGAAAACGTCGTCCCAGACTTTGAAGTTGGACTTTTTATTTGAGTTGTAACTTCGCGAATATCTTCGCTAGATTTTGAAGTTGGTTTTTTTTTTTTTTTTTTTTTTTTTACGGCTAGTTTGACCGTTTGACCGAAGAGGTCTATAAATAGCGAAGCACCCCCCCTGTTTTCTTCATCTTTTCGGAGAGGGGCCACCTTTTTGAAATTTTTTCGGTGACTTGAAGCTAATTTTTGCGAAGACGAATCTTCGCGAAGTTTGAAGCGGAATTCTCGCAATTCTTCTAAGTCGGGTATATTTTCTATCGAAGTCTAAGAATTTTGTATCTTCCAATCTTTTTTGCGCGAAGTTTATTATGATTTTGTTAGGTGACTATTATCTTTTTTCTTTTTGTTTAGAATGGCACTTGTCGAAGATGCTCGACCGAATCTCAAAGTCAAGATATTGTAGAAGAAAATAACTTCGCAACAAGATGACTCGGAGAAGATCTTTCACAAGTTTCTCGCATCTGAATCCGAAGTTGCTTTGCGATGTGAGGATTTCATATACTTTTGGTAAAAGCAAAATGACAGATGATGATTTTAAGCTAATGGTGAAAGATGGTCTTTTAAAAGAGGGTCAATATAGGCCGGCGGAACCGACTGAAAAGGTGCCGAAGCCTAAACCAGATGAGTGCATTGTGTTCAAAGATTTGTTCACTGCTGGTCTTCGCATGCCACCCCAAAATTTTCTGGAAGAAGTATTCAAAAGATACAATATCGAGATGCATCATTTGACACCCAACGCTATTGTGAAGCTATCAGTTTTTATTTGGGCTGTGCGGAGTCAGAGGGTGCAGCCGGATATTGATGCTTTTAGTGCATTGCACGAGCTACACACTCAATTTCGGACCAAGAAAATTGAGGAGCGTACGGTGAAGCTTTACTTTGGTTGTTGTAGCTTTAAGACTGCCCGAGGTCAAAAGCAAATATCTCCTGCTTCGAAGAACAAGTGGGCAGATGGGTGGATAAACTACTGGTTCTATCATAAGGTTCCCTTGGTAGAAGAAAATCTTGGCAGAAAGGGAGTGAAAAAAAGCTATCCTTTGGCTTCGCGCATGCATAGGAATAGGTTTGAGTGTAAGCCTGGATATACCAAATCTCAGAATTGTTCTGAGTGTTTAAGAGCTTTTGCAAGAGTTGTATCTCAACAGTCCACTCGTGATTTGGTGGAAGAATACATTGCTGCTGGTGTTTGGCCACTTCGACTTGGATGGGACTTTCTTCGCTATCACAAGAAGAAAGTCAGAGACAAGGACTATATTTTTCCGGATAGGGAGACAGTAATGCCTTCGCGGTTCAAAAGCGAAGAAGAATTTGTTGCTGATGTTGAAAACAAGGCCTCAGAGTTGCTTGGAAAGTATTTGCATACCGAGAGGAAATTGATGGATGAGATTATTGGCCAGGATTATGTGAGGCTTAATCGTATTTTTACTTTGGCCAATATAACTTATAAGGTCCGCCCTCCTCCTGCCTACGCACGAGGCAAGGATAAAGCTGAAATTGATAAGCCTCAGAAGAGGAAGAGAAATGACAAAGCGAAGCCATCTGCTTCCGTGAAGACTCCTTCGAAGACTGTCGTTTCAAAGCCTCAGAAGAAGAGGTCTAGGAAGATGGTTGAGGATTTGCTTGATACTGTTGACCTTACTGACAGTGATATTGATGCGCCAATCCTTGAGGGCTCAAAGTTTGGTACTTCTTTAAGAGATTTGGAGGTGAGAAAAATGTGCAAAGCTTTTGCTTCCACTGGTTTGACTCCAAGTTTGCTTACTCCGCTATCGGACTACTTACAAAATTTTGGGTCTTCGCAGAAATTTGGTACCTCAGGCATTGCTGGTGAAGATGACGCAGCTGATGCTTCTGTTATGGAAGCTTCGCCTACTGGTACTGCATCTCCCCTTTCCCCTAGACTTAGGGATCCAACTCCAGATTTTCCTATGAATTTGGCTGATAGCATTTTTACTTTGAGTGATGAGCGCAATAGTCTTAAATTAGCTAAGTTAGCCAAAGATATTCATGTGAGTCACTTGCTAGTGAATCCAGAAAATCCCTCTTCGGTTCCTAGCACCGAAGTTCCTGAGAAAAATGAAGGTGGTGACGGTGGTGCGAAGCCATCCTTGGAGGCTGGAATTTCTGAGAAAAGTGGAGGTGCTGCTGTTGCAGCGAAATTTTCTGCGGAGTCGGTGCCTGAACCTTCGAAGGTTTCTAAAATTGTTATTGAGGAGTCTTCGGGAGTTCAAGACAGAACTACTGTTGGTATGTATATTTTATAATTTTTGTTATTTCTTAGATGGCTATTTTGATTTTGATTTTGGTTTTCTTTTTATTTTTGAAAAGGTTTAGAGAAGACTTCGAAAGAGAGGGCTGAAGAAGCCGTTAAGTTTGTGAAGGAAAAGCTTCACAAAAGAGGGACGAGGACTGCCCAATTTTGTGTTGATGATTTTGATGATGTGATAGATGACCAAGCTGAAGCAGATCAGCGAAGCCGTTTGTCTGAATCACTTGTCAATGTTGAAGCTCAGGCAAAGATACCTTGCCCCTTGAGGGAAGGCGAAAAAGTTTGTGAGTATTTTCAACTTCGTTCGTTTTTATTTTTTCTTTGTTTGTTTTCTGTTTTCCTCATTATCTAATTTTTCTTTTTAGCTCAATATTTTCCTGATGCTTCAACTTCATCGAGGGAAAAAACCGTTGATGTTGGGTCGATGAAGGATGTTATCTTGGATCATCCTACTCCTCAAGTTGCTGTTGAGGAAACAGAGCTTACCTCTGAAGCTATCGCGAAGTCTATTGACAATACTTTGAAGTTTTGCTTCGAAAGTGGTGTCAATTTGGATTCTTTCAAGTTTGTTGGAGTAGGTGTGGATAAACTTCGCGTGCTCCCGAAGAGGACCTGAGAAGCGATTGACTAAGTGCATTGATGATGCTTTTCTCGTTTTCGATGCGGAGGAGGTGAGCTAGCGAAGATGAATCGCCGGAGCTTGCGCGATCTTTGGCATAAATTTGATGTACAAGGTAAGCTTTGGCTTGTTTATAATTGTATTGTTTGTGTATGCGAAGTTGTTTGCTAAAAGTTTTTTTTTTTTATCCGTTTTTGTCTTGTGTGTTTAGGGGCTCTTGTTAACCGTGGTCTTAGAAAATCACTTGAGGACAAGTGCGACCGCCTTTCTTTGTTCGTGAGAAGTCCCTTTTAAAGGAGATTGAAGATTTGAAATCTCAAGTTTCTTGTAAAGAGAAAGAAAGAGGAGAAATTTTGTGGATGAATGGCGAAAGATTGATCGTTTGTATCACAAAGCTTCGGACACTATTAAGGAGAAGGATAAACAGCTTGAGACCGCGAAGGCCTTCATTGCTACTCTTACAAAGGAGAAGGAGTATTTGGAGAAAAAGAAGACAGAAATGGATGAATTCTTCCATAGGAAATTCAACAGAATGTGGGATATCTGCAAAATTGCATATGAAAAGTGGGGTGCCGTTCCCGAAGACCCTTGTTGGGATCTTGGGGAATATGATCCTTTCTTCAGCTGGCTTTGCCGACAATATGAAGATCTGAGTGTTGTTGTTCAGGCGGCCACTGACACAAGTGTCATGTACTCCACTAGGGCACTTTTGCACCTCATGAAAGAGGCCAATGATCCTTTATATGATGCTTTTGTGGATCCTACATTCAAGTTTCCTGCGGATGCTATCAATCAGATTTCTCCTCGGACTCATCTACTTTGTAAGAAGTTTTTCAATGAATATTGGTGCCAATGCGGTCGCGAGCACTGCCTTGAGAAAGTTAAAGAGAAACTGAAGAAGGTATTTTCCCACATTTATTGTTCCTTTGTCGCGATCATTATTTTATTTTTGTGTGCTGACTTTTGGTTTTAACAGCTTGAATTCGATATTTCACAGGAGGAAGAGGCTCTTCGGAAGCAGCAGATGGAGGAAGAGAGGAGGATTCAAGAGGAGGAGCAGAAGGGCCGTAACGATGTTAGTGAGCGAAGGGGCTAGTTTGCTGAACAATCCTTATCTTGAGTGTTTTTGGGAGGCTGTAGAAAACATGTTTGAATGGAAATGCTGTAAATTTGTTAAATTGAAGTGTTGGTTAAACTTTATTATTTGTGATTTAGGCGAAGTTATCATTGTTGCGAAGTTAAAACTTTTGTTGATTTTTGTGGCGAATTATGACTTTGGAAAATCTTGCGCAGGTTTCTCCCGCGAAGCCTGCGCAAGATATTGTTGTTGCGATGCCTCTTATGATTGCAAAAGGTGACTTTGTTTTCGAGGCTTGAGCTTTTTCGAGGCTTACGGTAGTGCTAACGTTGATGAGTTTGTGGATAAGTGTCTTGGGAATTCTAGAGCCAAAGATCCCTATAGGATGCCTAGGGTTGTTGATTTCAGCAATGTTGGTCAGGTAAAATTCGTGTTATTCCGGGTTCTTTGTTTTTGATATATTCTTGCTTTTTCTTGATATATTTAAGGTTTCCGTTGCAGTCTTCTTGCTCAAGTGCGTCCCCAAGTTTTATCTTTGGGGATGGTTTGCAAGACACGGCAGATAAGATAATCAACGAGGTTGTCGAAGATATTTTGAGCGAAGCAGCAACTAGTGTTGCTTCTGAAGAGTTTTGAATGTTTATACTTTTGTATGTAAAACTTTTCGTAAACTTTGTATGTGTTGTATGTGAAATTGAATAAGTGCCTTGCACGATGTTGTATCTCTATATACATGTCTTGTATAATTATTTTTGCTAATTTAGAAATTGTTGTTGTTCTCTTACTTTTTGTAAAGTTAAAGCGAAAACTTCGATTGGAAGTGAAAATTTCTCCTTAGAGAATTTTGAATCGTCCCCTTCTTTTTTTGCGAAGTAGGAGCGAAGACTTCGATTTGAAGTCAAAATTTCTCCTTAGAGAATTTTGAAAACGTCGTCCCCTTCTTTTTTGCGAAGTAGGAGCGAAGACTTCGATTTGAAGTCAAAATTTCTCCTTAGAGAATTTTGAAAACGTCGTCCCCTTCTTTTTTGCGAAGTAGGAGCGAAGACTTCGATTTGAAGTCAAAATTTCTCCTTAGAGAATTTTGAAAACGTCGTCCCCTTCTTTTTTTGTGAAGTAGGAGAGAAGACTTCGATTTGAAGTCAAAATTTCTCCTTAGAGAATTTTGAAAACGTCGTCCCCTTCTTTTTTTGCGAAGTAGGAGCGAAGACTTCGATTTGAAGTCAAAATTTCTTTTAGAGAATTTTGAAAACGTCGTCCCCTTCTTTTTTTGCGAAGTGGGAGCGAAGATTTCGATTTGAAGTCAAAATTTTGATTAGAGAATTTTGAAAACGTCGTCCCCTTCTTTTTTTTGCGAAGTAGGAGCGAAGCCTTCGATTTGAAGTCAAAATTTCTCCTTAGAGAATTTTGAAAACGTCGTCCCCTTCTTTTTTTTGAAGTAGGAGCGAAGACTTCGATTTGAAGTCAAAATTTCTTGTTAGAGAATTTTGAAAACGTCGTCCCCTTCTTTTTTTGCGAAGTGGGAGCGAAGACTTCGATTTGAAGTCAAAATTTCTCCTTAGAGAATTTTGAAAACGTCGTCCCCTTCTTTTTTTTGCGAAGTAGGAGCGAAGACTTCGATTTGAAGTCAAAACTTCTCCTTCGAGAATTACGTAGGTAATAATTTTAGTTTTGTACTTAAATTATACCTACTTTGTTTTATTTTTGTGAAAACTTTTAGCCGATGTTGAAGCGCTTTGCTTTTTCGGTTTTTTGAGTAAATTGAAAGATAAGTGAAGAATGCACACATTTGGGGAAACTACTTTCTCATTTATATTTGACATGAGAATCTTACAATAGAGTCTCGCCTCGTTAAAAAACCACTCACCTGCGAAGGGCTTCCCCTGAGTGGAAAAAGAGTGCAGCTCTTGATTGAAATGATAAAATGCTTCTAAGAAGTTGAATCTAACTTGCTTATTTACAAAACTTAAAAAGGAAAAAACTTTAAGGATAATACTTGCGAAGGTCCTTGATGTTCCATGTATGGCTCAATTCTTCTCCTTTGAGATTCTCCAAGTGATAGGATCCTTGCCTGTTTGACTTTGTTATGATGAAAGGTCCTTCCCATTTTTTGCTGAAATTTTCCCACGGTATCTTCGTTTCTTTTCCTTTTGAGCACGAAGTCTCCTGGTCGTAAATCTCTTTTCACTACTTTCTTGTTGTACCACTTGCTTCTTTCTTCTTGGTATTTTTCGAGATTCATCACGGCTTGGTTTCTTTCTTCTTCGAGCAAGTCTTTGCTTGTCTTTTGGTCCTCTTCGCTTGTGATTTGGACACTTGTTCTTGGACCTTCGAATTGTATCTCTTCTAGAGTCATTGCTTCATCACCATATAGTAACTTGAAGGGTGTAAACTTTGTTGATCTTATTGTGGTTGTATTGTGACTCCAAACAATCCTTGGTAATTCCTCAACCCATTTTCCTTTTGGGAGTCCTACTAGATTCTTTGAAATTCCCACACATATGATGCCATTTGCTCTTTCAAACTGCTCCATTGGATTGAGGATATTTGACTGATGCGAAGCAAAGTTGGATTCCCATACTTTTACAATAGCTTCGAAATCTTATTTGTCAAATTGAGTACCGTTGTCCAAAGTTATGTGTCTTGGAACTCGAATCCGCAAATGATATTTTGCCAAAGGAACTTTTTCATTGTTGTGGATGACATGTTTGTGATTGGCTTCGCTTCTATCCACTTTGTGAAATATTCAACCGCAACACAATTGCATATTGATGATTGCCTTGGCTGGTGGAAGTTTGCCAATTATGTCTATTCCCCATCTTGCTAATGGCCAAGTAGGTTCAATGTCTTTGAATTGGATTGGTGGGGCATTTGACTTGTTTGCTGAGATTTGGCAATTGTGACAAGTTTTGACTATTTCCTTGCTATCTTTTTGAGCTTTGTTGGCCAATAGAATCCTTGTCTAAATGCCTTTCTCGCTATGGCTCTTGGGCGGCATGATTTCCACATGTTCCCTTTGTGTATTTCTTGCAGCAAGTCTTTGCCTTGTTCGCTTGAAATGCATTTGAGTAATGGTTCACAAATGCCATGCTTGAAAAGTTGATTGTCAATAAGCTTGTAATTTCTTGTCTTGTGCTTCATTCTTATTTCTTGACTTTGCTTTCGGTTCATAAAATCCTCTTAAGAATGCTCTCTAAGCTCTCAAATGTGAATGTGTTTTGGCTCTTCAAGTTTTGCTTTTATCGAAGATTCGATAATATTTGATAAAACACATCCGGAGGCAACTTTACTTTTGATTTCTTTGCCTTCACGATTTCATCGGCCTCTTCATTGTTTGTTCTTGAAATGCTTCTTCTTGTGAATCCTTGAAATGTTTCTCTTGATCCCTCACATTTTCTAAGTACTTTGCTAACTCGGGTCTTTTGCTTTGTAGTTTTTCTCAACATGGCCTGCCACAACTTGAGAATCTGTTTTTATCAAGATTCTTTGTACGCCCATTGCTCTTGCTTTTGCGAAGGCCCCGGCAATACTTGCTTCATACTCCGCGATGTTGTTGGTGCATCGAAATTCAAGTCTTGTTGCATATTTCATTTTGACTCCGGATGGTGAAGTGATTATTGCTGCTATGCCGGCCCTAGCCGCGAGCCCCATGCTCGTCACAATTCATTGTCCATTCTTGACAGGACAAAGTCCACTCTTGATGTTGGGTGAATGCTCAACACAACATGTTATTGATGATGATATGGTTTACAAAGTGGCCATTCAACATCGTGATTACAAAAGGAGGTCAGGGGGTATTTATAGGCCCCCCCTGACTTCGTAGTTGTACAAATGTTAAGAATTCCGAAGTGGACTTTTATAACGCAACTATTCCAGCGAAGATATCTTTCTTGTCTTCGCCACGCCTCGTTCATGGTCTTCATCTTCGCCATGTTCTTTATTCTTCCGGAAATGACTTTTAGCCGTAGAGCGGCCGACTTCGACCGTCTTCGCTTGATACATTTGGACCCGATCTTCTTGATTTCATCTTTATTGTTAGATCGTGAAGCCAACTCTTCGCGAAGTCACCTTCGGTCTCCATATTCTATTCTCCACTTGTTAATATTTCATGCACCCCTGAAATTATCAAAGTGCGGGGCGAAAGTTTAAAATCAAAAATCAAAGTTAGAACCCTTGGCGGCCCTCGGTGGGTGAAGGCCGACTTCAAAGGCATGAAACCCACGAATCATAAGTTTTATTAAAACTTTGTTTTCGATCCGAAAAACGTCGTCCCAGACTTTGAAGTTGGACTTTTTATTTGAATTGTGACCTCGCGAATATCTTCGCTAGACTTTGAAGTTGGACTTTTTTTTTTTAACGGCTAGTTTGACCGTTTGACCGAAGAGGTCTATAAATAGCGAAGCACCCCCCCTGTTTTCTTCATCTTTTCGGAGAGGGGCCACCTTTTTGAAATTTTTTCTGGTGACGCGAAGCTAATTTAGCGAAGATGAATCTTCTGCGAAGTTTGAAGTGGATTTCTGCAATTCTTCTAAGTCGGGTATATTTTTTATCGAAGTCTAAGAATTTTGTATCTTCCAATCTTTTTTGCGTGAAGTTTATTATGATTTTGTTAGGTGACTGTTATCTTTTTCTTTTTGTTTAGAATGGCACTTGTCGAAGATGCTCCGACTGATTCGCATGAGCAAGAAGTAGATGAAGAAGCGAATTCTCAACGGGGACGGTTCGGATGCAGGCCTTTCGGATGTTTCTGCTTCAGAATCCGAGTTGTTATCAGACGATAGGATTTCTCTCACCTTTGGTCGTAGTAAAATGACCGAAGAAGATTTGAAACAAATGGTTAAGGATGGAGTCCTCAGAGAGGGACAGTACAGGCCAGCGGAGCCAGATGAGAAGGTTCCCAAACCTAAACCTGATGAATGCATAGTTTTTAAGGATACATTTATCGCGGGTCTTCAGTATGCCCCCTCAGAATTTTCTTGAAGAAGTTTTCAAGAAATTCAACATTGAAATGCATCACTTGACTCCTAATGCAATAGTCAAGTTGTCTGTTTTCTTATGGGCTGTGCGGAGTCAAAATGTGAAACCGGATATTGATGCTTTCTGTTCTTTGTACGAGCTTCATACTCAATTTAAGTCGAAGAAAATTGAGCAGCGTACAGTAAAACTGTACTTTGGATGTTGCGATTTCAAAGACGCAGTTTCAAGACTTTCGGGGCCAAAAGCAAATTTCTCCTACTATGAAAAACAAGTGGGGCGTGACGGGTGGACCAACTATTGGTTTTACCATAAGGTTCCTTTAGTTGAAGAGAACAAGGGTAAGAAGGGAGTTGTTAAGACTTATCCCTTGTCTTCGCGCATGCATCAGAAACGTTTTGAGTGCAAGCCTGAGCCTTCGAAGTCCAAGTCTTGTTCCGAGTGTTTGAAAGCTTTCAAGAGGGTTATTTCCCAACAATCGACTCGAGACCTTGTTGAAGAGTATCTAGCGGCTGGTATCTGGCCATTGAGGCTTGGTTGGGATTTCCTTCGGTACCACACGAAGAAGATAAGGGAGAAGGATTACATTTTTCCTGACAGGGATACCGTGATGCCTTCACGGTTTAAGAATGAAGAAGATTTTGTTGCTGATGTCGAAAGCAGGGTTGTAGACTTGCTTGGGAAGTACCTTCATCTTGAAAGAAAGCAAATGGACGAGATTATTGGTAAGGACTATGTTAGGCTAAATCGTATTTTTGATTTAGCTAACATAACTTATAAGGTTCGACCACCCCCTGCCTATGCTCGCAAGAAGGATAAGAAAGACAAGGCTGATGGTGGTAAAGATTCGAAAAGAAAAAGAGACAACACCACGAAGCCGTCTTCCTCAGCGAAGACACCTTCTAAGGTTGTCAGTCCGAAGCCTCAGAAGAAGAAGGCTAAGAAGGCGGTTCCTTCTTTACTTGAAAATTTAGATTTGGTGACGGTGAGGTCGATGCTCCAGATTTGGAGGCTCATGAGTTTTGGTACTTCGCTCAGGACTTAGAGGTGAGGAAGATTTATAAGACTTTTGCTCCTCTGGGACCGACTCGGATCTACTTACTCCGCTAGCCGCATATTTACAAAATTTTGGGTCTTCGCAGAAATTGGGGCCTTCGGGTTGTGCTAGCCCGGGATGCTGATGTAGATATGACCCCGGTTTCTCCTCTCGGTACTTGGATCTCCTTCTTCTCCTAGACTTAGGGATTCAACTCGAGTTTCAATGAAGTTGATTTCCACTTCGTCGATGATTGCGATCGTCCCGAACTATTTAATTTAGCCAAAGATATTCACATGAGTCGTTTGTTAGTGAATCGAGAAAAACCTTCCGCGGAGCCGAAATTGTTGATAGAAATGAAGATGCTATTCTTTGCGGTGGAAGTTAAGCTATGGCTTGATCTCGGAACCTTCTAAGGTTTCGAGGTTGTTGTTGGAAAGACATGCAAAGCACATAAGCGCCGTTGTTGCGACGATGCTTTGTCTTTGTACTTTGTTGTTGTTTTCTAGATACCTTGTCTATTTTTTTCTTTATCCTTTTTTTGTAGTAAAATCTTGAAGGAGAGGGCTAAGGAAATTTTGTTGAAGTTGTGAAGCGTAAAACTAAAAAGGACGGGGACCGGGACTATTGGTGTTTCTTTCGATGATTTATCGATGTTGAGGATGAAGAGGCCGAGCTCGATCGGCGAAGCCGGTTATCGAATCAATGGTGAATGTTGAAGCACAGGAGAAGATTCCTTGTCCTTTGAAGGATGGTGAAAAAGTTTGTAAGTGATTTTAACTTCGATATGTTTTTATGATTTTTATTAAAAAACCTTCTTTTTCGACTCTCGCTTGTTTTTCAGCTCAATTTTTTCCTCGATCTTTGCTACTTCTTCCAAAGAAAAGATTATTGATGTTGGAGCTATGAAGGATGTGATTGGAGATCATCCGACTCCGCAAGTGGATGTTGATATCTGCGGAGCTTACTTCGAAGCTATATCGAAGTCTATTGACAATACTACGAAATTTTGTTTTGAGAGTGGTATTAATTTGGATTCTTATAAGTTTGTTGGAGTTGGAGTAGACAAGCTTCGCGTCCTTCGAAGAAGACATAGAGGCGTTAACCAAGTGTATTGATGATGCGTTCTCGGTTCCCGATCCGAGGCCGAGCTTGCGAAGATGAATCCTTTGGAGTTGGGCGATCTTTGGAATCAATTTGATGTATAAGGTAAAACTTCTTATTTTTGAATGTACTTTTCTTTGATGCAAAGTTTGATTATTTATAAATTGTTTTTCGATTAGTTTGTTTTGTTTGTATAGGGTGCTCTTGTGAACCGTGGGCTTAGAAAATCCCTTGAAGAGGCAGTCTTTGCAGCTTTTGCTATTCGTGAGAAATCATTATTGGTGGAGATTGAATCTCTAAAATCACAATTAGCAACTAAGGAAAAAGAGAGAGGTGATGTCGTTGATGAATGGCATAGGTTGGATCGATTGTACCATGGAGCCTCGATGTTATCAAGGAGAAGGATCAGCAACTCAAAGCTGCGAAGACTACTATTGAAAATCTTAAGAGAGAAAAGGCATCCTTGGAAAAGAAGAAGTCCGAGACCCGATGAACTCATCTTTGCGAAGGTTTAACGGGACTTGGGAACTTTGCAAGCGGGCTTATGAGAAGTGGGGGGCTGTGCCAGAAGATGCTTGTTGGGATCTCGGAGAGTATGATCTGTTTTTTAGCTAGCTTTGCGGCAAAGTATGAAGATCTTGGGGTTATGATTCAAGCTGCCGCGTGATTAACACGAGTGTTATGTATTCTACTCGGGCACTTCTCCATCTTATGAAGGAAGCCAAGGATCCCTTGTATGATACCTTCGCAAACGAGGGCTTTAAGTTTCTGGGGATTTGTTAGCAAGATCTCTCCTCGCACCACATTTGCTTTGCCGAAATTCTTTGAGCAATATTGGTGCAATTGTGGGCGGGAGCATTGTCTTGAGAAAGTAAAGGAAAAATTAAGAAGGGTAATACTCTTCCTCTATTTCATTGTTTTCTTTGTTCACTTTTTATTATTTTTTATTTGTTTTTCGACTTTGTCTTTTAACGGAATTTTGAACTTGACATCTTACAGGAGGAAGAGAAGTTTAGGAAGCTTAAGGAAGAGGAGGAGAGGATCGCTCGCGAAGTTGAAGAAAAAGAAAAGAACAATGTTAGTGAGCATAGGGGCTAGGATAAAATTTGTGGTTTAACTTTTGGAGTTTGAGAGAAGGGAAACTTTTGTTTGATAGATTTGTTGTAAATGTTGATAAGTTAAATGTTTGTGTGTAGTTTTTATTTGTGCTTAATGTTAATGAATTTGCGAAGTTAATTATTATTGTGAAGTTATATTTTGTTCTCGACTCTTATGGCTTAATTTTGACTTTGGAAAATCTTGCGGGGTTTCTTTACGCGAAGCCTGCGCAAGATATTGTTGTCGCGATGCCCCTTATGATTGCGAAAGGTGACTTTGTTTTCGAGGCTTCGGAGTTTTTCGAGGCTTCTGGTAGTGCTAATATTGATGAATTCGTGGATAAGCGTTTTGGAAAATCTAAGGTAAAAGATTCTTATAGGATGCCCAGGGTTGTTGATTTCAGCAATATTGGACAAGTAAGATTTGTGTTATTTTGGGCTATTTCTTTCTAGTCTACGTTTATTCTTTCTTGATGTAATAAAGGTTTTTTGTTTCAGTCTTCTTGCTCGAGTGCATCTCCAAGCTATATTTTTGGGGATGGTTTTCAAGATACAGCTGATAAAATAATCAACGAGGTTGTTGAAGACATTCTAAGTTTAAGCAAACAACTAGTGTTGCTTCGAAGAATTTTGATTGTTTTAAGTTTTGAATATGTTGTATGTAAAGTTTGAATAAGTACCTTGGATGATCTTTGTACCTTTGTATACATGTTTTTTATAATAAAGAATTTTATTAATTTAAAGTTCGTTGTTCACGCTTTCTTTTTGGAATGCGATCAAAAGACTTTGTTTTGACGTTAAAATTTCTCCTTTAGAGAATTTTGAAAACGTTTCCCCCCTTCTTTTTTTGCGAAGTAGGAGCGAAGACTTCGATTTGAAGTCAAAACTTCTCCTTAGAGAATTTTGAAAACGTCGTCCCCTTCTTTTTGCGAAGTAGGAGCGAAGACTTCGATTTGAAGTCAAAATTTCTCCTTATAGAATTTTGAAAACGTCGTTCCCTTCTTTTTTTGCGAAGTAGGAGCAAAGACTTCGATTTGAAGTCAAAACTTCTCCTTAGAAAATTTTGAAAACGTCGTCCCCTTCTTTTTTTTGCGAAGTGGGAGCGAAGACTTCGATTTGAAGTCAAAATTTCTCCTTAGAGAATTTTGAAAACGTCGTCCCCTTCTTTTTTTTGCGAAGTGGGAGCGAAGACTTCGATTTGAAGTCAAAACTTCTCCTTAGAGAATTTTGAAAACGTCGTCCCCTTCTTTTTGCGAAGTAGGAGCGAAGACTTCGATTTGAAGTCAAAACTTCTCCTTAGAGAATTTTGAAAACGTCGTCCCCTTCTTTTTTTGCGAAGTGGGAGCGAAGACTTCGATTTGAAGTCAAAACTTCTCCTTAGAGAATTTTGAAAACGTCGTCCCCTTCTTTTTTTGCGAAGTGGGAGCGAAGACTTCGATTTGAAGTCAAAATTTCTCCTTAGAGAATTTTGAAAACGTCGTCCCCTTCTTTTTGCGAATTGGGGCGAAGACTTTGATTTGAAGTCAAAATTTTCCTCCTTAAGACTTCGATTTGAAGTCAAAATTTCTCCTTAGAGAATTTTGAAAACGTCGTCCCCTTCTTTTTTTTTGCGAAGTAGGAGCGAAGACTTCGATTTGAAGTCAAAACTTCTCCTTAGAGAATTTTGAAAACGTCGTCCCCCTTTTTTTGCGAAGTGGGAGCGAAGACTTTGATTTGAAGTCAAAATTTCTCCTTAGAGAATTTTGAAAACACCGTCCCCCCTTTTTTTTTTGAAGTAGGAGCGAGGACTTCGATTTGAAGTCAAAATTTCTCCTTCGAGAATTCTGTAGGTAATAATTTTAGTTTTGTACTTAAATTATACCTACTTTGTTTTTTTTTTTGTGAAAACTTTTAGCCGATGTTGAAGAGCTTTGCTTTTCGGCTTTTTGAGTAAATTAAAAGATAAGTGAAGAATGCACACATTTGGGGAAACTACTTTCTCATTTATATTTGACATGAGAATTTTACAATAGAGTTCGCCTCGTTAAAAACCACTCACCCGCGAAGGGCTTCCCCGAGTGGAAAAAAAGTGCAGCTCTTGATTGAAATGATAAAATGCTTCTAAGAAGTTGAATCTAACTTGCTTATTTACAAAACTTAAAAGGGAAAAAACTTTAAGGATAATACTTGCGAAGGTCCTTGATGTTCCATGTATGGCTCAATTCTTCTCCTTTGAGACTCTCCAAGTGATAGGATCCTTGCCTGTTTGACTTTGTTATGATGAAAGGTCCTTCCCTTTTTTTGCTGAAATTTTCCCACGGTATCTTCGTTTCTTTTCCTTTTGAGCACGAAGTCTCTCTTGGCTGTAAATCTCTTTTCACTACTTTCTTGTTGTACCACTTGCTTGTTTCTTCTTGATATTTTCTGAGATTCATCACAGCTTGGTTTCTTTCTTCTTCGAGCAAGTCTTTGCTTGTCTTTTGGTCCTCTTCGCTCGTGATTTGGACACTTGTTCTTGGACCTTCGAATTGTATCTCTTCCGGAGTCATTGCTTCATCACCATATAGTAACTTGAAGGGTGTAAATTTTGTTGATCTTGTTGTGGTTGTATTGTGACTCCAAACAATCCTTGGTAATTCCTCAACCCATTTTCCTTTTGGGAGTCCTACTAGATTCTTTGAAATTCCCACACATATGATGCCATTTGCTCTTTCAAACTGCTCCATTGGATTGAGGGTATTTGGTGATGCGAAGCAAAGTTGGATTCCCATACTTTCACAATAGCTTCGAAATCTTATTTGTCAAATTGAGTACCGTTGTCCAAAGTTATGTGTCTTGGAACTCCGAATCTGCAAATGATATTTTGCCAAAGAAACTTTTTCATTGTTGTGGATGACATGTTTGTGATTGGCTTCGCTTCTATCCACTTTGTGAAATATTCAACCGCAACAATCGCATATTGATGATTGCCTTGGGGTTTGGTGGAAGTTTGCCAATTATGTCTATTCCCCATCTTGCTAGTGGCCAAGTAGGTTCAATGTCTTTGAATTGGATTGGTCGGGGCATTTGACTTGTTTTTGAGATTTGGCAATTGTGACAAGTTTTGACTATTTCCTTGCTATCTTTTTTGAGTTGTTGGCCAATAGAATCCTTGTCTAAATGCCTTTCTGCTATGGCTCTTGGGCGGCATGATTTCCACATGTTCCCTTTGTGTATTTCTTGCAGCAAGTCTTTACCTTGTTCGCTTGAAATGCATTTGAGTAATGGTTCACAAATGCCATGCTTGAAAAGTTGATTGTCAATAAGCTTGTAATTTCTTGTCTTGTGCTTCATTCTTATTTCTTGACTTCGCTTTACGGTTCATAAAATCCTCTTAAGAATCTTTGTTATCTCGATCTCCAATCTTCGCTCTCAATGATGTGAATGTATTTTGGCTCTTCAAGTTTTGCTTTTATCGAAGATTCGATAATATTTGATAAAACACATCCGGAGGCAACTTACTTTTTGATTTCTTTGCCTTCGCGATTTCATCGGCCTCTTCATTGTTTGTTCTTGAAATGCTTCTTCTTGTGAATCCTTTGAAATGTTTCTCTTGATCCCTCACATTTTGCAAGTACTTTGCTAACTCGGGTCTTTTGCTTTGTAGTTTTTCTCGACATGGCTCGCCACAACTTGAGAATCTGTTTTTATCAAGATTCTTTGTACGCCCATTGCTCTTGCTTTGCGAAGCCCGGCAATCTTGCTTCATACTCCGCGATGTTGTTGGTGCATCGAAATTCAAGTCTTCTTTGCATATTTCATTTTGACTCTGTTGGCGAAGTGATTATTCTTTGCTATGCCGACCCACCGCGGAGCCCCATGCTCGTCACAATTCATTGTCCATTCTTGACAGGACAAAGTCCACTCTTGATGATCTTTTTGGTCTTTGCAATTTATTCTTGGTGTCCAATCGAGATGAAATCTGCCAATACTTGTGACTTTATTCTTTGTTCTCTTCTCAAATTCAATGAAATATTGTGAGATTTCAGCTGCCCACTTTCCAAGCCTTCGAAGATTTACAACTTTGGAGTACATCTTTGAGTGGTTGATTTGTTGGAATTCTTACTTTGTGAGCCAAGAAGTAGTGCTTCAACTTTCTTGTTGCCATAAGTACTTTTTGCATATGATATTTTCTTGATTTCGAGTAAAACAACTTTGATCCAGGAGAGGGCTTCGGAGACAAAGTAAACCGGTTCTTATTTCTTCGCGTGGTCTTTCTCTCTTTCTTGCACTAGAAGCTGGCTTTATCGCTTTTTTCGGATGCCGAGATGTATAAGAGTAGTTCTTGATCAACATTTGGTGTTGTCAATGTAGAGGGACTTGTGAGATATCTCTTTATTTCTTCAAAAGCTTTTTGTTGCTCTTCTCCCCATGTAAAGTTTGTCTTCGCCCCTTTGAGTGCTTGAAAAATTGGGAAGCTTTTTTTTCTGGCGACTTTGATATGAACCGGTTTAACGAAGCCAATCTTCTGTTAGTTTTTGGATGTCCTTGATATTCTTTGGAACTTCCGTTTGCATGATCGCTTTTATTTTTCTAGATTCGGGTCGATGCCTTTTCTTTGAAACTATGCATCCGAGAATCTTGCCTTTTTGTACTCGAAGGTACATTTTTCGAGGATTGAGTTTGAGATTTGATTTTCTCAAATTTTCAAAAGTCCGCTTTTAAGTCTTTCAGTGTGGTCTTCGCGTTTCTTGCTTTTCACTATTATGTCGTCAACATATGCTAGTAGATTGTCTCGATTTGATCTTTAAGTGCTACCGAAGTCATTCGATGAAGCTTGACCCGGCATTGCGAAGCCCCTCTCGCCATTCTCTGGAAGCAAGTAAGTTCCAAATGGCGTGATAAAACTTTGTCTTTTCTTCATCTTCTTTTTTTCATGTAAATTTGATGATATCACGAGAAGCAATCGAGGAAACTTAGCATTTCACTTCCTGTAGCTTGATCGACCAATGTGTCAATTCTTGGTAGAGGGAAATTGTCTTTTGGGCAAGCTTTGTTGAGATCTGTAAAATCTATGCACATTCTCCATTTTCCATTGCTTTTCTTTATCATCACAATGTTTGCCGACCATTGTTGTGGTAGAAATACCCCTGTTTTTACATAGTCAAACCGTCAACAAAGTACTCCTTTTGGAAGCTAACATACATATAAACAATGATTTCTTATGCAAATAACCTAGTTCCACATGTAGATGTCATTCTTTGTATACGGATGTGAAACTAGAGGAAATCGGCTAAAATGACACATTTGGTCACCATCCGGTCGACACCCCAAGTATGGCCATTGGACAATTTGACATCACCATCATGATCTCCATGTCCTATGAAGCTTCCACACAAGATTTGAAGTCATTTGGCCACAAGAACTACATCGGCCGATGCATGACCATTTCATCGACATGTGGGACACCTCCTAGAAGAGCCGGAATAGGCCAAGGCCCAATGGACCCACATCGGCCGACCAATGACCATTGGCCCAAACTCTTCCAATGTGTCCCGCCACGTCACCAATCCATGGGAAACCAAGAGAAGGCACCGATTGGTCCGTCAAGGCGTCCCTTGGATCGTGTGGGTACAAAACAGATGTCACGGCGGGGTTCGGGTCAAGACACGTAAAACCGACGGTGGGGCCAACATCTCCAAAACCGGGGATGGCCCACAGGTCATGGACCATGGTCGGCCGACCATGGACCATTTGGCCAAGGACGTCCTCCCACGCCCATCACATTGTCCACATGCTGAAATTACCTCACACGTTGATCTTAAGGCGGTTGCATGGCGGTTTGATCCAACGGAGGGCAATAGAGGTCACGCGGATCGATGACGTGGCGCCGAGTAGCCCCTACTCCACCTTGGGGCTATAAATACCCCCACCCCTTCACTTCCAAGACATGACCACAAGGAGAACTCCACTCCAATGTAGTAGGCGAAGCCCCTGCTCCTTTAGTGTAGTAGTAGAGTGAGAGAGGGAAGTCTTACGGAGGAAGCCCCGGGTGCTGTCGGGGAATCTCCTCCGAGGTGTACCTCTGTGGTGTACTTCTTCTAGTGAGTAATACATCTCGAGTTCTTTTATACTTTGCATATCCGGTTTAGTATAGTAGCTATTCACTCGTTCTTCATTGGTACATTGCTTTGCTTTAGTAGAGTGTTCTAGCCTAGCTAAGTACTGGGGTTAGAATAGTAAGAGTTAGCGTAGGCGTGGTGTCTAGGCTATACCTTACCGATGTATGCCACTTTTTGGGACGGATGGATTGTGATAGCCAAGTAAGGTAGTGACGACCCTTCCGGTCTCTCGTATAGATCACCACGTGTTTAGGCAAGTTCTTAAAAGGTAAGGCTCCGATAAAATAGTAGTTTGGTAGTGGTGACTTTATTCACCGATTATCACCTCGCCTCCAAGTGTCCGAGGGCCGATAAAGCCACGTTTAGCTACCTAGCCTATCCGGATATCATAGCTATAGAAAACCTCTCAACTCAACTACCAAATACACACCTTGTGTCATCATAGGACGAGTCTTGATTCTTTGTTAGTTCACTTCACGTTCCTCGTGGAAATCGATACACGGAATACTCCGGTGAAAAGCTACACCGACAGCCGTGCGGCGCTGCGGTTTACCGTTGCCATACTTAGGTGTATCAGTCCTTTAGTGGTAACACTAAAGAAGCGTCAACAAGCTTTTTTCGGCGCCGTTGTCGGGAACGGTAGCTGTCTTAACATTGAATTGGGTCGCCCAAGTTATCTTTTATTTTTACCTTTCTTTTTTTTTTCTTTTTCCACAATGAACCAAACACCCATATCCCATTTCACCGCTCCAAAGGGCGCTTGTTTGGAGCCTCCACCATCATCACAACCTATCCATACATCTAGCTATGAGCTTCGCCCGGGCTTCATAGCCATGGTTCAGAAAAACCTTTCTCCGGGGACAAAGATGAGAACCCCTATGCTCATTTGCGTGAGTTTGAGCAATTGTGTTCATGTCTTCACATTGAGGGCATGACACGAGATACCCTTCGTTGGAAGCTCTTTCCGTTCTCTTTAACGGGAAAAGCTAAACAATGGTATGCTCGCTATGTAGAGAGTATAGGAGGAGAATGGGAAAAGCTTTAAACCAAATTTTGTCTTACCTTCTTCCCTATCTCCCGTGTTGTCCATCTTCGAATAGAGGTCCTATCCTTTAAACAGAAGGAAAAGGAATATCCGGGCATAGCACGGGCCCGTATCACCGATTCAACATCATATGGCCCCGACCTTGGTATTTCTAAACCAGCATTATTGCAACATTTCTATTGCGGCCTTACCAAGGAATCAGCCCAAAACCTTGACATAGCTTC
The DNA here is from genome assembly GCA_015847255.1 of Hyparrhenia diplandra. Taxonomy (NCBI): domain Eukaryota; kingdom Viridiplantae; phylum Streptophyta; class Magnoliopsida; order Poales; family Poaceae; genus Hyparrhenia; species Hyparrhenia diplandra. The sequence continues at coordinate 183,323 of JADLZK010009512.1, forward strand.
GGGGAGCTTTCTTGCGTCTCCCTCGTTAGTGAAGGGAAGAAAGTTCTCTCTAGGATCTTTGAGAACACCCCTTACACTAACATCTACGATGAAGCTTTAGAGGAAAACCCAATCCCCAAGCAAAAGGAGATCTCAATGGCACAAACACCACCATTCCTATCCAAAAGTCCTGCCATCAATCCTGAACCACAAATACCCCAGATTGCGAAGGAAGAAGAAATTCAACCTTCAAAACATCCTTACAAATTCGAAGAGGATCTATTTCCTGATTTTGCTGATTATGGGAACACCTTGAATCACCATTTCCAAAAGGGACCTTCAAAGAGACACCATTCTAAATCCCTAAATGAAGGATCTCGTCAAAAGCATCCCAAATCATCATCATCTTACCTCTCAAAACCTCAAGTGGGGCATAAGTCTGCTGAAGAAATGTCGAGTGAGCCCATAGAAGGAGAATCAAAACATCAAGAAGAATCTAGCCTCTTCCCTTCTATGCCCACAACCGATATATTCTCAAGACCCAATTCTAAACCAATCTATCGCCCGAGCACCCCCATTGTACTTTCCCTTATGAGTCTTATGATCGTCGATCAATGACTCTAGGAATGCAAAGGATGAGCTCAAGTCAATCTCTTCTATCCCCGTGACTCATCCAAGTCTACGGGAGGACTCGAGATAGTCATGAAGAAGAAATTGCTCATCCTCTTATAAAGCTCGGTCCGAGACCCCTCTATCCAAGAGAAGTCTTGGACGGTGAGATGACCATGGAATGTCATAGGCATGGAATGACAGAACCAAAGTGTTTACCTATGGAAATTCATGAGACATCAACTTTAGAGCTTGAAAACAAAGAAATCAAGGATGATCATGGAAGCTATTTTCTACCCTTCTTTCAAAATTCATGCTTCTTTGATAAATATTCCAAATATATCCTCCACTTTACCACCACCAACCATAAGAGCTACAACCCACTATTGTTCCTTGTCCATAAAATATTTGAAATCATGGTTGTAGATGCTTATGTTTATCATAAGCATTCCAAATCTCATAGTAGTTTGGCGTGACGTAAAGATTGGTGTTGGAGGGGAAACGCTATCACCAATATGAGATTTTTAGAGGTTTCCCAAAGACAAGCTTATGTCTTAAAACAAGCACTTCCTAAAGACAACTCGAGATTTCATCACACTAATAAAAGTTGTCAAATGACTCTCAGTAAAGAAATCTTTGAGACATAATTGTGAAAGTTTTCTTCGGGTATTTTTGTCACTAACCCTTTCAGGTTTACACAAAAATAATGAAGGATAGAACTACAAGGTAAATCAATCTAAACACCGGCAAAGCATGTTCGATGGAGGACTCCATCACCTACACTTGATATTGCTTTGCATCAAATGCTACAAAATCCAAGTGTGGGGGATGGAAGTCTCTAAAGAACTCATGACATGCTTCATGTGTTGTTTAGTTGTTTCTACTTTGCTTTTGCATAATGTCTTGCTCACTTTGCTTAGTCATAAAAAAAAAAATGTATCATTAGTTCACCATTAATGTCTCATCTTAATTATGCAAATGAATCTTGTTAGACCTTTTCTGTTTCTAAACATGTTTGGTTTGAGAGTAATGTATACAAGGCTCTCATAGGTTATTTAAATTAAGCATGGTGCTTAGGTTAAATGCCCTTCCTTAATCAAACAAGACATGGTGTCAAGTTTGATTATTTGAACAAAAAGATGTTTTGCATAGAATTAGGATGCAAAATTTGATTCATGTTCTTAGCGTAAGTTTACGAGAATGTTTGGTGAACAATAAATGATTGATACTCCAACAAGGGAAAGTTGATCTCTACTAAATACTAAAACCTATATTTGTAGCATGGAATATCACCCTTAGCTAGATAACACCATTACCCCAACTTTGCTTCCTTTGGGTATGTGTTGTCCGCTAATCTCTTTTAGGAAAGAATATGGACACGCCATGGCAAGATGATTAAAGGGTTCAACTCCAAAGACAAGACGATCCTCACATCCAACCCAAGACCCAAGCTATTAGGACATTGAAGATGCTAGAACATCAAGATGGCCATCCCTCATCATCAACAAGTATGATGACAACTTCTTTGAGGTAAGTGGCTAGCAAATTAATTTCTTGTTCATATGCATAGCCAAAAAGATGACATGACAAAGTACCCTTTCAATAATGATTTAACTAAACTGAAACCACATGTCCTATTTTTGTGGTTTGCATATGAAATTTGACTAGCTCTTCTAGATTTACATAGTTGAAGTATCTACCATGCAAAATTTGAGCATGTTTGGCCATCAAAGGTGCATCGGCCGATGCACTAAAAGTGGCCAATAGGGCCCAACTTTGGTGAATGTGTAGAGGAGAGCGTAGAGATGAGTGTGACGGAGTCTGTTTTCCCAAATCCAAAAATATGAGGGTCGGCCGACCTAGGAAGTGAGCCTTCTGAGCTCACGGACACTTGAGGCATTTTTGGGAGAGTTCAAGGATGACATCCCAATAAACGGTTCAGACCCGTTGGGTCAAACCCACATCGGCCGAGTCATCCATTCTAGTCATTTGGCTTGGGGGTGAGTGAGATGAGTATAGAAAGTCATAATGATCATGCTTAGACCATTAGGATGGGTCAGGACACGACTTGGCACGTCGGCCGACCCCCTACTTGGGCCTTTTGGCTTGAGGGCAGGTGAGGTATGTTCTAGACACACTATAGAACACGTCTAGACCATTGGTTCGACTTCGTGTTTTGGTGCATAGGCCAACCTGTTCACTTCACACCAAATTGGTCACCTAATGTTCAGAGGCCTCGCTATCATTGATGGAGGAGCGTCTGAGCTCGGTGTCAAACTGGGAGTCGTTGGCACACCTCTCTCCTTAAGCCTTTCTCCCCTCACTTCTCTCTTCACCACCAGCCATACCCACCACCACATTTGGCGCCCATCAATGACCTGGGTAAGGAACCCAAGGGTCCTTCCATAAACCCCATGGCGCCCAACAAACATCAAAATGACATTATGATCATGGACGTCATTGATGTGACTCCACTAGCCAGAACCCCCTACTAGAGACCAACCTAGGCATCAGGATGTGACGGTCGACGTGACCTTAGGTTGGCCAATGCAGTCCATGATGCCAAAACACACTTGTGGCATGCCTTGAGCCCGGTCTCCACATAGGGAGGTGCCTGAGTTACGTCCATGAAATCTCTAAGAAAAAAATGAACATTTGAGTTCTGCTAGTGTTTTTCCACTAGCAGAACACCTGCACTTGATGTTTTCTTTGCCCATGTGTCTCAGGCCGTGCAAAAGCCAGTGTGGGGGTGATCGGCCGACCACCCAACTGAAGGATATCAACGTTTGGACCCTGCCACGTTGATCACCTTCGCATCAAGAACACACTGTGAAAATTTGAGCCTGAATGGCCATAAGAGGCACATCGGCCGACCACCCAACAGAAGGATCTCAACGTTTGGACCATGCCACGTTGATCACCTTCGCATCAAGAACACACTGTGAAAATTTGAGCCTGAATGGCCACAAAAGGTAGGTCGGCCGACCAATCAATTTTCAAGAATTGGAAAACCGCCCAGTGCGGGGATTGATCTATCAGATGAGAGGAAGAGCACCACGGTGGCCGATTTGTCAAGTAGCTCCAAAAGTGGCATCGGCCGATGCCACCTTGGACCCCTCGGGCCCACCTGTCAAAGCATCCGGACACTTCCCCATTGGTTTGCAATTCTCATCCCCTCATTTTTCTATTCATTTTAGATTATATCTATTCGTTTTATCCCTTTTTTTTTAATTTATAAATATAAAACTAGAAGAAGCACCTGAAAATAAAACTTTGAAGAAGTAACATTTTCATGACATCTTGAAGATAAAATCTGTCATAAAGTTTATTTCTTGTGCAAACTTATGTTTGTGGGAAAAATACATTATTAGGGAAAAGTCATATTGACTAAGATGTTGTGACTTGTGATATAGTTCGAGCTTATGCATCAACCTCTTTTACTCAAGGTACTTGGAGATTTGTCTTGATAAAAACATAAAACCATAGTGTCACACACTCCTCAATGATGAAAATACCAACCAAAGCCATATGCATTACTCATACATGTTCAGCGCCCCATATATGCTACTTGCGGTTGTATTGAGTTTTGGCAAATCTAGTGACCCTTGTTGAGGATTATATCATGCTCCCAAGATCAAGATCACGTACACTCCACATCTATATGCTACTTCTACACTAGAAGTACGCACTACATCCCTTTTTTCCCAGTTCCACCATCAAAATGCTCTATGCTTTAAGTTGTGATCTCTCTAGATATATAGATGGTGAAAAGAGACATTAGCTATGCAAAAGTAAAAAAAAAAAAAAAAAAAAAGAGAGAGGAAATAATGGACACAAGTCCAGGGTGAGTAGAACCCACCTCTCCAAAAAAAAAAAAAAAAAAAAGAGAGAGAGGAAATAATGGACACAAGTCCGAGGGTGAGTAGAACCCACCTCTCCAAAAAAAAAAAAAGTTGGACACATGAAGGTCCAAGTATGTATATTTATGATAGCCATGTCTCAATAATAATAATAATAATAAGGTAGAGAGAGAGATCACATCCAATGAAGGAGCAAAACAAAGTTATCCATATTTTCCACACACATGCACATTCTTGATCTAAGGGCATGATACTTTTCTCTTAGGATCCTAGTTTTGACTTTACAATATATGCAATGCAAGTATGCAATCATGTTTATCCCTACCTCAGCTCCACATAGACCTTTGTAGTAGGATGAAACAAAAAGGCACTTTCATGTTATGCCGTGGTGAGGATCTATATACTATTGAGTGACTTGAGAGTACCCAATCGAGGAGTATAAGTGATCTATGTGATTTTCTTTTTTAACTTATATATAAAAAAAAAAACTCCAAGAACTAAAATGTGAATGCGGAAGATGACTTGCTTTGAACTATTCCATTTCCCAACTTCTCAAGGATTTATGATAGACACAACCACATATCCCACTCACATAGGAAATGCTTAGAAATAATCTTATGGTAGTTCAATATCTCATAAGTGTTATGTCCATGTTTACTTCAACCTCCCTCCTTTGCTTGAGGACAAGCAAAGATGTAAGTGTGGGGGATCTTGTTGACGGCAGAAATACCCTGTTTTTACATAGTTAAACCATCAACAAAGTACTCCTTTTTGGAAGCTAACATACATATAAACAATGATTTCTTATGCAAATAACCTAGTTCCACATGTAGATGTCATTCTTTGTATACAGATGTGAAACTAGTGGAACTCGGCTAAAATGACACATTTGGTCACCATCCAGTCAACACCCCAAGTATGGCCATTGGACAATTTGACACCACCATCATGATCTCCATGTCCTATGAAGCTTCCACACAAAATTTGAAGTCATTTGGCCACAAGACCTACATCGGCCGATGCATGACCATTTCATCACGAGACATCGACATGTGGGGACACCTTCTAGAAGAGTTGGAGAAGGCCAAGGCCCAATGGACCCAACATCGGCCGACCATGATACTTTGGCCCAAACTCTTCCAATGTGTCCCGCCACATCACTAATCCATGGGGAACAAGAGAAGGCACACGATTGGTCCGTCAATACGTCCCATGGATCGTGTTGGTACAAAATGAACGTCCACGGCAAGTTCGGACTCAAGACACGTAAACCGGCAGTGGGGCCAAATGTTCCAAAGCACCTGGGGGTGGCCCAGGTCATGGACCATGGTCGGCCGACCATGGCCCATTTGGCCAAGGGCGCCCTCCCACGCCCATCACATTGTCCACATGCTGAAATTACCTCACACGTTGATCTTAAGGCGGTTGCATGGCGGTTTGATCCAACGGAGGGCAATAGAGGTCACGCGGATCGAGATGACATGGCGCTGGAGTAGCCCCTACTCCACCTTGGGGCTATAAATACCCCCCACCCCTTCACTTCCAAGACATGACCACAAGGAGAACTCCACTCCAATGTAGTAGGCGAAGCCCTACTCCTTTTAGTGTAGTAGTAGAGTGAGAGAGGGAAGTCTTACGGAGGAAGCCCCGGTCTGTCGGGAATCTCCTCCGAGGTGTACCTCTCTGCGGGTGTACTTCTTCTAGTGAGTAATACATCGAGTTCTTTTTATACTTTGCATATCCGGTTTAGTATAGTAGCTATTCACTCGTTCTTCATTGGTACATTGCTTTGCTTTAGTAGAGTGTTCTAGCCTAGCTAAGTACAGGGTTAGAATAGTAAGAGTTAGCGTAGACGTGGTGTCTAGGCTATACCTTACCAATGTGTATGCCGCTTGTCGCACGGATGGATTGTGATAGCCGATAAGGTAGTGACAGCCCTTCCGGTCTCTCGTATAGATCACCACGTGTTTAGGCAAGTTCTTAAAAGGTAAGGCTCCAAGTAAAAAAATAGTAGTTTGGTAGTGGTGACTTTATTCACCGGATTATCACCCTACGCCTCCAAGTGTCCGAGGGTCGATAAAGCCACGTTTAGCTACCTAGCCTATCCGGATATCATAGCTATAGAAAACCTCTCAACTCAACTACCAAATACACACCTTGTGTCATCATAGGACGAGTCTTGATTCTTTGTTAGTTCACTTCACGTTCCTCGTGGAAATCGATACTGGAATACTCCCGGTGAAAAGCTACACCGACAACCGCGGCGCTTGCGGTTTACCGTTGCCATACTTAGGTGTATCGGTCATTTAGTGGTAACACTAAAGAACCGTCAATGACCATGTTGTAAATTGAACTTCTCTTATAACTTTTGCATCAGGCAATCTTCGTACTTCAGCCTTCGCGGCCATTGTTCTGTCTTCGGAGATTTTTCGTAACTTTTGTTTCTTTGGCTTGACGTTTGGGTCGATGTTGGTCGGTGTTCGATGATATCTCTGCCGACTCCCTCTAGGTCTTTTTTGTCGACCAAGCGAAGACATCTTGATTGCTTCTTAGGAAACTTATAAGTTGTTCTTCTTCTTCTTTTGTTAGATTGGCGCTAATGATGACTTTTTTGTATGTTACCATTGGATCTAACAAGACTTCCTTGGTTTCTTTCTTGGAACATGTCTTTTTTTTTTTTGTGACTTCGCGTTTTTACGTCTCATTTTCGTCTTCGATTTCTTCGATGGCCAAAACATTTCTTTGGGCCGGAGTTGAATCTTTCTCAATGTTTCTTGCTTCGTTTGATTTCCATGAATTGATATTGGCCCATTTATTCTTTGGAACTTTCATGCACAAGTAAGAGTAGTTGATTCTTGCGTCAAGATATTTAAACTTCCTCTCCGAAGATTGCATTGTATTGGCTATGCATTTCAACAACATCAAATGCCACTTGTTCTGTTCTTGCATTGTTTTTTGTTTCGAAGGATCTTTTGGCAAAGACGATTCTTCCAATTGAATTTATCCTTTTGCCACCGAAGCCAACTAATGGATATTATTCGCTCTTCCCAAATTTTGTCTTTTGATTCCCATTGCATCTAATGTTGATGCGAAGAGTATATCGCGGAGCTTCCTCCATCTACTAGAATTTTTGTGACATCCCATCCATCTATGTTTGCTTCTATGACCATGGCATCCATGTGTGGGTAATCTTTGAGTTTCATGTCTTGTTCTCGTAAAAATGATTGGTTGGTGTGACCATTTTGTCTTCTTGTAAGGTCCCTCCATTGTTATTGAGTTAACTCTTCGGAAGTAGTTCCTTCTTTCGTTGTTTGTTGTATGTTCTATTTGTTACCACCATGATTGTCATTATTCTCGCCCCTCGCTTGTAGTTGATACAATTTGGTGAAGCATTGTTTTGTATTTTTGGTGTGTTGTTTGCAATTGAAGCCTCGGGTTGCAAATTATGTGCCTGCCCCCATTGTGGCGGAGCTATTGCTAGTGGTTGGCAATTGTATATCGGAGGTGGCCCTCGTAGGACTTGCTTGATTATAACTTGGGTCGAAGTAAGCTTGATTTTCTGGAAGTGCTTGCTTGAGACAAGAAGTTTATTGATCTTTGATTTTCCATCGATTTGCCTTCTTGTTGTAATTGTTCTATGCTTTTCTTCACCATTGGGCACATCTTCGAGGTATGGCCAGCCCCTTTGCCGTGAATGATGCAATACATTTCTTCGGGCTTCAAGATTCTTCTTTCCCCAAATCTTTGATTGAAACCTCCTCTTTGGTTGTTATTGAAGTTTTCGTTGTTATATTGGCTTCGGCTGATTGTTTTGTGCTTGGATGTTGTCTTCGCTTTGCTCATTGTTGATTTGGTTTACGCGAAGTGGTGCTTGGTATTGATGGTAATATGGTCTTCGCTCAAAATTATCTTTGTCTCGAATTGATTGTTTGTCTTCGCTTGATTTTCTCGCGTGCATTCTCTTCTTCGGTCTTTTTCCCGAAATCATCGTCGACCTTGCATATTTTTGGATTTCTTCGTATAGTTGAGCAACGGTTGTTGGTCTTTCTCTCTTTAGATGCGAAGACAATTGTAAAAACTCTGAGGCCTCGACAAAGCAATGATGACGACTTCGTGCTCAGTAACTTCTAGAATTTGGGTTTTCATTTGGATGAATCTTTTATAATATTGAATTATCGGCTCCTTTGGGTATTGTTTGATATCAAATAGATCATCGCTTGTTAGGCCCGTGTGTTGGAAGCCTTGGAAATCAACTAGCGAGTTGTTACGAAGTTGTTCCCAACTTTTGAGGGACCTTGGCTTGAGTGAAGCATACCACTTTTGCGCTGGTCCTTTCATTGCCATGATGAGTGCCTTCGCTAGAGTTTTATCATCTCCCCCTCCTGATTCAACAGCTGCTTCAAAACTCATCAAAAATTGTCTTGGGTCTGTCAGTCCTTCATAAGTTGGTATGACGTTGAACTTGAACCCTTTTGGCCATTTTGCCATTTATAGGTCTACTGATAATGGAGATTCTGGATCAATTGTGACTATTGCCTTTTCATTGCTTTGGTCTGTCTTGGCTTCGCCTGTTATCATGACTTCGCGGTCTTGATTGTTAAGTTCTTCGCTCAATCTCTTTAGCTCTGCTTCGGCTTCTTCAATTCTTTGCTTCAAGGTCTTTTCTCTTGTTCTGGCTTTGCAAGCCTCAAGTTCTTTCTGTTTTTTGATCAATTCTTCTTCTAGTTCTTGTAACTTCTTTGCTTCTTCGCTTTGGTCTTCTTGGGAGTTGACTTCTTTGGAGATATTGTCTCCGCTTGCTCTTGGTGCTTCCTTCTCTGTTGTTGTTGCTTCTTCAGTGATAGTTGCTGACTTGTTCTTGGGAGGTCTCCCCATGATTTCTTGATGGCCGTGGGATAGATCGTTGCTCACACAAACGGTGGCGCCAAGATGTTGGGTGATTGCTCAACACAACATGTTATTGATGATGATATGGTTTACAAAGTGGTCATTCAACATGGCGATTACAAAGGATGTCTGGGGGTATTTATAGGCCCCCCTGACTTCGTATCTGTAAAAATGTTTAAATCCCTAGAAAGTTTCCCTACGAAGTGTCTTCTCTCGCGAAGGTGTTCCTTCTATCTTCACGGCTCTCTTTGAGATCGACTTGTGTCTTCGCAATGATCCCAATTCTTCTAGGAAGGATTCTTTTAACTTCGCAGCCGAAGGCTGCTGTGATCATCTTCGCCGGATGCCGTCTCTATCTCTTCCTTCTCGACCATGTCTCTTTTCCTCTGAAGCCAATACTGTCTTGAAGTCGTCGTCTTGCACGTAGCTCTGCTGGTTATCCTGAAAACTTCAAAGTTTGGGACAAGAGTTTAAGACAGTAAATCAAAGTTAGGGACCCAACAAAGCACCTGTTCTACACTACTAATATACGTCCATACATATATGTGTATAAACGAATTAAGCACCAAAAGCAGGCAACTAGTGTGGCCACACGTCGTTTGCTGTCCTCGGCCGTCCAATCGGCCTAGATCGGCTGAGTCTCCACATTTTTAAAAAAATCTCTGAACTCTTGCAAAATAGACCCGCAGTTCGTCTTCCATTCTATGGTTTTTCTAAAAAAAGTCCTCAAGCTAGCAAAATAAAAATAGAAAATTTAAATAAAAAAAATGGCTACACCATAACATAAAAGAAAGAAAGAAAATAAAAATAAACAGAAAACCACATAAAAAGAAAAGAAAAGTAAAAAGAAAAAAGAAAAAGAAACAGCTTCCAGCCCGGCAAGGAAGTGAGTTGCAAAAGCCCGCATGGAAGCAAGCAACGGCCCACGCAGCCTAGCAAGCATGTAGCTTGCAGATCAAAGAAACAACAGCTATAGGCGTGGCTGGGCTGGGCCAACAATGCAAAATGGGATGCATAGGGAGGGGAACAGTGCTGCACGGCGACTGATCGGCAATGAAAATGCAAAACGGACCGTCATTTTTTTTGACTCTGAAAACATCAACTGCTGCCTTTATATAAAAGAAAAATTTAAAATTACTCTCCGATCTTGACCTTGCAAGTCCAACCAATACACGCCTATCCTTTGCCCTGCCAAATCAAAGTTGATTGGTTTATTATTAAGCAACATATACATCCTGATCCTGTTGATTGTGCGAGGTGACACTGTCGTCCAATAATTAACATGGGTCAAGCCGGGATGCATTAGTTTTTGCCCATGCTGATGAATGATCCCGACCTAACACACGCTCTTCCGTCACTTGCAGACGTCGTTTGAAGTATCAGTAATGGGAAAACCTTGATATGACTCCAGCATAGAGCACCTAGAAAAAGGCTAACACAGGAGAAAATGCTCTGCTCGGCCATGGGAAAGCTTGATGGAGAAAAGCCTGGACGAACGGGGAACCGATGAACTATCGATGGATTTGGGAAATGAGAAGTCCCGCCCGAGTACGCGCGACAACAGCAGATGATGGCTGCGCAGGTGTAGAAGAGGTCCAGCAGCGAGCAGATGATGGAGAGCGTGGCGCCAGCGAGGCTGCTGGCGTGCTTTAGCGAAAGCCGCCGTGGAAACCAAACCAGACATCATGAGCATGTGATAAGAAACTCACATGGAGATGTCTCGCGAACGCCATCCGAGATGCAATCGAAATTGACAATTTTTTTTTTTTTTCATAGTGTACACATGTGATGTAAGGACAACTCATCAAATTTCATGATTTTTCAACTCCGTTCGAATTTTATAGAATTTTAAAACAATCGACCCGCAAGTGAGCCGGCGTGTTTCGCGCACAAGATATTCGAATTTTGGTGTCCGGCCATGGATGAGGACTCAATATACACTCACAATTATGTTTATCATTTTTTGAGTCATTTAGATCCATTATTCGAATCACTTGCAGTTGAAATTTTAGTTTTCGAAAGAAATTCAAATAGTACATGAAAACTCATAAAATATAGTAAAAAGATTGACAAAAATTCCAAACTTCAACAACGAACTACAAGTACTGTTGCTAAGCTAGAGAAAAATTTGTGATGGCTAAATCAAATTTTTTAAATTTTCTTTGCTGAGAGCTGGCTCCAGGGCTCTCGGCAAAGACAAAATTCGCCGAGAGAGTACTCGGCATAGGCTGGAGATTTGCCGATGGCCGGATCACAGGGCGCTCGGCAAAGACTAGGACTTTGCCAACGGCCGGATCGGGGGGGCTCTTGGCAAAGGCGAAGCTCTTGCGAGCACGACCCCGATGGCGCGTTCGGCGAAAAGGAAAAAAATAAAAAAAAAGACTAGGACTTTGTCGACGGCGGATCGGGGCTCTTGGCAAAGGCGAGCTCTCTTTGCCGACGGCCCCCGGATGGCGCGTTCGGCAATAAAAAAAAAAGAAGAACCCTAAAACCCACACACTCACACACTACACTTACAGACACACACACACAGACACACGCCACGCCACCCCACCACCCCCGCCGCCGCCGCCCGCGACTCCGCCGCCGGTGCCGCTCGCCGCCCGCGCCAACCCCGCCGCCCGCCGCCGCCCCGCCAACCCCCCGCCGCCAACCAGCCACTCCCACCGCGCCAGCCCGCCGCCGCGCCGCAGCCCCGCCACCAACTCTCCGGCCCTTCACCACCGCGCCCCCGCCGGCCCCCGCCACCCCGCGCCGAGGAGGGGAAGTAGAGGGTGGAGAAGGAGGAGGAGAAAGGGAGAGGGAGTAAGGGAGGAGGAGGAGGAGGAGGAGGAGGAGGAGGAGGAAGAGAAGAGAAGGAGGAGCTCTGCTCGTGCCCCGTTCTCCCACCGCCCAAGCCCCGATGTCGCCGTCCATCTTTGTCTAGCGCGCTCGTGCTCGTGCTCCGCCATCCGTGGCCGTGGTCGTTGCACGTCCCGCCGACCGTCGCCGTTTTCGTGCAAGGTGAGGCTACGACCTTGGGAATGACATGTTGAGGTCGATGCAAATTGGGAATGACATGTTGAGGTCCATGTTCCGCTCCGGTCAGCGACAGAGTTTCGGCACCACCTACCTGTTGTTCTCCGGATACACACTCTCCCTTCCAGGACGTGTATCAGGAGAACAGTGGGGAGGTGCTGCCAAAATTCTGTCTCCGTGGGATCCGAGCATGGGAGCTGACCCATCTATGCATCTGCGGGTGGGATTAGGACCTATCCTCACCTATTAGACAGTAGGAACACACCATGTAGATGGAATTCATGGTTGGAATTCGTGGTTGCTAAAGGATGGAGGACCGCCGGTGGACGTACGACAGTCGGAGAAGTAAGCATGATTTTGATGTTGAATGGATGAACAAGACCAATGAATTCTTGGAAATGGTATGGGGCAACGCTCGTGCTCGTGGTCATTTGCTAGTTTGGTGTCCCTCTAGAAAATGTGACAACAAGAGGATAGTTTCTTTGAAAGGATATGCAAAGTCATCTTCTGGATTTTGGATTCACCAAGAACTATAACGTGTGGGCCTACCAAGGTGAAGCAGAACGTATGAGAGAGGAGGTGGTGAGACCACGCCTCGAGGAGTGTGATGATGATGCCGGGGTTGTAGACATGTTAGATGATGTCCACCAAGCACTTTTCAATGAAGCACGTGATAAGGAGGCGATGGAGAAGGAGGCGAAGGCGTTCTATCAAATGTTGGACTCGGCCACCAAACCCGTTCATGAGAACACCACGGTCTCGCAACTGGATGGCGTTGGTCTCTTATTAGGGGTGAAGTCCGAGTTAAACATCTGTCGAGCAGGCTTCGATAGGTTGTTGACCGTGGTTGCCACCCTTCTTCCAAAGGGCCACTACCTGCCAACGGGCATGTATGATTCACAAAAACTCTTTGCTGCACTTAAGATGCCGTATGAGCAGATACATGCTTGTGAGAATGGGTGTGTCCTATTTAGGAAAGAGCACGCCGATGCAACGCACTGCCCAAAGTGTAAAGCCTCTAGGTACGAAGAGGTACCGACTGGAGATGGTCAGATGAAGCAGAGTGACATCGCCAAAAAAATCTTACGGCACCTACCTTTTGTACCGAGGCTTCAACGGCTATACATGACCGAGGAATCCGCTAAACAGATGACGTGGCACAAATATGGCAAGCGATACACTCCCGACAAGATGATACATCCATCAGATGGTGAAGCATGGCAATACTTCGATAGAAAACATCCAGGGAAAGCAATGGAGACGAGTAATGTACGTGTCGCGATGGCAACAGATGGGTTCAATCCTTATGGAATGAGTACCTCCCCATACACATGTTGGCCCGTGTTCGTTATCCCCCTGAATCTCCCCCCTAGTGTCGCCTTTCAACGGGACACCATTTTCTTGTTGTTGATAATTCCTGGTCACCTAGGGAATAAGATGGGTGTGTTTATAGAGCTTGTGATCGATGAATTGATCAAGACTTGGGAGGAAGGCATATGGACATACGACCGAGCTACAAAGGTAGCCTTCAAAATGCATGTTTGGTACCAGTACTCAATTCATGACTTTCTGGCGTATGGGTTGTTCTCAGGCTGGTGTGTTCATGGAAAGTTCCCGTGCCCAATATGCAAGGAACGTGTGAGGTTCATCTGGTTGCAGAAGGGCCATAAGTTTTCATCATTTGACCAACATCGTCAGTTTCTACCTATTGACCATCCATTCAAACAAGACACGAAGAACTTTACAAAAGGTGTCGTAGTGACAGAAACTCCAATGCAGATAAAGACTGGTGCCGAGGTCCGTGCTCAGCTAGATTCTCTTATGGCCAATAAACAAGGTGGTGGTTTTGTTGGATATGGTGAGCAGCATATGTGGACTCATAAGTCGGGCTTGGAGAGGCTCCCGTATCATGATGACCTTCGTGTGCCACATCACATTGACATGATGCACACTAAGAAGAATATCGCTGAAGCACTTTTTGGCACACTCATGGAGACTGATAAGTCTAAGGACAACCCTGAGGCTAGAGTGGACATCGCAACACTATGCGATAGACCAAATCAAGAGATGAGGCCTCCCGCAGGCGGCAAGAGATGGTGAAGGCCCAATGTCGATTTCATCTTGTCCATCGAAAAAAGGAGGGAGGTAATGAAATGGATGAAGACACTCAAGTTTCTAGATGGGTATGCACATAATGTGAAGAGGGGAGTCAATTTAACTACTCTGTGAGTCAATGGGATGAAGAGTCATGACTATCACGTCTGGATTGAGCGGCTGCTTCCCACGATGGTTTGAGGCTTTGTCCCTGAGAATGTATGGCTAGTGCTGGCGGAGTTGAGTTATTTCTTCCGCCAGCTGTGTGCAAAGGCGATCTCTCAGACCGTCGACAGTTGGAGAAGGCGGCACTTGTGTTACTCTGTAAGTTGGAGAAAATCTTCCCACCCAGATTCTTCTTGCCGATGCAGCATATGATTGTGCACCTCCCGTATGAGGTATGTATGGGGGGCCGGTGCAGTACCATTGGTGCTACCCAATCGAGAGAACTCTAAAGAATGTACGCAAAAAATGTAGAAATAAAGCCAAAATTGAGCCTTCAGTTACAGAGGCATATGTTGTGGACGAGGTGTCAAACTTCATAGAAAAATACTACACAGAGAACCTTCCTAGCGTGCATGATCAAATCCCTCGTTACAATGTTGACGAAAATCAATCAAAGCTTAGCCTTTTCCAAGGTCAATTCGGAAGCGCCAGTGCATCTACCACTATGTAGTTGAGTAATAAAGAGTTGCACAATATCATGCTATATGTGTTGACCAACTCGCCCGAGGTGGATCCGTACAAACAAGAATTCATTCGTGAGACTTGGCCTCAATTGAGCGATCCAGAGCCACACGAAATTGATACCCTTCTTTCACAAGGTGCTGGACCAGGGAGACCCGATTTCATTTCGTGGTTCAAGAGACAGGCCCAAACCATAGCTCTATCTGTGGCGAGTTGATTGTTGTTGCAGACGGCTGTGATTTAAGGGTTAGGTCATTTACCGCTTATGATGTGAATGGATATCGTTTCCATACGACAAGCTACAAACAGAGTCGACCCATTCGAAGTACCACAAATAGGGCGTGCTTACGGTGGATAATAATGGGCAAGAATACCATCGCAGAGTCCAAGAAATATATCAGCTTTCATTTTATGGCACCCCACGTCTTAAACCTGTGATATTCAAATGCCATTGGTTCGACCCTAAATGTACTAAACTTAACCTGACAATTGGGCTAGTCGAAGTTCGACCAGATTCCGTGTATCCACGAACCGATGTCTACATTGTGGCTCTACAAGCCGTGCAGGTTTATTACCTGCCATATGCCTGCCAAAACAAAGATTATCTTAAGGGTTTGGAGGTTGTGCACAAGGTAGCGCTGCATGGTAAACTACATGTCCCAAACGATGAAGATTATAACTTGATCAACCCAAACACATATGAGGGAGAGTTCTATCAAGAAGAGGGGCTGCCAGGGAGTTTTGTGGTAGACCTAACTTCAGATATAATAATGGAAGTAGACGACGATGGTGTTGAGGTGTTTGACGACGACGACGACTATCGATGTTGAGGTGTTCGATTTGAAGGACATACAAATGTTAGAGAGATTGGGCACGGACAATGAGGACAACAATCCTCCTTGATTCTCTTCGTTATTTGGACAATGTCGATGATGATGGCGGGTAAAGCGTACAAAGGCGACAATGTAGACGATGATCCCGATTACTTCTAAAACATGTAATACTATATTTTTTTAGTTTATATTGTATTATGTCTTATTTATAGTTTGATTACAATGCATCTAGTTCTAATTATGTCTTGTTTATATTTTGATTACAGGTGATTGAAGATGCCTCATCGCGGAGGTCGGCAGGGAGTGGGACGACCACTCTTTGCCGACGACCGGCATGAGCTCCCCTTGTCTCGGATTTACTCTTAGACAATGGGGACGGTCCAGGCAGAGGGGTCGAGCAGGAGGTCTAGGAGGCAGCGTGCCAGGAGGGACCCGTCGGCACGGCGGTGTGGGCGTCGCCGAGGAGGAGGAGGAGGAGGAGGAGGAGGGAGGAGCTGGCGGCCCGCACGCCGCCGCACGAAGCCGGGTGGCACGCTGCCCACACCGTGCGAGGACGACGACGACGACGACCATGATGACGACGGGGAGGACACGTCTGGTGGCACAAACTCCTCAGGTGCGGGTTCGGACGTGAGGACGGCAAAGGCGGCGAAGGTATACTTGCGAGGCCCCACACGACTACCTCACCCCGCCAGCCTTCACAACCGCCCTCGTTGTTCGCCCCCAAGGGACAAGGTATGTAGATTTAGATGCCTACTTCATTTACACTCTCTAGTGAAACTAATATTATGTCTTCATTGTGAAGGAACTAGGTTGTTGTGTCGGGCGGTGGCTCACGCAAACCCGCCACTATTATCGGGGGGTTGTGCAGCAAAGACTACCCCGGCATGGTCACTTACCACGGGCGGAAAGACCGGCCCCTTTTCGGGAGCCTACTACCAGGGAGAAGACCCCGCCTATAACCACAAGGTAGAGCGGGTGCTCGCGGAGTTTTGGGTAACTCGCCCTCGCACAAAGCCTTTTCTCAATACATCGCATTCTTGAAAATTATTCTTGAATTTGATATCGTCTTTGTATGCAGAACTTTTTCCAATGCGAGGAAGGAAAGGAACAGAAAGCGGCAAGAGCGCTTGAGGAATCCTGCAAAAAACGCGTCGCCGACATGCTATGCGATTGCAAGCACCAGACCATCATAACATACAACGCGAGGGTGCTTGGCAGGAAGGTGACCAAGGAACAGGCAAGAACGATGACGTTGACCCATGAGCAGTTCATAGAGGTACATGAACAACACTAACATATTTAATGTGATCTTCTAATCTGAAATTTTGTCATGACGTGTAGATGCGTCCCTATTGGTTGCGTGCCCATGGCACTTGTTGGGAGTAGATGGTTGACAAGTGGTTCACGGAGGACTGGCAAAGGGTGCATGAGTCCATACGGGAGCGGCGTTTGGTGATGCCAGGGCCTGCACACCACCAAGGCAGCCGGAGCCTTCCGGAGTACAAGGAATTATGGGTATGTGCTTTTCTTTTACCAGGCGTAAAACTTCTTTTATAGCCAGTCCAGACACCAATCCTCTTCCTTTGTTTTCGCATTTGGCCGACGCATCTCGGAAAGACCTGCGGCGGGCGGCGGGCCTTACGCATGTCGCACAAGGGCAAGGCGACCTCTGACATTTCCTACGACGTGAACGACCCACCGGAGGCATACAACAACTCCAGTGTGGGCAACCGGATTACTGAGTACACAGCGGCCAGCCGGCAGAAATACGGGCAAGATTACGATCCGGGCGCCCATGACATTGATACTGACGTCGTCAAGGGCCACTTTGGTGGCAAGAAGCATGGGAGGTTGGGCATCGCCGACAGCATCATCAACAGCTCCGACCTCAGACTCGTAGATGTTCGAGCACGGAGGGCGGAGATGGACCCACCGATACGCCCTCGACCGAGCATGGCGATGGGCCGTGTCGGCACCCTTGAGGTTTGCATTACTCGACGTACATTCGTCTTTACACGCCTAGTAATGTTTGCATTACTGAAACAACGACGGCTAAATGTTGTAGGCTCAGGTAGAAGAGGAAAGGCGGCTACGTCAGGAGCATGCACAGCTGCTAGCAGAGGAAAAGAGGCGCCGTGTGGAGGTGGAGCAGACGCAGACGACAATGGCGGCCAAGTTCGAGGAGCTTACTATGTTCCTTTCCACGACAGCTGGTTTGACTCTGCCACCTGGGCTCCTAGGGCCGGTCGCTCCACAGCTACTTCAGACTCAGGCCGGTCTAGGTACTCCTGTGAGTATGATAGCAAAGAGTTTTGATTTTCATTTTCAAGTAATCATGTCTAACACCTGCAACTTTGTCTTCTTTGCGCAAGGCTTCCACTCCTGGATCGGTGGGGTCGAATCAGCCGGTTGTAGGTGCTCCAGGTGTTGAGCAAGCCTTCCCGTCCCGGAACCATCAGTATCCACCTCTCCCACCCTTACCACCTCAAGAATGAACTTGTGAGACTCGTTAGACTTGTCTGGACCATTTGTGGACTTGATGTTTCTCTTGTGGACATGATGTTATACTTGTCAGACTCGATGTAGACTTGTGAGACATGTTGAATATGGGTTCTGTGATATATCGTTGTGTTTTATGTGCCAGATGTGTGAAATGTGATATATATATGTTATGTGATTGAATGGATGTGATATATATATGTTCTGTGATTGAATGGATGTGATATGTATTATATATGTGTTTATTTGTCAAGGTGGAAAGCAGAAACAAATGAAAAAATGTCAATTTTTTAGCTCTTTGCCGAGCACCGCTCTCGGCAAAGGCTTCCTTGCCGAGAGTTTTCACCATTGTGCTCGGCAAAGCTGGGAGCCCCGACGGCCCCTTCCCTGCTTTGCCGACGGTTTTTGCACGGGTTCTCGGCAAAGAAGCCATCTTTGCCGAGTACCTAGCTGTAGGGTACTTGGCAAAGTTTTAAAAAAAAAAAAATCTTTCTTTGCCGAGAACAGAACTGAGAGGTACTCGGCCAAGGGGTTTTCTTTGCCGAGCATAGCACCGACAGGTGCTCGGCAAAAATTTTTTAGAAAATATAAAAAAATCGAAAAAAACAAGCTTCTTTTGCCGAGCACCAAGAGCGACAAGTGCTCGGGGCGGCCGAGTAATGGCCGTCAACCACGCGGTTCGTTAACGATTACTTTTCTTTGCCGACAGTTGTTTTTCGGTTCTCGGCGAAGGCTTCGCCGAAAAGGGGGTCCTGATGGCTGTCGGCAAAGGGCCTATGCTATTAAAAAATTCCCGTAGCACCTTCGCCGACGGCCCCTAGAAAAGTGTTCGGGCGAAGCCTTCGCCGAAGGCCTCCTGGCCTTTGCCGAGCGCGCCGTATGCTCGGCAAAGGACTAGCCTCCTACAGTGAACTCATCCACTAATTCAAATAGACAAAGTCCAATAAACCACCGGGGTGTTAGTAGCATTAATTTTTTTGCCATTCTGATGAAAAACATAGATGACTTAACACGTTCTTGCATCACTAGAGGTTCATTTATCAATAAAACTTCTGTTTGAAAAAAAAGTAATTTCTCCTTCTAAAAAGTAAAATTGAACGATCGACTAAGAGATTCTCCACACCAAACCAAGATGCTACCATTATTTATCATCAACCCATCGCCCATTAATACAATCCCAACATTTTGGATTCCAAATTCAGAGCAATACCTCTCGTCCCTTCTGCAAATTCGACTAATTCACCTAACATTATTTCACCAAGACCTGTAATACGAGCAATCCCATCCCCCATTGGAACTGCACATTGTATGAAAATGACTTTCTGTTGTTTACTCCGAAAATATCAACTGCTGCCTTTATTTAAAATAAAAATAAAAAATTACTGGTTGATCTTGACCTAGCAAGTCTACACCTAACACGCGGCTGCTAACCAATATGATTTGCTCTGCCAAATCAAAGTTGATTGGGTGATACGTCCTATTGATTGTGCGAGCTTACAAAGTCAACACTAATTAACGTCAGTCAAGCCGGATCACTAGCATTAGTTTTTACGCTGCTGACGAATAATACGGACTCCGTCATAGATAAGTATTGTTACCAATACGCGCTGCTCTGTCATAGATCACCTTAACGTCGAAAGATGTATCAATAATAGGTTAGTGTCACCCATGGAATGTCTGCATGATTATAAAACTTGTCAAGACATTTCATCTAGAGGGCATCATTCTGGCTTTTGTTGTTTAGATTTACATGCTTGTTCCCAGGCAACTAGACAGGTCCCTTTTTTATTGAGGTCCCCTTTACTCCAACGGCTGTGCTTCCTCAATTTATCGATTCACTCAACTACCTATGGTGGCAATTCCAATGAACACATTTAAAAAGTAGGTAGTGGTAGAGTATAGAATTTACCATAATGAGTCTCCCATTATAGGAGAGATGTTTACTGATGCTAGACAGCCTGTTCTCCATTTTGTTTAGCATGGGGGAAAATTCATTTATACCTGGTCAAGTAGTTCCCAAAGGTAAGCCAAGGTAGGTGAATAACATCTGTCCTATTTGCATCCAAAAGTTCTTGCAAGATGGCTTGTTCCTTCTGTAGTCATGTGGATTGGGATGAGATTTGATTTTGCAAAGTTTACATGAAGGCCCGTGGAGTTAGCAAAAGATCTAAGAAAGCATTTCAGGTTAAAGAGTACTCTCCCATCCCCCGGTAGAATCAACATGGTGTCATTTGCATACTGAACTATAGGGAAGTCCCCTGGGTAGTTATCATTAACTGGGTGACTGAGGACTCCATTTTGCCATGCCTTGTTGACAATTGACCGTTGCAAATCAGCTGCTAGTACAAAGAGTAAGGGAGAGAGTGGGTCACCTTGCCTTACTCCTCTTTTACATAGGAAGGATTTCTGCGGTATGCCATTGAGTAAGACACATGATTTGCTAGATGACAAGAGGTTTTGAATCCAGCTGATCCATCTATTAGGGAAACCTTTATGTTTTATAATTTCCACGATAACTTGATGTTCAATCTTGTCAAATGTCTTAATGGGATTTGAAGTGAGTTTCATTCTCATTTAATACAGTGACACATCAACAAATTTATTGGTTTGGCGACTTAATTATGAATACAGAGAATTTCATATAGGCTCCGTTTGGATGTAGATATTGAAGACCTTAGCATTGAATTGGTTTGAATACCAAATCAGAGTAGTATTGGTACTGGGTTAGAATACCAAAACTGATAGTTGAGAGGGTAACGTGATTGCCTCTCTTGGCATATCACGGTTCCATGTTGATCAATATATAAGGGGTACAATCTTGTGTTACAAGGCAAGGTAGTTGGATTAGATATGTCTAGCTAACTAAAATCATCCCAACTACCTTAGCTATTTACCGTGCACACGATCACGTCATTTGCGTGTTACAATGTGTGTCACGTTACATGAGTTTGTTACAAACGTATCTTACATATCTTAACATCCCCCTCAATCTATACTTGTCTTTTCTACAAGATTAAGATTGCTCTTGAACTCTTCAAACTTTCTTTGCGGTAAGGCTTTGGTGAATCCATCTGCAACTTGATCACCACTAGGAATGAACCGAACCTCAAGCTGCCTTCTTGCAACCCTTTCTCTAACAAAGTGAAAATCAATTTCTATATGCTTGGCTCTCGCATGAAAAACTGGATTTGCTGCTAAATAAGTAGCTCCTAGATTATCACACCAGAGACGAGGTCGTACTCTCAACTTGATACCAAGCTCACCGAGAAGCTGTTCTACCCATATTAGCTCAGCTGTTGCATTTGCCATGGATTTGTACTCAGCCTCGGTACTCGACCTTGAAACTGTGGGTTGTTTCCTGGCACTCCACGATATGACATTGGCACCAAGAAACACCACAAAACCTCCTGTAGATCGACGGTCATCTTTGCAACCCGCCCAGTCCGCGTCTGAGAACTCACTTATTATCAACGGTGACCTTCTTCTAATTAGCAGGCCAACATCTCCAGAAAACTTCAGATACCGTGCAATTCTTTTAACAGCTGTCCAATGAACAGACGTTGGCGAGTGCAGATATTGGCAAACCTTGTTGACAGCATACGCTAGGTCCGGTCTAGTAAGAGTCAGATACTGCAAGGCTCCCACAGCACTTCTATACCTTGTGCAATCATCAGGTCCAAGTGGATCCCCTTCATAGCGAGAAAACTTTTCTGTAATTGACATGGGTGTAACAACCGGCTTACAATACAGCATACCCATTCGTGTCAAGATATCTTTGGCATATTTCTTCTGAGTTAGAAGTAGATCACTGTTGATATTTCTTACACGATCCCAATTAGGAAGGAGAAAGAAATATATATGGGATATCTATCTAATCATGTTAGCTTGGATATGGGATTAACCTCATGATCCAACAAAGCGGAGTTAGGCGGTGTTAGTAGTGGGGTGTAAACTTAGCATCATTATCCATAGTGGAGTTAATCTCACCAGGATATGTACTCAAGGTATACCACTCATTTCTAGGCATTACCTATACACTAGTCTAGCACCCTAGCAATAACGCTCAAAGAAATGCGGGGCATGGTACTCTTGATTGGCCTTGATAAAAGAATGAACATGATATCTGCAAGCGCACAGATAGAAATACCAATTGTAGCACTTCACCGGGAGTAATCCAGGTATCGTATTTATATTTTACCACAGGGAAGGGAGTATATGGAAAGTAGAGAGAAAAGGATGTCTAATGATTTATATTGTGATTTATTTATGAGATCCACCTTACAGTAATGTAATGCAGAGTAGCCATATATATCTAACATTACTCAACAGGATAAGTCACAGGATAAAGATAATTATATAATTGATAAATACCCAAGTCTAAGATCATCATATGCCACTAGTATCATACGAGCTATTAACATGTTATAGAAAGATTAGAATGAATATTCCTAAGATACTCCTAATCATATATGTCAAACGAATACTACAATTAGTGCAATACATCTAGCTATCATGGCAAGGTTGGATTACTTCTACACATGGCAAGCATTACCAATAACAACCAAAGACGAAACTTGGTCATTACCGTAATAATAAACTCGACGTGTCCTACATTCGGAGGGTGGATTCCAAAGGACTCAACAGGACTGTCACTCCCGCGATCTACCACACAGCCCGGAATGTAGGGTGCAATTGCAGATAAACGTTGTTTAAACACCACGTTTACACATTGCTTATCACCCACATAGTGATCATCTATATGGATGCTATACAATTCCATGCATAAAATATAAAGCAATCTTACTAAACTAAACATATAATCATAACAAGCATAAACACATATCAATAAGAATATAACAATTATATAGATCAAAGCCATAACAATTGTATTCTAAATATAAGAGTACTTATAGATTGAATACAAGAGAGAAGTCTCAAGAACGATGATCCTTGCTACTTCTTGACTATCGGGAACTCAAGATGAACTTGATCTTCAACTAGAACTAGCTATGTAGCTAACTACTTCTAGTATGAACTAGGGCTTAAGTCTAGACTTGGCTGGACTAGATGGGTATGAGTTGATGAATGAGTATGATAATAAACTTCTCCTCGACCACGGGGAAATTTGGTCTTCTTATATAGTACTTGGCGGTGAACGTCAACCCTTGGATCAAACCGACCTTCAACAACGGTGTAGATACAACCTCAAAGTCGGTGGTAAACCGACATAAAAATGTGAGGCTGATTGGTGGGGCCCACCTGGCGGCCGGCCTACTTGGCACTGGCGGCCGCCAGGGTGTCAAGCCACCTTGGCGTCCCGTCTTTTCTGGTGTCCTCTGGTATCTTCTAGAATGTTTTAGTCCACTTTTCGGGTTGAGTTACTTCACGGTTAAGTCTTGTCTTCATATGCCTTGTATATTCCGGAACTTTCTCCATCTTTCTCTGCAATTATCTATCAAGTCCCTGGAAAGTCACAGAATACCAAAACTAGTGGAATTATGTTAGTTAAACCCCTAGACTTATGTTTAGTATTTGACTTGAGCCCTTATTTCATGTTATTCAACTTATAAAATTATGCTATAACAGGTGTCAACAAGCTCCCCCAAGCTTACCTCTTGCTAGTCTCTTAGCAAGATACAAAATTATATTAACTACTTACTTGGATCAGAAGTTGCTGCAACGCTATCACACCTTTAGAGCACACATGCTTTCAAACAAAATTTCTCTCCGGATAAAGATAAACTTTTTAAACTTCAACTTACCCATATTACCTTTTACCTTTTGGGGCTTATATCTTTTTCTTCAATCTTGGGTAATTGAAAAGATAGAACAGTCAAGTCGAACACTATATCTCAAACTCTTTTGATCAACTGTCCTTCTGGAGTTTTTATTGATTTTCAAAATAAAACTCAAAGTTCCTCAGTATGACTCTCTCTAATATCTCATTTGTGGTATTTGTGGATCCTCTCTAAGGCAATAAGATAGTGGTTGCCCTTCTCTCATAGTATGTAATATTTTTGGTTAAGGCAATAGCATACTATGCCTTCTTCTCTCTCACCCTATATTTAAGGCTTATATATCTGGAGCTCATAGGTAGGAGAAAATAATTTATTTACTTACTAAGCATATATTGTAAATTCAAGCAATGGATCCAAAGTTACAAGTCACACTGATCAAGTGGTGCATGTGTATGGTGGATAGGATATAGATGGTATGGAAATGTAGTAAGGTGTATAGAATAAATGAGGGAAATCTTACTTTTGCTCCTTGAGGAATCTTCTCTCTTTTGGAAACTTTATAGAGAACCTGGGTTGTATCTTTTTCTTTATTTATTTTATTAGAGAGGTGGGTTCTACTCACCCTCGGACTTGTGTCCATTATTTTCTCTCTTTTAAAGATGTGGGTTCTACTCACCCTCGGACACTTGTCCATTTTTCATCTTTATTACTTTTTTAGAGATGTGGGCCCTACT
Organism: Hyparrhenia diplandra; assembly: GCA_015847255.1. Classification (NCBI taxonomy): domain Eukaryota; kingdom Viridiplantae; phylum Streptophyta; class Magnoliopsida; order Poales; family Poaceae; genus Hyparrhenia; species Hyparrhenia diplandra. The sequence continues at coordinate 208,264 of JADLZK010009512.1, forward strand.
CACCCTCGAACACTTGTTCATTTTTCATCTCTTATCTTTAGGGAGGTAGGCTCTACTCGCCTGTAGGACTTTTGTCCATTTTTCATCTCCCCTTTCTTTTCTTTTTCTCTCTTTTTTTTTTTAGAATACAACCCAGATCTCTCTTGCAATAACTTTTTGAGAGGTAAAATATAATGGAGCTTTTTGTAAGATATTGGCTAGCAATGAATGAGTGGATGGGTATAGTAAATGTTTTTGGTTGCTCTCTCCTAGGATAGGAGTAGAACATTTTTGCTGGCTAGAGTGAATGGATGATAGTGTATATGGTGGATGCGTACTTCCAGGATGGAAATAGCATATGTGTAGAGAGTCGAGTGGAGTGGAATATAGTGGAGTGAAATGAGTGGAGTGTACATGATCAGCATGACAAGTTTCTAAGGGTCGACAAAGATTGAACAAACTCAATGCAAAGCAAGCAGCCTATATATATATATATCTTAAAAAGTTTTTCTAATCTAGGGAGTATGTGTATATGGCTGTTGTAGGAGGTTCACACTCTTGTCACACAGGAACTTATCATATGTATTTTCAATTTTCAAAATATAAATCTCCAGAAATCTAGTGTCACTAGGAGTAAGATCAAATAGCAGCTCAAACTATCATATATCATATCCGTCAATTATCTAGACTTTAGAGCAAGCATTTGCAACCCATAGGTTTCAGGTTTTTAGTAAATATCAAAATAATTTTTGCAAATGGAGCTCAAGAGAAATTAAGCTTGAAAGCTAGGTACTAGAAAAGTATAACAACGGAGCAACTATTCATCATCTCCATGTTGGCAAATTTTAAGGTTCCTTTTAGTTGAGCAAAGTAAACTTTAGTGTGCACTCTCTCTTGATCCTTTTATTCACACTCTAACAAAAGACTAGTAGTTTAAAAAGTCTTTCTAGAAAACAAAATATTTAGCTAATAATAAATAATATATATAGATAGATAGATAGTAAGATACTTATACGGATAAGCGGGGGTTGCACTCCCCAAGCTAGATTGGAGTGTAATCTTCAATGATGTAGAAGTTGAGGTAGTTGGCGACAAGGATGGCGCCTAACATATCCCTTCTCCTTTTGAAATCTGTTGATCTCAAATAGACAACAAAGCTAGTGGAACTTGATTATGCATTAGGGGTTAGCCACATCGCTTTAGGTTGCACGGGAAATATTTTTTAGAATTTTATTTTTTCAAATTTTTATTTTATTTTATTATTTTTATGCCACCACAGCAAATAGCCTAGAGGTGTTAAGCCTGGGATATTAACATGTGGCTTAAAGGTTTTCAAAAGACAAAAGATAAAATATTTTTGTTATTTTCAAAAGCGAGATATAAGATATTGAAAAGATAAACATGATATGCAAAGATAAATATGCAATACAGGGATTTTGTTGATAACTTACCGACTTACCTTTCGGCGAGGATTCGGCGTTTAGAGTCCTCCGAACAAGACTCCAAGTTCAGCTCTTTACTCCCGTGGTATATCAATTGTCACAATCGGTGGCACCGATGATTCTATAGTCTCTTCGATGATGTTCTGGGAGATGTCTTTTTCTTCCTCCATCTTTTGGATGATGTACTCTTCTCTAGAATAGTTGATTCTTCTTTCTCCGTAGATGTATTAGGTGTAATAGCTTTAGCCTCTTCACTTACCTTATCTTCTTCTAGATTCTTGATCCACCGTCTATTATGACGGCGACGAGCTGACCTGCTTCTCCCCCTGGAATTTGTATATTCATTATAACTATTAAAATAAACACGTACTGTAACACCCGGTTTTAAGAACAAAACCAAGTATACACCATATGTGAGCCCTGGAAGTTAAATCTCACATATAGTCACAAGTAAAGGGTAGTATCAAGCCAACAATGCTTAAAATATAACGAACAAAATATAAAGAACATAACCTCGGCTAGCGAGACGGCGGAAAATACTCGAGATCCTCGATGCGGACTCCACAGGGGACCGACCGGATTTGGTTGATCACAAGCCTAAACTTCACCTGAGGTGTGGGGGAATAGCAAGAGTGAGTCCATGTCGAACTCAACAAGAATAGCAAGGCAATATCTTACCCAAATACCATGATCACTATAACATAATGAGCCCTTTTACAATGCTTGGAAACGCTTCCTAACGCTTTCTGACGCTTCTCACTGCTTCATGAAAATAATCATTTGTGTTGTTTTTATCCGTTCAGGGGCATTTTGGTCATTGTGCATCCGGAACACACCCCGACCCCTCCACCGCCACGGCCCAACCCACGGACGACGACCCCTCGCGGTCACGCTGAATGCACCAGCGCCGCCGCCTCCCTCACGAATCCCCTCGCGTCGCGCGAAGCCACCATCGCCGCCCGCGCTCAAGCCACCATCGCCCGCCGTCTCCCTCGCGGCCTCGTCGAAGCTAACAGCAACGCCGCATCCCATCGCCATTCGCACCCGTGCCTCGCCTTCTTTCCTCTCACGACGCCGCCCGTCGGACACTAGCCGCCGCCCGACTGCAATTGCCCTAGCCCACCGCGGCAGCGCCTTCACGACCACTACACCGCCGCCCATCAGTCGCGCCGTCGCTGCCCGCGGTGGCCTCCCTGCCATATGCCCTAGCACGGCGTCTCTCCGGCCGCCCTCTGCCCTCGCCGTCTTTTACGTCGCCGTCCCTAGCGCCGCGCCCATCGTCGAGGGAAGCACAGCCGTCGTCTCCAACCCCGTCGTCGCAGTCGTCGGTCCCAATACCACCGTCTTCCCCAATCCCGCCGCCCAGAAGCAGGTACCCTGTTCATTCATGCCTGTTCATCTCACTTGCGGGCAGTGTTAAGAGAAATTAGTAGGTGTAATAAAGCTTTTGGTTTGATTTAATGAATAAAAAATGATCTGTAGGACAGCTTCGATTATTAGGCATTAGTGAATCCCTGGATTTTTTAGTTTACTTGAAATTGATCTGTTCGATTGTTCTTCTGATGCAGGATCTGTTACTGTTGCGTAGTATTGTTACATTGTCAAGTTATATGCTAGAAACCATATTATCCAGCATAAATGTTTTGGATGCATCTTTTGGTCACGGAGACAAATCAGCAAGTTGCCTCTGTTGTACTGTTCAATGCAACTAAAGTTAGATAGTTTTTATACTTTTACGTAGAGGAACTAAAATAAAAGATGAGATCAGTTTGCTTCTCCTAAGTGTCATTCCTTAGCAGAGCAGCTGAACTCATAGGCATTGATGTGTATGGGAATCTGAATGACCAATGTAGTAGGATTTTGAAGGTTGAACTGAAAAACCATAAGCTCTATTTGATTGCAACATGAGAGCAACTGGAACTAAAACACTGCTAAGGTTATTGTCTTCAAATACAGATTGTTAATTACATTAATATTTCTGTACCAACTTAAATTTCCTCTAGATAATTTCTGTACTGCACTTAGTGGCTGCAGATGTTATTCTTGCTATTCAATTGGTAGCCATGGTGCACTATTTCTCATAAGCCAAATTTTAGCTTCAATCTGTTCATACAAATATGAAGTTCCTAGGCTTGTTGATATTCTAGATAACTCTTATGTTGAACTTAGAAAAAAATGGCAGAGAAAAAAAATGATTTTGCTTATCCATGAGAATACTAGACTGCTCAAGTTAATATGTATTTTTAACTTAATTTTTGTATGCCTGCTCACTTTCATTTTTGTCGGCAACCAAGGTGAGGAGTCCAAGCTCCGGAAGGTTGGGGCGCAAGAGGCCACAACGGTGCAGCGGCGCGGCACAACACCGAGGGAGTCCTCCGCCGCAGTCTCACCGGTAAGGCGCTGCCCTTTCATGACTCCCTGCTTCGATTGGTACTGTACTGTATGAAGCAGATAGTTGACCTATACAGTATGTTATCTGCTATGTGGTATTGTGATAGCCTATGTTTTCCTTTTCAGATATCACTATGAGAGTTCAATGCCCAGCATTGTCATGTTTATTCAATTCAGAGAGTGCTTGGAGACGGTTTGCTTGGAGATGTAGCTTGATCCCTGAATGCGGCTAATCATGGTGATATCAAAAAATGCAGTGGCAGAATGTCTGAGTTGTACATTTGTGTTTGCAGGAATACAAATAATTTGAATAACTAGTGTTCAGATGACTGTTCTTGATGAAGATATGTCTCTGCACGTGCATGTTCATATGTACTGACGGATTTTTCTTTGAAGAGATGAGGAGATTACTGTTCACTCCACTGTTATATACATTATTATGAAGAGTGCATGTTCAGATATACATTATTATGCTACATGTTCCGAGCTCTTCATCCTGTTCAGCTTCAGTTCTGGGATGTTCTGTAACATGTGCAGTTCTGGGCACATACATGTATCTCTGTTTTTTTACTTGTAATATGTGCAGTTCGTGGCCCGCCCGGCCGGCTCATTCCTATCTTATGCTGGCCCATTCTCATCTTCTGTTTCTTATGATGGCCTGACTTACTGCCATTGAATATTGAATGGCCATGACAGTACGTCTTTCTCATTTTGGAAGTAATTCTGCTTTGTTTTTATGAATTAAGAAATGTTATCTCGATTACCAAAATATTGACACAATTTGTGGTTCTCAAATTGACTCAAGAGTACTTGCCCACTTAATCCATACATTATATAAAGAAAAGAAAAGGGAATTTTACATGCAACCCCAAAGGACAACTTATAATATAGAATGATAGCATACAAAGCGTAAACTACTTTTTCATAGATATAGATTGACCCAGCACAAACGACACTAGAATTCCTATGACAAAAAACACTACAGTCCATGTCTTCGATCTACCCAGACTCCTCGCATGATCGTCATTAAGCTTCTCCAATGCCTCTTCATGCATGGCACGAACTTGCCGAAGCGATTCTTCGGCCTCCTTGGACCGTCTCCTGTAATGCATTGCTTTCTTGGTGAACCAAGAGAGAGTTTCCTGTGCCTCGGGTGGCCACTCATCGTCAACCCATTGCACAAAGTTGATCACCTGTGCACAACAACCAAAATCAAAGATACACTGCTCAGTGTCATGGCAGTGCCAACAATTTCATAGTTTCTCGAAAAAAAATAATAAAGGTAGACTTATTAACTACTGGATAAATAAAGCCTATAAAGGTTCTCGAAACAAAAATGAAACTAGACTGCTGAAGGGTAGGTTGAACAAGAAATTCATCAACCTGCTCCTTGGTTCATGTAGAGGATAAGCTCTGCTTTTCATAGTTTCAAATTCATCAACCTGCTCCTTGGTTCATGTAGAGGATAAGCTCTGCTTTTCATAGTTTCATCCTCATCAACCTGCTCCTTGGTTCATGTAGAGGATAAGCTCTGCTTTTCATAGTTTCATCCAATAATTCCTATGCAGAACTACTTATTAACAACTGGATAAATTCTTAAGCTTAAGAATTTTGGATGGACTCTTTGTAAATATGCAAGCTGGCTGAAAGAATCAAATAACTGCGCTTTACCAGATGTCCCCATTTTCAGTAAAAGCTGTTGTTTACTTGTTTTATTTGGAACAGGAAGTCTGATCAAATAAGGTGCAAGTTGTCTTACTCAAATATTATTTGGAGTGGGAGATCTGTCTCGAGGAAGTCAGTAAAATAAGCTGTAATATGTAAACATCTAAAAGGAGGGTGTTAGGCACCATCTTGTGGTAAATGTGGCAGTGAAACAATTTTACCTCAGGGAGCACTTTGTGCCAGGCTGTAGCAACTGGCGACCACTTGGCATGAACTTTCCCAACTCCCTTAACAGCATGTGCCTCGAGTTCAATAAACTATAAAAGAACAGATTAAATTACAAAGTACTAATGGAAATAATAGACAAAGGTTTGCAAAAATCATGTCCAACAAGTGTGAAACAAACTGGTTGACATTAAAAACACTCATATTTGCAGCTAGCAACTGCTAATAACTGGATGCTAAAAAATGGAGGAACAGAGTGGTGAAGTGGTGCCTTATACTACTGCGGCAAGGACAACAGTTAGACGGCTAATCGGCATGCATGACTGGGACCTAAATAAACTATTACTGGACAGAACATTTATCAGTACTTATAGGTCCCATTATGTCTCCCATCATTCAGAAAATGCTAACCGAACTAATGGTTCATCAGTACATGGCAAATTCCTTTTAGCAATTCAGCTAGTAATATCCCATATGAAAAATCATACTACATGGTCATATCTGTGCTTTACTTACTACAAACAATAAAACAGAGCAGTCAATTGTCACAGAATAATCATCGGAATGTATTGTTGGTCTAGAACAAGATACATAGGTTAAAACAGAGCAGTCAATTGTCACAGAATAATCATCAGAATGTATTGTTGGTCTAGAACAAGATACATAGATAGTCAGTGATATATTCGTGGTAATTAAAATCTTGGCTGTCTTTTTTCTAAAACAAAGCTCCTGATCTATTGCTTGTATTTGCTATCAATCAACCTCTCTATGTCCCTGCTAATATTTATGAGACATAAACAACTTACATGGAACCGAGGGGAAGCAGATGCATAGGAAAAAAAATTCTGCTGGACCGAGGAGGGGACCAAGATCCACCGCAGCAGCATCCTCAGCCTGCGTGCAAGATCCGCCGCTGTTGCTTCCCGGCTCCAGTCGCCGCCTCCTCAGCCTGCGTTGCCGCCACGCCCCAGGCTCTGGACCACAGTAACTATTGAGAAGTAAACTAGCATTAGAATCAACAAACAAGGGAACTGAATCAAGGTTTGTCAAATTTTCTCATGCAACACGGATAGAATTACTCATGATAGCAAAAAAGAGTGCATATACAGATCAGATGTCTGTCCTCTCATCAATATCATCATGGCTTGAGCAGTCCCATAATTCAGGGGCCCAATAAGGCACAGGCAATGCTCAGCAGCAAATTCCTACAGACACAATATGGATCAACAACTTTTAATGTACAAAGGTGCAGAAACTGAGAAACATTCATTCAGAAACTGAGAAACATTCGAATTCTTCTGCATGTAGCAAACAGAAATAAATGGACCATGGAGACACCTCTATAAGATTATGACTAATGAAATGAAAATTAAAACCGAAATTTAACAAAAGAGGTCACGTTCTCCTACTCGGCCAAACGACACCACACACAAATTTAAGTTAGGGATTGGGTTCTCAATGTTGCATAGCAGGATGGGAAGAGAGAGAAGGGGCCTGCGAACCTGGTGGGTGCTCATCACCGACAAAGACCTGAGCACGGCTCCAACCTCCCCGCGCCACCCTAGGCTGGATCGAGGCCAGGGAGGCCTCCTTCGCGTTGCCCTAGGCAGGATTGAGGCCAGGCGGCCTCCTCCACATCGCCCTAGGCCAGATGAGGGCAGCCGCCGCCGCTACGGGTAGGGCTGAGGGCAGCCGCCGCCGCGTCCCGGGCTCTGGACCTCTCCCTCTCGAGAAGTAGGGACTCGATCTAGATTCTAGAGTGCGAGGCTAGGGTTTGACAAGGATGGGGAAAAGGGAGAGAGGAACGCGAGATGGTGACTGGTTTTATTATTCGAAAAGTCTCCTAAATCGCAGTCATCCATTTGATGATTCAACAGCTGAGAAGAAAGAGGACTTGATTTGGGCGAATATGAACATCATTTTGAGGCCCAACATACTCTGAAGTTCCTTTTTAAAATTTGTATAAAAATAACTTTGAAAATAATTTGGAACAATGAATAACTTATAATTAAATAAATCATCAATAATAAAGTTGTACAACTTGTCGGGATATACAACTTTTGTTTTGTTAATTACTTCACCTGACTTTTTTTTTTTTTTTAATTTTGAATTTTTTAAATAGTACAAATGATTTCAAATGGAAAGGTTAGGAACAACAAAGTTGTGCACATCATTGAAATCTACAACGTATATTTTAGTCATTTTTCATCGACTTTGTTAAAACAATTTTGTTTCTTTATGTTTCATAATATATCAATTTGATATCCTGAACCTTTTATGTTTCTATCCGTGTCTTGGAGACAGGGGTCCTCGACAAACCGGACAAGTGAAAGAGAGTGTCAAGACTATTTTGCGGCTTCGATGGAGTGTAAAGAGAGACAGAGAGATTAATACTGGTTCAGGTCTAATGCCCTACGTCTAGTGGAGGCTATGATTCTATTAGTCTTGCACCGGTGAAGTGCTTTGTACTAGGGGTTTACAAACTCCTTAGGAGAGGGACGGATCCCAAGTCCTAGAGGCGATACAAGACCTTGGGGGAGAGGGCTGGATCAAGTCCGTGAGGGTGAGCCTAAGAATGATTGAGCCTAGTGCCAACATCGATGGTGAAACAACATGGGTGTTGTGTTATGTGTGAAGTGGTAGCCACCTCTTTATGGACTGGGCCTCCCCTTTTATAGTCCAAGGGTGGGCCAGTCCGCAGTGACACAAGTGGTGAAGTGCCGAGGAAGCGAAGATGAGCAGGAGTGGAGCGTTCGTCCTTGTCTTCTTCTGAGGTTCGATCAGTTGGTGATTGGCGTGGAGGTGATGACTCAGGTGGTGAGCATAGTAGAGATTCGTCTGGAAAGGAGGCTTACGAGGTTTTGTAGCCGTGAAGTATAGTCGAGCGCGGTGAAGGAAGCCTGGCGAGCCTTCGAGTGGAAGGAAGCGGAGTGTATGAGCATGGTGAGCTCACCCATACCACCTACGTCTTGCGGTACGCCGCCCATGTCTTGTGGTACACCACCGGAAGCGTACTGGCGGTTAGCCCGAGCGTGACTTGAATCCTGAGGCTGGATTGAGGCGTGGGGCACCCGCCGAGAGTTCCTCGCCTGAGGCCTGAGCCCCCGAGTCCGCCTCGGGTTGATACGGGCTGGTTAACTACTGGAATGTAACAAAGTTTAAAACAAAGATTGCAACAAATTTTAAAACAGATGGAATGTAACAACGCTTAAGTGCATTAGTTGTAAAGATTTTGAATATATATATATTTATGTGCATCATGAACATTGATGACTCCATAGCTCAGTGTTAGCGTTGTGCATTCTAATCCCGGAGGCTTTGAGTTCGATCGTCAGATTAAATCACTTTTGTGGTGCTATTTTTTAAATAATATTTTTCGCGGCATCTTTTTTTTTTTCTTGAGGGGAATTTTCCGCGGCCATCTTCATGGGTCGGCCCAAGCGCCTGCAGCCCATCTCCTGCCCAACTCAGGATTAAACAACTGATGATGTATTAATACCATATCATGAAGCTGCTAGACATAAGGTTTTGTGGTCTGTTATAAGATAATGAAGGGCTGTGGCACCGATTCAGGCAGTGAGCTGAACAGCTTCCCCAAAAAGTGAAAAGAAGCCCAACTCGTTCTTTTTTTATTTTATATTATTATATAAACAAGTCATCAACAGAATTACGTCTTCTATCGCAGTAGTGACTGGTGAGGATATCATTTTCATGCCTAAGATTGCAAGATCGAGCCTTCGAAGGTTTTTTTTTTTTTTTTATTTTTGGCACGCCTGCACACGAGGTCTTGTGTGCATACGTGGGTAGGTAGCTTTTTTTTTTTTTTTTTTTTTTTTTTTGCACGCCTGCACGCACGGTCTTGTGAGCCTGTTCCATGTTTGCTCAAGCCATCATTAGCTTAGATTGATTTGTTCGAATCAAAGTATACATGCGTCAAGAACATATCCGTCAATCTCAAGCCATCTCAACGAACATTTGCTTTTTGTTTCTTGACATGAGACATGACCAACTTTATCACTGTTTCTGCATTCATTCCACATTGCCTCGAACATTGGTTACAAAATGAGCCATATGCCACAAGCAATTACAATGCTAAAACAAACTTAGATTACAATGCAGTCTCGTTATTCTCTAATAATACATTTCAATGCCTCAAAAAACCTGAGAATTCAGAGAAACACAGCCAGCAGCTACCGCCGGGAGGATCTGAAGTATTGAAATGGGGTTGCGTTGCTGTACAGTAACTAAATACGTTAGTTTCCAGAAGTACATCAGTAAGCAGACTTCAAACAGAGCTGCCCCAAAAGTCATCAAGAAGAATTCAATAAATTGAAGAGACCAAGCTTCTGCAATGATTTTATGAACTACAGAATACCAATTATATCAAAAGAAACAACAAGCCGAACAGGATCATCAAAAGGGGCGACCCTGTGCGGCAGGGAAGAATGCACAATCTCTACCGTCTGAAGCTTCTGTTGCTGTAAATAATGGGAAGACTATTAGCCTTAGAAATAGAAAGATCATCATGCACAGTACTAATTTGCAGTGTGGCAGATGATTTATCTTTTGTTCTGACAATAACTTTCAAGGAAATATAACGAGGGATCTCCATAGCAAGCAGGTCAGTAGGCAAATCGATATTTTGGGTAAGGTGTTCCCAGGAGGGAGCTCCATAGCAATCAGGTCCTTTGCAATTTCATCAGGCACATCAGTTAGTGTGCAGTATCAAAATTAAGTGAACTCAAACTGCTAAGCAATCTGAGATGCATGAATCTCAGAGATGAATATAGATCAAGAAACACTAAAACTAACAGATCACACATGGTGCACAAACTTCAGTTACTTCACTTGTGAAAAAATCATTACTAATTTGGCTAAGTTGCCCGGAGCTATGAACGAAGCTGCAATGCAAGAAATGTAAAATAACAGGCCCTTTGATGCCAATGCAACAGTTATAGCATAACCATTCAACGCCTTTACATCTGTTGGGTGCAGTTCTAATTTTATATTCTTGGCCACTCAGTTCTCCCCCGACCTTGTAGATATTATTTCCAGTTGATTTGGCACTCGTCCACAAGTTACAACAAATTAGTAAGGGACAGTCCAATTAAGCTACAAGAAACAATTAGGAAACAAGCACAAAGGAAATTACTCCTACAAGTTAACAGACCAAATTAGCTTTTCCCTAATCTAACATCCCAAAATCAGTCTAACAAGGCAACAGAAATGTTGTACAGTTATACAAACCAAGAAGCTTATACTGCTGCAATCATAATTCCCTGAACTGACTGAAACTCAAGGACTGCACCTGAACTAAAGTACTAGACTATTGCCATTCGAAACACTAAGCACTGCCAAATCGTGGATCTATTAGAAAATGTTCTGAAAAAATCAGTTTCAGTTGCCAATCAGTGACTTTATATTAACACTGTATGCTATATAGCGATGAACACACAATTGCAACTGATTTGTATGAACTACTCCAGTAGTTACGATTGTCTCTGACCTAAGAATCGAAAGACATGAACTTGCAGCATCAATTATTCTACAGTTTAGGTCACCAAAACTGAGATTCCCAGTACAATTAACACAAGCTACCACTACGTCATTGCACGTTATGCAGATTCTGTTGTACGTGGTGCCATTTTCTCATTCTGCTTACGATATTTAGACCATTGTTTTGTTATGAATATCCTGTTTTCACCTTTTTTTCTTCTTCCAAGGAAAGTTGGAATGTATGAAATGCAAACTGTGATACCACTCTTCAATGCTTGTTCAAGTGATCTTCATACAGTGTTCTTTGTTATTACCTTCTGGAGGAATCCCTTTTGTTGCAGGGATTTTACTGCTTCATACAGGTATTCATCCACTGGCGTGAACTTGATTCCTAGGTCCTTGAGTGGCTGGTTTGTAAACTTGTAACCCTTCTTTGTTGAATTCACCTGATCCTTGCACCTGCAAAAGTAGCATGCTACCAGTACGTTAGATTGGTCATGTAATATGGTGCTGCCAAAGTAAATGGTCAATGCATTTTCTTGAAGCAGTCTGAAACTATAGGACACCAGTCTGAAAACAAGGTAGTACATATTTTTGCTTGATGTAGCTTAGGCTCCATGCATGTGATGCCTTCAAAGAAAAGAATAGCAGACATTGTTATGCTTTTAAGGAATCCCATACATTCAGCCGGTCACACCACTTCTGTTTATCAACAAATAGAATATTTGCAAGCACAGAGTGTCAATTCCTGTATGTAAGCCTTGTGTTGCATACAAAATAAAAGATGATAAGCTCCAAGACCATTCGCACAGCAATTGAACAGATGAAAAAGTTCCCTATGGCAATGAGAACCTGGATAGTGAAACAACAGATGTTCATCACGTCATAAATTTACCAATGAATCAATCTGTCAACAACAAAGGAGCAATTGAAATGTGACCAACATATATGCAGGCTTCAGATATATAACAGTAACAAATTTATAAATTAAGGAAACCTGAAAAAAAATGGAGGACAAATTCAGTTGGCATACCGAGAACCACTCCCATTGAATCATTTATAGGTATCTATGAAGGAAACCTCATATATTGAATAAAATCATTTTTGTGCACTTACTGGGGACATCACACGCTCGGACCGGCGTACCTTCCTAGTAAACTTTCTGAATTTGCAGAGAGAAAAAAAAACTGAACAAAATGAATCTTCAGCATTGTGCTTCCTTCTATCTCGTTGTTGAGACCCTGCCGAGTCGACTCTAATATGTCTTTTGCGTTGCTGATGACTATGTCTGTAATAGGGGAGTTATCTGTTAATTCTTGGAACGCTGAGAGCAGCTCAGTGTCTTTTATGCTTCTCTGAAACTTTCTTAGCTCTTGCTTAGTCTGTGGTCTGTAAAACTCTATATTTCCGTTGCTCCTAGTGGAAACAGGGATGCCCTCACTCAAAAAAAAAAAAAAAAAAAAAGTATGGTACGAGTATCAACTACCAACCCATACCAGTACATTTCTGAAATGTTAAATGTCATACTAATCTGAAGCAAATTTAAGAAATGTTTTGCCCTGCAGGATTCGTGATTCGCCTAGAAGGCTGGAGCGGCCTGGTGGATTCAAAAACTCACGGGCTTTACTTAAACAATACTGATTTTGTGGCATTTATAAGTTGTTGAAAATTTCAGACTGTAAATAGTTCTTGTTCCTAAGAAAAGGCTGTCACGCCTAGCATATAATCTTGCAGCGAACTAATAAGATTACAAAAAGCAAAAATTGCTTACGAGATCCTGAACCAAGAAGCACGGACGCACAGCACGTGGCGAGCAGAGCAAACGGACTTGAACGTACTGTCAGGCTTCAGAACGGGAGGTAGCAGCAGGCAAAAGGGCAACCGATACCGACGGGGCATCTGACACAAGGCAGCTCACGGTGGCCGGCCCTTCCTCATCCTCGGCCATGGGTGCGCGCGGGTGCCGTGACGGTGGCGGCGGCCGGGCCGGCCCTTCCTCCTCCTCGGCCATGGGGTGCACGCTGAGGCGCCGTGACGGCGGCGGCGGCCACGCTGGTCCTTCACCTTGGCCATGGGGTTGAGCTTGGAGAGGATGTCCCCACATCCCGCATGGATCTCGTGTTCCCGGCATCGGCTCCATGTAGAACGGAGGGTGGCGGCGCCGATGGCGGCTGACGATCGATGGCGGCTGACGGTCGGGAAAAGAGACGAGAATGAACTCTAATAAACCCTAGAAACAAAATAAATCATCTAACTATATTACTTGAATCATAAAACCTAATAACTCTATAGTCACAACATTATTATTACAATTATGAAAGTACAGTTTTACCCTTGTCAAAAAAAAAAAAAAAAAAAAAAGAATTACAAAAACGCAATTACCACTCTTATATTTCGCGGCCTAATCCTCCTCAATTTCGGAAGCGTTGGGAAGCGTTACAGCGGATAGGGCCCACCAACCATAGACACACGCCAACGCTTCCCGACGCTTCTGCATTGACGCTTCTCAACGCTTCCTGACGTATTGGGCCCACTATTCATAGACACATAAATTAATTTTGAAACGCTTCCCAACGCTTCTCCAAGCATTGTAAAAAAATTCTAACATAATAATGTAGAGCATAAACGATAAATTATGAACTGTTAAACAAACATAGGTCATCATCTTTAATGCAAAGGTTCCAAGGCCGCTCGTGACCGTGAGCACGGCTGATATACCAGTTTTACTCACAAGCAGAGGTGTACACTTTCACTGTGAGTCGTGATTTGCCCTTTCGCCCGAGGTAGCGAGCCTCTTAACCCTCTCCCAAAGAAAGTCGGCAGGGTTCACTATGAAGTCTTTCAAAAGTCCCTAACCAGTCGGTTAGCGTCCCGCAGGGGAGCATCTAGGCGAATGAAACCCTCCATGATCCCATTCTGCAACCTAGGCTACCGTAAGATCAGCAACAACTAACAAACTAGAAAAAGTTCCTCATACTTGACTAAAGCCACAAATGCGGCGTTCTCGGTTGTACTTGTAAGTCCCGGAGACTAATACGAGACAAGTCCACATGTTGCTAATAGTCATGTTTAACGTTCATTGCATAAACATCATTCAAGTCATATAATCATGGTTTAAAGATAGCATATCCCAAAACTATACTTGCCTTAATATCGACCCTTCTTCAAGTCCAAAGCTCCAAGCTAAATCCTTCTTGATTGTTAATGTGTTCCAGTTCACCACGTAAATCTCACCGACTGGATAGGATCATAAATCACCACACAAGCATCCTAACAAACATGCATAGGAAACACAGTACTAAATTAGAACAATACACCAAGCAATGAAAAAGGTTTGAAAACTAATCTACGCATCTCTATAAACACACAAACGTGAAAAAGCACACTAATCGGAGCTACCGTTGAAAAGAAACGACTACCGAGAAATTTATATTACATAAAAGAAAAGGCCTATATGCTTGGTTTATTTTAATTGAGTAAAACCATATGGAAGAGTTATTTAGACTAGATTAATCAAAACATAATTTAAAAAAAAAAACGAGTTTAAACTACTCATGCTTTATTTCTAAACGTATCTTATTTCATTCATAAGCTTGCAAAAGAATTTGATACATGAGAGCATCTAACGAACTTGAACCTATGAAGCTACAAACGTGAGCATAGGGTTGATTAAGCAAGGATATTGCTAAAAGATATATATAGACATTGAAAGCTTTTTGGAACTGGTCAAATGTGGGTCGGAGCAAGGAACTTTTAGAGATTTGTTGAGAGAAACTTTGCATGCACACATTACGTGAAGTGGGCACTAGCACGTATAGTAGCATGCACCTTCAGGAAGCCAAAATGAATCAGCAGCATGCAGAGGACTAGCTACGTGGTGGCTTTCATGATGATTGTAGGCACATGTGTATTACCATGGTATTTCTGTATTTATTTTTCTAAAGGAAATCGGCAAGAAAACATATTGATGTCATCATAATGTCATATGGAGGTCATCAAGCTAAGAATCGTAACAGTTTAGAGCAGGGATGCACGCTCATCTCGGCTGTTGGTTGTATACAGGTATATTAGGTATATTTGTATTGTATGCATGACATCAGGAAAACTAAAGCTAGGAATTTGAGCAGGGTGCATGGCCGATGTCGCGTTTGGACATGTGTGCGTCTCAGCTATGGCGTTGGGCACGGACAGCAGCACCGGCCGGTAGGGTGGTCCAATTGCTGGCTGTATGGAGAATTCGCCGGCACAAACATGTTAAAGGCCCTACAGCCATCGGTTCTTCTAGTAAAAGAAAAACACAGGGAGGTAGATGAGGATACAGGATCTCACCTACGATGGTCTCAATGGCCGGGTTCAAATGGTCGGGATGTCACCTAGGATGGTCTCGTTGGGGGCAATAGCGGGTTCCTGCAAGGTTTGGCATCCGCATGTAAACAACAGATAATTAGAGAGAAAGATCGAGAGAGATGCACCGGAGGCAGCACCGGGCTGTTGGCAGGGCGGCAGCAGCGTCGACTTCCACAGGGTGAAGCTCGGCAAGATCGAGTTGACGAAGAGGCCGCAGGATGCCGCGGCGGCTTCGAAGACTTGTTCTAGTAGGGTTTTCTGGGGCTGCAGGTTCCAGGGATGGCGGCGGCATCGCCTAGGGTAACATGTATGGCTTCCCTATAAAGGACATGGGTGAGGCACGCTCGACCTGGGCTGTTGCCGTGTGCCTAGCAGGAAGACGAGCAGGCCTGGGCTGCGGTGGAGGTGACGCAGCAGCTGGGCCACGGGCTGATCACGGCAGAAAGAACAAAGGAAGGAAGGAGGCAAGTAATTCCTTTTCTTTTTCTTTTATTTCTAAACAATTTCAAAACTCTTTTCAAAATCAAATTGAAATCGGTTGGACTTTGAAACAAAACCACTCAGCACAAGAATGTAAATGCACCAGCATGTATGCACAACAATGTTGCTAACTCCTAGAATAAATTTTAATTTAATAAAAATATTAGTTTCCTATGTTTCATGAACACAAAGGTACAAAATAAATCATTTAAGCTCTATTTTCAAAAGAGCCATAAATTTGGAGTGTTACACGTACCTTCTCTTTAGGAAATTGGAAATGAATCTCTCCCTGTATGGATGTAGATGATTGCACGAGTAGTGTTGAGGAACGGTCTCCCAAGCACTAGTGGAGTGTTGATATTTCTTACACGATCCCAATTAGGAAGGCCAAAGAAATATATATGGGATATCTATCTAATCATGTTAGCTTGGATATGGGATTAACCTCATGATCCAACAAAGCGGAGTTAAACGGTGTTAGTAGTGGGATGTAACATAGTATCATTATCCATAGTGGAATTAATCTCACCAGGATATGTACTCAAGGTATACCACTCATTTCTAGGCATTACCTATACACTAGTCTGTCACCCTAGCAATAACGCTCAAAGAAATGCGGGGCATGGTACTCTTGATTGGCCTTGATAAAAGAATGAACATGATATCTGCAAGCGCACAGATAGAAATACCAATTGTAGCACTTCACCGGGAGTAATCCAGGTATCGTATTTATATTTTACCACAGGGAAGGGAGTCTATGGAAAGTAGAGAGAAAATGTCATCTAATGATTTATATTGTGATTTAGTTATGAGATCATCCACTTTACAGTAATGTAATGCAGAGTTGCCATAAGTATCTAACATTACTCAACAGGATAAGTCACAGGATAAAGATAATTATATAATTGATAAATACCCAAGTCTAAGATCATCATAAGCCACTAGAATCATACGAGCTATTAACATGTTATAAAATAGAATAGAATGAATATTCCTAAGATACTCCTAATCATATATGTCAATGAATACTATAATTAGTGCAATACATCTAGCTATCATGGCAAGGTTGGATTACTTCTACACATGGCAAGCATTACCAATGACAAACAAAGACGAAACTTATTCATCACCGTAATTATAGGCTCGACGTGTCCTACATTCGGAGGGTGGATTCCAAAGGACTCAACAGGGCTGTCACTCCCGCGATCTACTACACGGCCCAGAATGTAGGGTGCAATTGCAGATAAACGTTGTATAAACACCACGTTTACACATTGCTTATCACCCACATAGTGATCATCTATATGGATGCTATACAATTCCATGCATAAAATATAAAGCAATCTTACTAAACTAAACATATAATCATAGCAAGCATAAACACATATCAATAAGAATATAATAATTATATAGATCAAAGCCATAACAATTGTATTCTAATTATAAGAGTACTTACAGATTGAATACAAGAGAGAAGTCTCAAGAACGATGATCCTTGCTACTTCTTGACTAATCAGGAACTCAAGATGAACTTGATCTTCAACTAGAACTAGCTAGATAGCTAATTACTTCTAGTATGAACTAGGGCTTAGGTCTAGACTTGGCTGGACTAGATGGGTATGAGTTGATGAATGAGTATGATAATGAATTCTCTCTCAGCCCTGGGGTCAGCTGGGCTTCTTATATAGTACTTGGCGGTGAACGTCAACCCTTGGATCAAACCGACCTTCAGCAACGGTGTAGAAACAACCTCAATGTCGGTGGTAAACCGACCTAGGAAGGGGGGTGACGGGGGGTGGCCTTGGCGGCCGGCCTAGTTGGCGGCGGCCGCCAGGGTGGCATGCCACCTTGGCTTCTCGTCTTTTCTCGTGTCCTCTGGTATCTTCTAGAATGTTTTAGTTCACTTTTCGGGTTGAGTTGCTTCACGGTTAAGTCTTGTCTTCATATGCCTTGTATATTCCGGAACTTTCTCCATCTTTCTCTGCAATTATCTATCAAGTCCCTGGAAAGTCACAGAATACCAAAACTCATGGAATTATGTTAGTTAGACCCCTAGACTTATGTTTTGTCTTTGACTTTAGCCCTTAATTCATGTTTTTTAACTTGTAATTTTATACTATAACAGGTGTCAACAAGCTCCCCCAAGCTTACCTCTTGCTAGTCTCTTAGCAAGACACAAAATATAATATTAAACTTCTTACTTGGATCAGGAGTTGCTGCAACGCTATCACACCTTTAAAATACACATGCTTTGAAACAAAATTTCTCTCCGGATAAAAATAAACTTTTTAAACTTCAACTTACCCTTATTACCTTTTTACCTTTTTGGGGCTTATATCTTTTTCTTCAATCTTGGGTAATTAAAAAGATAGAACAGTCAAGTCGAACACTATATCTCAAACTCTTTTGATCAACTGTCCTTCTGGAGTTTTTGCTGATTTTTTAAATAAAACTCAAAGTTCCTCAGTATGACTCTCTCTAATCTCTCATTTGTGGTATTTCTGGATCCTCTCTAAGGCAATAAAATAGTGTTTGCCTTTCTCTCATAGTATGTAATATTTTTGGTTAAGGCAATAGCATACTATGCCTTCTTCTCTCTCACCTAATATCTAAGGCTTATATATCTGGAGCTCATAGGTAGGAGAAAATAATTTATTTACTTACTAAGCATATATTGTAAATTCAAGCAATGGATCCAAAGTTACAAGTCACACTGATCAAGTGGTGCATGTGTATGGTGGATAGGATATATATATGGTAGGGAATATAGTAGTGAATAGATGATGGGAAATCTTACTTTTGCTCCTTGAGAAATCTTCTCTCTTTTGTAAACTTTATAGAGAACCTGGGTTATATCTTTTTCTTTCTTTATTTTTCTAGAGAGGTGGGTTCTACTCACCCTCGGACTTGTATCCATTATTTCCTCTCTTTTAAAGATGTGGGTTCTACTCACCCTCGGACACTTATCCATTTTTCATCTTTATTATTAGAGATGTGGGCTCTACTCGCCCCGAACACTTGTTCATTTTTCATCTCTTTTATTTAGGGAGGTAGGCTCTACTCGCCCGTAGGACTTTTGTCCATTTTTCATCTCCCTTTTTCTTTTTCTCTTTTCTCTTCTTCTTCTTTTTTTTTTATCTACAACCCAGATCTCTTTTCCAATAACTTTTTTAAGAGGTATAAATGTAATGGAGCTTTTTGTAAGATATTGGCTAGCAATGAATGAGTGGATGAGTATAATAAATGTTTTTGGTTGCTCTCTCCTAGGATAGGAGTAGAACATTTTTTTGGCTAGAGTGAATGGGTGTATATGGTGGATGCGTACTTCGGGATAGAAATAGCATATATGGAGTCGAATAGAGTGGAATGTAATGGAATGGAATGAGTAGAGTGTACATGATCAGCATGACAAGTTTCTAAGGGTCGACAAAGATTGAACAAACTCAATGCAAACTATATATATATATATATATATATATATATATATATATATATATATATATATATATATATATATATATATATATATATATATAAAAGGTTTTCCTAATCTAAAGAGCATGTATATATGGCTGTGGTAGGAGGTTCACACTCTTGTCACACAGGAACTTATCATGTGCATTTTCAATTTTTAAAATATAAATCTCAGAAATCTAGTGTCACTAGGAGTAAGATCAAATAGCATCTCAGACTATCATATATCATATCCGTCAATTACCTAGACTTTAGAGCAAGCATTTGCAACCCATAGGTTTCAGGTTTTGGGAGTGAACATCAAAATAATTTTGCAAATGGAGCTCAAGAGAAATTATGCTTGAAAGCTAGGTACTAGAAAAGTATAACAACGGAGCAACTATTCATCATCTCCATGTTGGCAGATTTTAGGGTTCCTTTTAGTTGAGCAAAGTAAACTTTAGTGTGCACTCTCTCTTGATCCTTTTATTCACACTCTAACAAAAAAAACTTTTTAAACTACTAGACTCTTAACAAACTTTCTAGCAAACAAAATATTTAGCTAATAAATATAATATATAAATAGATAGTAGGATACTTATATCGGGTAACTGGGGTTTGCACTCCCCAAGCTAGATTGGAGTGTAATCTTCGATGATGTAGAAGTTGAGGTAGTTGGCGACAAAGGATGGTGCCTAACATATCTCTTCTCCTTTTGAAATCTGCTAATTTCAAATAGACAACAAAGCTAGTGGAACTTGATTAAGCATTAGGGGTTAACCACATTGCTTTAGGTTGCCCTGGGATATTTTTGGATTTTTATTATTCAAATTTTTATTTTATTTTTATATGTAAGGAAAATAAAGTATAACTTGTGTATAAGTACTTATGCATCTTTATTTTATTTTTTATGCCACCCACGGTAAATAGTCTAGAGGTGTTAAGCCTCGGGGATATTAGCATAGGGCTTAAAGATTTTCACAAAAGACAAAATATTTTTGTTATTTTCAAAAGCATATAAGATATTGAAAAGATAAACATGATATGAAAAGATAAATATGCAATGCGGGGATTTAAATATGGATAACTTACCGACTTACCTTTCGGCGAGGATTCGGCGTTTAGAGTCCTCCGAACAAGACTTCAAGTTCTGCTCTTTACTCCCATGGTATATCAGTTGTCACAATTGGTGGCACTGATGATTCTATTGTCTCTTCTGATGATGTTCTGGGAGATGTCTTCTTCTTCCTCCATCTTTTGGATGATGTACTCTTCTCTGGAGTAGTTGATTCTTCTTTCTCTATGGATGTATTAAGTGTAGGAAACTTTATCTTTTTAGCCTTTAATTCTTTTTGAGCTTCCCTAAACAAGGAGAAAATTTGTTGACCTCTATTCCACCAATACTTATCACGTGCTTTCTCATATTCTTCCCATGATTCTCCTAATTCTTCAGAGAACTCACTGCGTGAGACAAACTGTCTTTCTGGTGAAAGTCGAGTAAGCTTTTCCTTGATGTATACAGAATCTTCCTTTATCTCTTTATCCAAATTCTTCATGGCTTCTTTGTGTCCTTTAAGATGATGCCCAAGTATTGAATCCGTTGGTATCATGTTGCCATCTTCTGGATTCTTGATCCATTTTCTATTATGGCGGCGACGAGCTGCCCTGCTTTTCCCCCTGGGATTTGTATACTCATTATAACTATTAAAGTAAACACGTACCTTCTCTTTAGGAAATTGGAAATGAATCTCTCCTGTATGGATGTAGATGATTGCACGAGTAGTGTTGAGGAACGGTCTCCCAAGCACTAGTGGAGGATCTTCTTCTTTCCCCATGTCCATGACTACAAAGTCAGTGAGAACATAGTGGTCCATAATCTTGACTGGTATATTTTTGGCAATTCCTTCAGGAACTCTGTAAGATTGGTCTGCCATCTGTAGCTGCACATATGTTGGTTGCAATGGCAATTTTCCAAATAATAATTCATATGTTGATTTTGCCATTAAATTAACACCAGATCCAGTATCGCAATATGTATTATAAAAGGTTAAACATTGAATAGAACATGCGATGGTAGGAGTACCTGGATCATCTTGCTGACGAAGCATTGGAGATTGAAGTAAATGGTCATTATAAGATTTATTTTATTTACTACCATTACCTTTGTAGACTGTGCCGTCTTGTTCTTGTTCTGATTCTGATTCCTCCTTCTATTCTGATTGTAGCTTTCCATCTTCGGTTCTAGAACATAACGGTTGGTATTTTGGGAATAAGTAAGAGAGTTGTGTACCTTGTTCTTAAAATTGAATTTCTCCCTTTTCCTTTGATATTGAAAACAATCTTCGCACTGTCTGCGTAGATGATAGCTTTGGCTGAGCATAAGAATGGTCTACCAAGTATGATTGTTGCTCTTTCATTTCTTCCAGTGTCTACGACTGCGAAGTCTGCTGGCACATATGAGCCTCTGATTCCCACACACACGTCTTCAAGGATCCCCTTGGGATAACAGAATGATTGATTTGCAAGCTGCAAGCACATATTCGTTTTCCAAAGTGGTTCACTATAAATCTTTTCATAAATTACCTTTGGTAGTATGTTGACGCTTGAGCCAAAGTCACAAAGAGCATTGTCGAATGTGTGTTGTCCAATCTTGATTGTAATGACTGGCCTTCCTGGATCTTCCTTTTTAGGTGGTATTGAGTCATCCAACCAACAGCATCCTGAGGTCTCTCTATAGTAACGACCTGCATTATAAATATCGACAAGGTTTGTAGTTTCTAATTCTTCCGGCTGCCCCGGAATCTTTCCTGGTGTGGTTAGTGGAACAGATAACTGAGAAATCTGAGATTCTATCATCTTATTAAAACTGTGCTGATTCTTAATAGCTGAAGAAAAGCTTTCTAAACGAGTATTGATAAGTTCAAGAGCTTTATCATTAGTTGCTATCTTTCTTGACAGATTCTCCATGGTCTTACCTTGGTTAACAACAAGATCTCTTAAAGAAGGTTGATAAGTATTAAAATTGTTACCTGGATTGTTACCTTGGTAATTTCCTTGATAGTTGGGCCTTTGTTGGTTCCAACCTTGATTCTGTTGAGGACGGAAATTAATATTGTTATTGATGAAGTTGATGTCCTCCAGGATCTCTGGACAATTCCTGCCAGTGTGGCCTAAGTTTCCACATTCTTCACATGTCATGTGTGAATCTTGAATTTGCATAACTGCCTTGGGTTGAGGATATCTATCCTCTAGCTTCTTCATTATAAGGTCCATTTTAGCAGATAGCATATCTACCTCTTTAAGCTAGTGCATTCCTCTCTTACGAGATTGACGCTCTTCACTCCAACCTTGGTTGGAAGCCATCTTCTCCACAAGTTCTGTGGCATGAGTTAATGTAAGTGATAAGAAAGCACCACCAGCTGCAGCATCCATAGTTTCACGAGCATTGGGAACAAGCCCACGATAGAAAGTCTGCATCAACAGCCACTTCTCCATCCCATGGTGTGGACATTCAGAAATGTAATCTTGAAAACGCTCCCATGCTTCAGGGACTGATTCATCATGCTGTTGTTGAAAATTTGATATCTTCCCTCTTAAGGCATTTGTCTTGCCTATAGGAAAGAAGTTAGCAAGAAAGGTTGTGGAACATATATCCCATGTTGTATTCTTATCTTTCGTAGCATAAAACCATTGCTTGGCCCTTCCCAATAGTGAGAATGGAAAGAGGCGGAGCAAGATTGCATCTTCGGATACGTCCTTCATAGTAAATGTGCTACAAATCTCCAGGAAATGTTGGAGATGAGCACTAGCATCTTCATGTGCCTTTCCACAAAATTGACTAGCTTGCACCATATTGATGAGTCCTGGCTTTAGCTCAAAGCCTTTGTCTCCAACCTCTACCTTCGGCCCAACAAGAATGTTGTCCGTGGTAGGAGCTGAAAATTCACGAAGTGTCTTGGTTGCCATAGCTTTAAATTGAGATGTCAAGTCTCTAGTAACTTGATTTACTTCCGATTCAGTAGGTCTTGGATCCTCGGATGATGATGATGATGATGATGATGTAGGTCTTTGGAGTTTGTGCGAGTTTTGCTCGGCCCTGCCGATTAATTTTTTCGGGATCTTCAATAAAATTTTCTGGAAGATTCTTATTCATACATAAATTTTTCCCTGCATAAGATCAAAATAAAATAGAGAACAGGGGTGAACCTGTTTGAGTATGTGATAATGGGTTCTCAATGCATTAGGTGATGTAAAGGGATCTCTCTTATTTCCTTATATGATGTGTTTATAGGATGTTTGGCTAGCACCCTTTCTAACTAGTAAAGTCAGAAACAACACTAACTTAATAGGAATAACACTGTCTAAGTTTTGGCTAATACCCCTCCAAACTAGAGAAAGCTGGAAAGAAGCACTAGAAAAACTTTTGAAGTTTTGAAAACATCTTTTCAAAATTGAAAGATTGACTATACTCTCCCAAACTAGGAAAGTTTTGAAAAACAAAGCCAAGATAAAATTATTTTTCTAAATAGACTACGCCTTCCCCAGCAACGGCGCCAGAAATGCTTGTTGATATTTCTTACACGATCCCAATTAGGAAGGCCAAAGAAATATATATGGGATATCTATCTAATCATGTTAGCTTGGATATGGGATTAACCTCATGATCCAACAAAGCGGAGTTAAACGGTGTTAGTAGTGGGATGTAACATAGTATCATTATCCATAGAGGAATTAATCTCACCAGGATATGTACTCAAGGTATACCACTCATTTCTAGGCATTACCTATACACTAGTCTGTCACCCTAGCAATAACGCTCAAAGAAATGCGGGGCATGGTACTCTTGATTGGCCTTGATAAAAGAATGAACAAGATATGCGCAAGTTTACGGATAGAAATACCAATT
The DNA here is from genome assembly GCA_015847255.1 of Hyparrhenia diplandra. Taxonomy (NCBI): domain Eukaryota; kingdom Viridiplantae; phylum Streptophyta; class Magnoliopsida; order Poales; family Poaceae; genus Hyparrhenia; species Hyparrhenia diplandra. Next base: position 232,648 of record JADLZK010009512.1, read on the forward strand.
GTAGCACTTCAGGGAGTAATCCGGGTATTGTATTTATATTTTACCCAGGGGAAGGGAGTCTATGGAAAGTAGAGAGAAAAGGTCATCTAATGATTTATATTGTGATTTAGTTATGAGATCATCCACTTTACAGTAATGTAATGCAGAGTTGCCATAAGTATCTAACATTACTCAACAGGATAAGTCACAGGATAAAGATAATTATATAATTAATAAATACCCAAGTCTAAGATCACCATAAGCCACTAGAATCATACGAGCTATTAACATATTATAAAATAGAATATTCCGAATATTCCTAAGATACTCCTAATCATATATGTCAATGAATACTACAATTAGTGCAATACATCTAGCTATCATGGCAAGGTTGGATTACTTCTACACATGGCAAGCATTACCAATGACAAACAAAGACGAAACTTATTCATCACCGTAATTATAGGCTCGACGTGTCCTACATACCGAGGGTGGATTCCAAAGGACTCAACAGGGCTGTCACTCCCGCGATCTACCACACGGCCCAGAATGTAGGGTGCAATTGCAGATAAACGTTGTATAAACACCACGTTTACACATTGCTTATCACCCACATAGTGATCATCTATATGGATGCTATACAATTTCATGCATAAAATATAAAGCAATCTTACTAAACTAAACATATAATCATAGCAAGCATAAACACATATCAATAAGAATATAATAATTATATAGATCAAAGCCATAACAATTGTATTCTAATTATAAGAGTACTTACAGATTGAATACAAGAGAGAAGTCTCAAGAACAATGATCCTTGCTACTTCTTGACTAATCGGGAACTCAAGATGAACTTGATCTTCAACTAGAACTAGCTAGATAGCTAATTACTTCTAGTATGAACTAGGGCTTAGGTCTAGACTTGTTTGGACTAGATGGGTATGAGTTGATGAATGAGTATGATAATGAATTTCTCTCGCCACGGGGTCATTTGGTCTTCTTATATAGTACTTGGCGGTGAATGTCAACCCTTGGATCAAACCGACCTTCAGCAACGGTGTAGAAACAACCTCAATGTCGGTGGTAAACCGACCTAGGAAGGGAGGGCGACGGGGGGTGGCCCACGGCGGCCGGCCTAGTTGGCACCTTGGCGGCGCCGGGGTGGCATGCCACCTTGGCTTCCGTCTTTTTTCGTGTCCTCTGGTATCTTCTAGAATGTTTTAGTTCACTTTTCGGGTTGAGTTGCTTCACGGTTAAGTCTTGTCTTCATATGCCTTGTATATTAGGAACTTTCTTCATCTTTCTCGCAATTATCTATCAAGTCCCCTGGAAAGTCACGTAATACCAAAACTCATGGAATTATGTTAGTTAGACCCCTAGACTTATGTTTGGTCTTTGACTTTAGCCCTTAATTCATGTTTTTTAACTTGTAATTTTATACTATAACAGGTGTCAACATGGAGGATCTTCTTCTTTCCCCATGTCCATGACTACAAACTCAGTGAGAACATAGTGGTCCATAATCTTGACTGGTACATTTTTTGCAATTCCTTCAGGAACTCTGTAAGATTGGTCCGCCATCTATAGCTGCACATATGTTGGTTGCAATGGCAATTTTCCAAATAATAATTCATATGTAACCTTTGCCATTTGATTAACACCAGATCCAGTATCGCAAAATGTATTATAGAAAGTTAAACATTGAATAGAACATGCGATGGTAAGCGTGCACTGGATCATCTTCTTGACGAAGCATTGGAGATTGAAGTAAATGGTCATTATAAGATGTTGTTTTATATATATTTACTACCATTACCTTTGTAGACTGTGCTGTCTTGTTCTTGTTCTGATTCTGATTCTGATTCTGATTCTTCCTTCTGTTCTTGTTGTAACTTTCTATCTTCGGTTCTAGAACATAACGGTTGGTATTTTGGGAATAAGTAAGAGAGGTGTGTACCTTGTTCTTGAAATTGAATTTCTCCCTTTTCCCTTTGATATTGAAAACAATCTTTGCCGTCTGTCTGCGTAGATGGCGGCTTTTGGCCGAGCATAAGAATGGTCTACCAAGTATGATTGTTGCTCTTTCATTTCTTCCGGTGTCTATAATCTGCGAAGTCTGCTGGCACATATGAGCCCTCGATTCCCACACACACGTCTTCAAGGATCCCCTCGGGATAACAGAATGATGATACGCAAGCGCAAGCACATATTCGTTTTCCCAAAGTGGTTCACTATAAATCTTTTCATAAATTACCTTTGGTAGTATGTTGACACTTGAGCCAAAGTCACAAAGAGCATTGTCGAATGTGTGTTGTCCAATCTTGATTGTAATGTGGCCTCCCCTGGATCTTCCTTTTTAGGTGGCATCGAGTCATCCAACCAACAACTTCACGAGGTCTCTCTATAGTAATGACCTGATTATAAATATCGACAAGGTTTGCAGGTTTCTAATTCTTAGGCTGCCCCGGAATCTTTCCCTGGTGTGGTTAGTGGAGCAGATAACGAAAAATCTGAGATTCTATCATCTTATTAAAACTATGCTGATTCTTTATATTTGAAGAAAAGCTTTCTAAACGAGTATTGATAAGTTCAAAAGCTTTATCATTAGTTGCTTTCTTTCTTGACAGATTCTCCATGGTCTTACCTTGGTTAACAACAAGGTCTCTCAAAGAAGGTTGATAAGTATTAAAATTGTTACGGATTGTTACCTTGGTAGTTTCCTTGATAATTTCTTTGATAATTGGGCCTCTATTGGTTCCAACTTTGATTCTGTTGAGGACGGAAATTATTGTTGTTATTGATGAAATTGATGTCCTCCGGGATCTCGGGCAATTCTGCCCGGTGTGGCCTAAGTTTCCACATTCTTCACATGTCATGTGAGTCTTGAATTTGCATAAGCGCCTTGGGTTGAGGCATCTCTATCCTCTAGCTTCTTCATTATAAGGTCCATTTTAGCAGATAGCATATCTACCTCTTTAATTTGGTGCATTCCTCTTACGAGAGATTGACGCTCTTCACTCCAACCTTGGTTGGAAGCCATCTTCTCCACAAGTTTACGTGGCATGAGTTAATGTAAGTGATAAGAAAGCACCACCAGCTACAAAGCATCCATAGTTTCACGAGCACTAGGAACAAGCCCATGATAGAAAGTGCATCAACAACCACTTCTCCATCCCATGGTGTGGACATTCTAAAATATAATCTTGAAAACGATCCAATGCTTCGGGACTGATTCATAATGTTGTTGTTGAAAATTTGATATCTTCCCTCTTAAGGCATTTGTCTTGCCTATAGGAAAGAACTTAGCAAAGAAAGGCTGTGGAACATATATTCCATGTTGTATTCTTATCTTTTGTAGCATAAAACCATTGCTTGGCCCTTCACAATAGTGAGAATGGAAAGAGGCGGAGCAAAATTGCATCTTCGGATACGTCCTTCATAGTGAATGTACTGCAAATCTCCAGGAAGTGTTGGAGATGAGCATTAGCATCTTCATGTGCCTTTCCACAAAATTGACTAGCTTGCACCATATTGATGAGCCCTGGCTTAAGCTCAAAGCCTTTGTCTCCAACCTCTACCTTCGGACCAACAAGAATGTTGTCCGTGGTAGGAGCTGAAAATTCACGAAGTGTCTTGGTTGCCATAGCTTCAAATTGAGGTGTTAAGTTTCTAGTAACTTGATTATCTTCCAAATCGGTAGGTCTTGGTGTCTCGGATGATGATGATGATGATGAAGGTCTTTGGAGTTTGTCGAGTTTTGCTCTTGCCTCGCCTCGATTAATTTTTCGGGATCTTCAATAAAATTTCTACGGAAGGTTCCAATTCATACATAAATTTTTCCCTGCATAAGATAAAAACAAAATAGAAAATAGGGTTGGACCTGTTTGAGTATGTGATAATGGGTTCTCAATGCATTAGGTAGTGTAAAGGGATCTCTCTCGGTTTCCTTATATGATGTGTTTAAAAGATTTTTGGCTAGCACCCTTTCTAACTAGTAAAGTCGAAACAATACTAACTTCGCAAGGAGGTCGGGGCTTTTTTGCCGTGCGCGTCCCGGTCGCCTGAGGCCTACGATCGACTCCGAGCTATCCTCGTCGACGAGGCGTCTCGCCCCGGCCACCGCTCGGGGGCTCGAGAATTACGGAAGTTGAATCCTCGAACTTGAGGTTGACCCACCGGTTGGTCGAGCGAACGAGTGACGAGCTCGAGCCTCACCTAGACTATCCGATTGCGGCTCCCGAAAGCACTCGATCTCGGCCGACGAGGCAAGATTGAGCTCGAGCTCACCACCCGTGCGAGCAATCGCGGGGAATGGGTCGGCGAGCCCACGAAAATTCTAAAAGCCTCGCGAGAATCTACTATTCTCCACGGGCCTCGGGGGCTACACCGCGGGTCTTCGCGCACCCACAAACCAAACACCAATCCCATAACGAGGGCTACCACATGGCGCGAGCCATCACTTGCGAGCGGCTGGGGAGAGACCTCATCTCTCCCAAATGCTCGGGGGCTCTTGTGGGGGATCGATATTTGGAACGACCTTACGAGCTCCCGAACCATCCCTAACGAAGCAAACGGGACCTGAGATCTCGACCATGGGACGAGCTCCTCATGGGCGAAGGGAATGCTCGGCTCGAGCTCCCACACGCGAGCTCCCCGATGGAGGCCCGCCTTCCGCCTCACTCGAGCTCCCTTTTCCCTCTCACCGATGAGCTCTCGCACCCGCACCCCGAAAGATCTCGTGCGGGGGGGGGACCTCTTTCCGACTCGTTCGAGCTCCCTTCCATGAGCTCCGCGACGACGGCCGATGAGAACTCATCCTTTGCCTTCTCAAGGAAGAAGGCGGGTACAAGAGTTGGTCAACAACTCCACGACAAGCTCAACCACTCCACGACGGACACCGCAGCCACGTAGAACTACAGCCACGGGAGAGAGGTCATTCGACCCTCGCCATACCCCGTCGACTCCAACGGCTCCGCTGGCGCCGCCCGGGTACACAGGGTACTCCTCCCCCATCCATGGTATGGGCGCATCCCATCCGAGAAGACGACTTCCAACTACGATTAGGGACGGGCGGCCGCCACGACCACCGCCCAAACCGCGAATCCCGCGTCGAGACGACCAACGGCATCCAAAGCACCCTGGGAGCTCACGGAAGCTCTCGTCGCGCCGAGCTCACTTGGGAGAGCTCTTTTCTTGCATCCGACACTACGTACATGTATTTTCACTTTCTTTAAGTCCTCAACTTCGATGAGAGCTCTCGAGCCTCGCCCCTTGCGACTATAAAAGGGGAGCTGACCCTCCCGGTTGAGGCAAGGTTCAAGATTTCAACACCCGGCACCGCACACTCACACACTCGATATTGGCACTAGCCTCAATCATAGAGACTTGGGAGCCCCCTCCTCTCTCGACCTTGCTTGTACTAGCCCGGTATGAGCATTTGAGCTCGGATAGTGGCCTCAGCGGACTAGGGGGCGCGATTTGCCCCGAACCGGTATAAATTTCGTGTCATTGTCTCTAGAGCTAGGCCATTAGAGCACGCATTAGCCGGACATTGCGTAGCGGTGGTATTAGACCACGGCGGTTGGCGCGCCGGTAGAGGCGGCGCTAGTGCGGCGTTCTCCCTCGATGGCTTCTTCCACTCCGCCCGGCCGGCGCGGCGCCCGGCGATGCGCCGGCACCATCGACTTCTCCGGCACCGAGGCGAGCGAGTCCATCACGGGCCGTCTTCACCGCCCAATGCGGCGTGAGGACATCCCAACCGCCTCAGAGGCACCACCGACTCCGTCCCGGCGAGCATGGGGCGGAACTCCCACCTCCGCGTCGGTCAGCCCCATCCGCGCGCCGCGGACCGCTTCTTCGACCTCGCCAAGGACACGCTTCGACATCCCGGGGCCGGCGAGCCTACACAGGGCTGTTCGCGATGTGACCTCTCCACCGCCAATGTCGTCCTACAGCTCGCCCGGCGAAGAAGCGGCGTCGGTCGGCAGTTCCACGGCGACCTACGCCGATGATGTACCCCAATGGGCAAGCGGGACCTCCCTACTCTTTTGGGGCGACGAGCCCGGCGGCCGGCATCCATGAGCTCGAGCTCGCCCTCGATGGGATGAGCCTCATGGATTGCGACCGTCGGTGCTACATGTCACACCCCGAGGGTGCGGTAGAAGAAGTCCACTCAGCGGCGCCTCCCAACACACGCCGCGGGACTCCGCGGCGCCCGGCCTTAGCCGCTGTCGACCACGTCAAGGCCCGTTTGGAAGAGCTCGAGGGGAGCTCAAGCGGCGGCAGCAAAGCGCGCCAAGCCCTCCTCGCCCGGCGGGGAGGAGGCGGCAATCACGAGCACGAGCGAGCCGCGAGTCCACGACGCATCAGCGGGCGAAGGCCGGAACAGCCCCGCGGTGTTCGGGAGAGCATCCAGGCACGGCGGCCGCCCTGCTCCTCGTCGTTGCCCGGCCCCCTAGGGACCCGAGGCGCGCAGGACCCACGAGCAGCTCAAGAGACTCCCTGGCGGGAGGCGGCGGTCCAAAGAAGCTGCGCATCTCACCAGGCGACTGCGGGAGGAGCCGCGAGGCTTCTCTCCCACCCCGAGGTCCGCGCCGACGGCGACGAGTCGGGCGAACGCGCGCCCGGGACACCGAACGCCCGGCGAGCGGGAGGCTCGACGAGAAGAGCGTCGCCCGGGGCGACAACAAGTGCCGCGGCGACCATGCGACCGCCCTGCGCAGGGCTCTGGCAAGCGCGGCGGTGGCCACCACGGCCGAGAAGAAGAAGAAGCCGCAGCCCCACGCCGGTTTGCCGCGCAGGAGCCCGTCTCTCCCCAAACGAGGCCGCCGACCCTCGAGGGGCTCGAGCTCGAGAGGCCTAAAGCCTTCGGCTCACGCATCCACGACGCTCAGTTCCTTCTCGCTTCGAGCTCCGACCTTGGTGCAGAAGTACGCGGGGAGACCGACCCGCCCGTGGCTCGAGGACCGCCTTGGGCCGTCGGAGGTGCCCGCCGGCGACTATTTCATCATCCGCAACCTCCACTCTACCTTGCAGATTAAAGGCGATCGTGGCTCGAGCACCTCGAGGGCACCATCCGGCCCGGGAGGACCCACAGCGACGTCTTCGTCGGCAACTTCCGGGGCACCTACGCCCGGCCAAGCACGGCGTGGGACTGGCTGAGGCTGCCAAAAGAAGGGGAGCCTGCGCGCTTCATGGGCGCTTCTCCAAGCTCTGCAGCAACCTCTCGGAGGCCTCGACTCCAAGATCATCACCGCCTTCACCCTTCGGCTACCTACGAGACCACGATCCCACGAGCTCGGGCGTCGAAGCCCGAGCAAGTGAAGGAACTCCGCTCGACCTGCCAGCGTCCACGCCGAGGGAAGGGCGCCGTCTCCGTTGTCGGGGGTGGCAAGCCGAAGGGCGGCGGCACGGAAGCGGGGATCGAACTCCGTGAAGGAAGAACAAGAAGAACAAAGCGCCCGTGACGACAACACGACGACTTCGTAGCCATTGCGGACAGCGCGCGGCCGGTAAGGGCGGCAAGCCTTTCGTCCCCAAGAGCGCCGACAAGATGCTCGAGGCCGTGCCCCGCACGCACGAGGGGCGGTCAAGCACAAGATGAAGGACTGCCGTCTCATGAAGAAGCACGTGATGGGCACGCCGTGTGGTGGTGACAAGGGCGGCGATGACAAGGACGCCAAACCGGGCGCCGATGAGTTCGACGCCGACATGTACATCGAGGACGGTCACGTCAACGTCGTCTTGGCGGGCCACCAAACTCGAGTCCAGCGCCTCGGAGAAGCTCACACGCGCCCGAGGTCTCTTCACCGAAGGAAAGCTACCCCGAAAGTACCTCCAAGTGGTCGAGCTCGGCGATCACCTTCGACAGGCGATCCCAGGCCCACATCCGTACCCGGGAAGGTACCGGCTTCGTCGTCGATCCCATCATCTCCACCATGCGCCTCGGGGAAGGTGTTGATGGGCGGCTCAACCTCAACCTCCTCTACATCCCGGCGCTCCAAGCCCTTGGCATCCCCAAGGCACGTCTCCGCCGTCGCCGAGCGATCCACGGGTGGTACCGGGAAAGCGGTGCTCCCGCTTGGGCGGATCGACCTCCCGTCACCTTCGGCTTGAACAACTTCCGCAAAGGAGGTCCTCACGTTCGAGGTGCTCCGTTCAAACGCTACCACGCCCTGTTGGGGCGGCCGTGCTATCTGGTCATGGCCGTCCCCCCCACACCTACCTCAAGCTCAAGATCCCCGGTCCAGGGGGTCATCACCGTCGACTCCACCTTGAGCACGCATTCGGTGTGAGGCCGCCGCCGTCCGATACACCGACGCCGCTATCGAGATCGGCGGATGCTGCCTAGGATGGCGGCCCTAGGCCAGCGCCGAAGACTCCCAAGCTCAAGAAGGCACGAGCTCAACCATCGAGCTCGAAGGTGGCAAGCACGGGGCTCGTCGCCCGGGCTCGAGAAGGTCACGGGCACATTCGGGCCGGAAGGACGCAAGGAGGTCCGCGATCGACAAGGATGGGCGCACCCTCTCCGTGGGTCCGAGCTCACCCCCAAATAGGAAGCGAGCTCGTGGACTTCCTCGCGCCGAACCTCGATGTATTCGCGTGGAGAGCCTCGGATATGCGGGCATACCGAGGAAAGTCGCCGAGCACTCCTTGAACATCAAACCCGGCTCTCGGCCGGTGAAGCAAGGCCGGGACGTTTCGACGACGATCGGCGCCGGGCAATCGCCAAGGAGATAGATAAGCTCTTAGCGCTAGGTTTTATCAAAGGAGGTGTACCATCCCGAGTGGATAGCCAATCTCGTACTAGTTAAGAAGAAGAATGGGAAATGGAGAATGTGTGTTGGTTACACGCGGGTCTCAACAAGGCATGCCCGAAGGATCCGTTTCCTTTACCGCGCATCGACCAAATTGTTGACTCCACCTCCGGTGTGAGACACTCTGTTTTTTCGACGCCTACTCCGGCTACCACCGGATCGCGATGAATGAGCTCGATCAGCTTGCTACCTCCTTCATCACTCCGTTCGGCGCGCATTACGTTGCGTAACAATGCCCGCCGGTTTGAAAAACGCTGGCGCCACCTTCCGAGGTGCATGCAAAAAGTCTTCAAAGAGCTCCTCGGAAAGCTCATAGAAGCATCGTCGGCGACATCGTTGTCAAGACGAAGCGCTCGAAAGAGCTCATCCCTGACCTCGAAAAGGTCTTCGCTAAGCTCCGAGAGTTTGGAGTCAAGCTCAATCCCGAGAAGTGTGTCTTTGGGGTCCCTCGAGGGAAGTTGCTTGGCTTCATCGTTTTCCGAACGTGGCATCGAGGCCAACCCCAAGAAAATCGCCGCCATAACAAATATGGGGCCGATCAAAACGTCAAGTGCGTGCAACGGCTCACGGATGCCCGCCGCACTAAAGTCGTTTCATAGCTCGAGCTCTCGGAGAACGGAGCCTCCCACTTTACAAGCTGCGAAAAGTCGAGGAGCGCTTTACTGAACCGATGAAGCCCGGCAAGCTCGATTGAAGCAACTACTTGCTAATCCGCCCGCACTGCCGTCGGCGCCCACACCCAACGAACCGATCCTCCTCTACATCTCGGCCACCTCGAAGGTGGTGAGCACCGCTCGTCGTTGAGAGGGAGGAGGAAGGGGCATGCACTCAAGGTACGGCGTCCGGTGTACTTCATCGCGAAGTCCTCACCGACACCAAGACCCGCTACACACAGCCTCGAAAAGCTCGTGTGCGCGGCGGCCGATCACCCGCGCAAGCTCGGGCATTACCGCCGACTCCCATCCGGTCAAGGTCGTCTCCAAATTCCCCTTGGCGAGGTCATCCGTAGCCCCGAGGTTGGCCGGGCCGCATGGCCAAGTGGGCTATTGAGCTCATGGGACCCGACATCACCTACGCCCCGAGACACCATAAAATCCCAGGCTCTGCCGGACTTCATCGCGAGGTGGATCGAGGTCGGCGGCCGCCAGGCCCGACGACATCGAATCTTTGGGGGTTGTGCCTCGACGGATCCGTAAAGAAGTACGGCGCCGGCGTCGGACTCGCCTTCATCTCTCCAAACAGGGGGTGCGCATGAAGTACTCCATCCGCCTACACTTTTCCGCGTCCAACAACGTGGCGAGTGCACGAGGCTCGGTGAGCGTCTTGCGCATCGCTTCAGCGAGCTCGGCGTCCGCACCTCGAGGTCGGGGGCAACTCGAGATCGTCAAGAACCCAAGTCATGAAGGAAGTATTTGCGTCAACCCGAAGATGATCGCCTACCACCGAAGGTCCAAGAGCTCGAGGAGCACTTCCACGGGCTCGAGGTCAACCACATTCCTTGTCACCTCAACAGCGACGCGGATGTTCTCGCCAAGCTCGCGTCGGATCGCCTGCGGTCCCGCCTGGCGTCTTCATGCACGAGCAACGCAAGCCATCGATCTGGCTCAGGGGCGATCTTTGCGACGACCGACGAACTCGACCGCCGACCCCCGGGCTCGGACCCTCGTGGAGGTAGACGCTCCCGCAAGCCCGAGCTCCCCCCAGCGCGAAGGCTTGCCTAGCCACGAGCTCACACCCAATCGGCTCGGGGGCTGGCTCGGGCCGGATCGAGCCTCGACCACTCGACTCGAAGCCTGATTGGCGGATCCCACCGCTCCCAGTGGTTCAAGGAAGGCAAGCTCCCCGGGGCAAGAGGAATCCGCGCCCTGGGCGCGGGGCCAAGTCGTTCGTCCTTGTCGGGCAAGAGCTCTGGGCGCGGAGCCTCCGGCGTCCTCGGCCATTTGCATCACCCGCGAGCAAGGGGAGAAGCTCATCGAGGAGATCCACTCCGGCGAATCGCGGCCACCATGTGACGCCGCGAGCTCGTTTGGGAAGTCGTTCGTCGGGGTTTTTGGCCAACCGCCCGTTGCGGACGCCATCCGATCGTCCGACGCTGCGAAGGATGCGGTTCTTCACACACACCTCCGGCTCGGTCCCTCCAGACGATCCCGCTCACTGGCCGTTCGCCGGATGCAGGGCCTCGACATGGTGGGACCTTTCAAGAGGGACGGCGGGGGCTACACACACCTCCGCCGCCATCGACAAGTTCTCAAAGTGGATCGAGGTTATGCCCATCGCGCGGTGCCGAGCTGAGGAAACCGTCAAGTTCTTCACCGGCATCATCCACCGCCGGGTCCCGAACTCCATCATCACCGACAACGGCCACGAACTTCGTGGGAGAGGTCTTCATCGACCGGTGCAGCGATCACGGCATCCGCGCCGACACATCCTCGTCCGCCACCCGAGGACCAGCGGCGGGTAGAAAGAGCTAACGGCATGATCCTGCGGGGCATAAAGTCTCGCATCTTCAAGAGGCTCGAAAAATACGCCGCCGGTGGCTCGCCGAGCTCCGTCGGTGTAGTATGGAGTCTCCGCACAACGCCGAGCGAGGGCCACGGGGACGGACGCCGTTCTTCCTCGTCTTCGGATCCGAGGCTGTACTCCCCACCGACCTTGAGTACGGTTCGCCCGCCCAAGCCTTCAACGAGCACAATAATCAAGCGGCCGCCGAACGCGCCCGATCGCTCACGGCTTGGGACATCGCCCTCATCCACTCCGCCAAGCACCGCGGTCCATGAGGCACTATCACGACCACCACGCCGAGGGCGAGCTTTCGCGTCGGCGACTACGTCTTGCGGCGAGTCCAGCTCGAAAGACAAGCACAAGCTCTCGGCGCCGTGGGAAGGGCCCCTTCACCATCGACCAAAGTCGCTGAGGCCGGTCCACGCACAAGCTCAAGGACCATCAAGGACGAGTCCTCACCAACGCATGGAACATCGAACAGCCACGTCGCTTCTACCCCTAAATGTATTTTGAATGTTGTAGCTACAAGAGCTCAATAAAAGCACAAATTCGATGCAAAAACATGTGCAAGCATTTCGAATTTTTCCTTAAGCACATCTGAGCAACGACGGCCTCCGCCCGGGGAAGACCCGCCCTTGCTCGGGGCTACAAAGGAGCGGGGTGCACACCCCACGTTTTTAACGCACCGATGCCAAGAAAAACTTACAAGTTCGGAGCTGCCGACGAGCTCAAACTTGCGAACTTACACTCCCTCCTCTTAGCTCGGACAATATTCGAAACGACTAAGTCGCGGGCTCATCACTTTAGAGCATGGCGCGACTGCCTAACGACCTCCCGCGCCCCTGCGGCCAGCGAGGAATGGCCTGCCATCCAGCTCTCGAATCATGAGCTCACCAAAAAGTCGAAGTAGAAACGAGAACACGATATAAGAGGAAAGACGCCTTCCGTTAACATGAGTTGCCATAAGTTTTTTACAATTTGCCCTCGACTACGAGGACTTAATTAGCTCGCAACTAAAGAGGCCGAGCCTCGAGTTCTTATCCTTGCACGGGTGGGTCCCGATCCATCGGCACGGGGGCGGGGACGTCCGGCGCGGTTTCCTCCTCCTTGGCGGGCTCTTCGGCCGCTCCACCGGTAGGGGCTCGAACACCTCGAGAGCTCCTCGGCGGCAGCTTGAAGAGCTCGCCAGACAGCTCACGCGGTGGCGACCTCGCCGGCAGCTGGCCTTTCGATCGGTGTCGGCATCATCAACGCCCGGCGCCCACCCCGTCTTCATGATGTTGACCTCGAACTTGGGGTAGTGGGTGAAGACGATCCGATCGCTTTGTGCACCACGCGGCCCGCGTCCCTCAGTCACTTTACGCGGGATCGCCGACACCCGCTGGCGGGTCCTCCCCGTCTTCCCCCCGAGGACACCCGCGGACGCCCTCGACCGCGGAACACAAGGCCCTCGTGGGGCCGGGCGAGCCTCGGCCTCCTCCACGGCCTTAGCGGCACCCTCTTGGAAGCTCCCGAGCTCTTTCCTCGCGCCGACGAGGTCGCCGGGTGCGCCGCTTCAGTCCGCCTCCCTCCTCGCAGCGAGCTGCGTGTGCTTCAGGGAGGCTTCGGAGGCGGTGAGGCCCCGACTCCCGTCCCGGCCTCCCCGTCGCCTTCGGAGATTTCGCTTCTCACCGCAAACAAGGGCAACAGACAGACACGAGCCACAAGGCCTTTGGGACGCAAAAGAAGAGCCGCCCGCTACTCCACGCTCGTCGTAGAGCTCTTGCTCGTTGTACCAGAGCTCATAATTCTCGGCTTCAAACCGAACCCGCTCCGCCTCCGAGGGCGAGAGATTGCACCACAACTCAAGCTTCGCGGCCGTAGGCTGAAGTCCCGCCCGACGTGGGACGGTCGGCCTCGAACGCCAAACAAGCAAGACAAGAAAGATAAGGGCGTGAGCACTCACCCTCGAGCTCGGCGTCACGGTGGCGGAGTTGCTCCAAGCTCGTCCTTGTCCTTCCGCAGGACTCCGCTCAGCTCAAGCGCCGAGCGCCGAGCTCCTTGTTGTCGAGCCGCACGACGGGAGCCGAGCTCCTCCCCGCATCTTCTCGCGGTTGCCGCTTATGAGCGAGCTCGAGCCCTCCTCCCGCCGGGCCGCCCCTGCACGCGGCCCCACCCCGCCCGGGCCTCCCGGGCAGCCCGCTCCTCCGCTCCACGAATGAGGTTGGTCGCCTCCCCTCAAAGGGCCTCCGGTGGTCTTTGAGCTGCGCGGAGCCAAGCTCGTCGCACATCTCCGCGCACGGCGTCGCCGGCCGCCCGACGAAAACCGCCGGCCCTCGGGGAGGTCTTTGTCGCGGTTATACCCCCGATGGCATCCCTTACGCCCCCGCAAGCCACAAATGGTTAAACAAAAAGAAGACGAAACGAAGCCCCGACTACCGCAATGACGACAAACTCCGGAAGACGGCGGGCGCACTTTCGCCGGCTCCGATGGTCGACGACTCGCCTCCTCCCCACAACGGCGGCGGCGGGCGACCGAGCATAGGCCGGGGACAACGATGTCGCGCCCGGTGGAGGGACACTCGTCGCGCGACAACAAGACGGATACCTTGGCCCCGTCGACTTCGATCTTCCCACGGCAAGGAACGGCACCCCGGGCGTGGCGGCGACGCTCGTTGGTGGCGGCGCCTTCAACGGCCTCGTCTTCCAAGCCCTCATCGCCCGGTCCGCCGCCCTTCCGCCGCGCGCCGGCGTCGTCGTCGGAGATCTCGACGACCTCCTCGGCCGAGGTTGGGCCCCAACCTCGCGGGGGTCTCTCGACGCGCCCTCGGTGGCCAGGTCCTCCTCGAAACCGCCTTCTCCACCTCCAACGCCGCCCGACGAGCTCCCGACGGTGAGTGCCGACGCCCCCAAGGCCGTCTGGGCCGAGGCTCCTCGATCGAGCTTCAAAGACGGTCCTCAACGCCGCCCACGGGGACGGTCGGCGTCGAGGAGGAGTCTAGGAGCACGAGAGCCCCGAAACCAGCGAGGCGCCGGTCGACAATGCCCCTGAAGGGGGAACGGCGTCATCATCTTCGAGCCCGTCCCCGCGCCGCTGTCGCCGTCCGCTCCGACGCCGAGCTCGTCCACCACCGCCTCCGAGCTCACCGGCGCCGTGATCGAACCCACCGGCGTCGAGCACATGGTCAACGGGCGCCATCGAGCTCGTCATCTCAAGCCCGAGCCCGTTCGGCCCGAGCTCGGCACCTCCGTCTTCAGGCGCTTGTCGGGGTACGCCGTCGCCGCCCTAAGCACGTGCGCAAGTCGCCAGACCTGATCAATCACTACGCCAACGATGACACGAAGGGCGGAGAGCTTACCCGACGGCTACCCTCTTGTCTCTTCTTCTTCTCTTCGCCTCGGCCGGCCCGGAGCCCCGGACGCCCGACCGGCACCCGACCTCGCGTCGGGGCTTAGCGCGGGCAGGCCGAGGCCGCGCCGACCGGCGCGCCGCCGCGCCCAAGGCCACCACCACCGCCAGGGCGAGCTCGCGGGCCCCGACGAGATCCCGACCTCGCCCATCGAGAGCGCCGTCGATGTTGAGGGGCTCACCACCGCGGCTCGACGCCGGGCTCCATCTCCTCGGCGGCCCGCCGCGCCACCACCGGGACGACCCGGCCTCCTCACGGACGAGGGCTCGCTGAACGCCGGCGAGAGAGCTTGCCTCGGCTCCCGCGGGAAGAGGAGGTTGGGAGCCGAAGGGGTGCACCATGCCGACCCTATAGAGCTCGAGCTCGTTAGAGGGTTCGAGACAGCAAGAGAACGAGCTAAGACAAGGCGGCGAGCACTTACCGGCCACGAGAGGTCTCGGATCGGGAGGATCCGGGGAGCTCTGGCGCCCTCACTCCCGCCCCGTCACTGCTTCATCCAAAACTCCACGGTCGACGGTGAGACCGGGGGCATTCGCCGTCCCCACGAACGGGGCCTTCTCCTCCTCCATCTCCCATATCCGGAGAGCTCGACGCGGGAGGGGGACCACCGCCTTGCAGAGCCAGGCCTCGATGATATGGTTCACCGTCAGCCCGGCGTCCCGGAGCGCCTTGATCTTGCCCACGGCCGCCTCCACGTCCCCCACCGTGTTGTCGTGCGGGCCCTCGCACCACAGTTGACTCCCCCTCGAGAAAGTGCGGCCGGTGTACCGCGGCGAGAGGATAGGAGAGGTCGTTCTTGAGGTAGAACCACTCCTCCCTCCAACCGGGGTTGGCCGACGGAAGTCGTCCCTCCGGGAAGGACTCCGGACCTTCCCCGTCTTGGTATCGATCGGCACGCACGCCGATCGGGGCCGGGCCGCCCCCCCCCAGAGCGGCCGGATCTTGGCGAAGACGTAGTGCTTGAAGAGCTCCCGGTTGGGAGGGATCCCCAACCATCCCTCACAGAGCATCGTGAAGACGGAGAGGAGAAGCACACCGTTCGGCGTGAGGTGCTGGAGCTCGATGCCCCAGTACGCGATGAGCCGCCTGAAGAAGTCGTCCGCAGGCATTCCGAGCCCGCGCTCGTGGAAGGCGACGAAGGAGACGATGTACCCCTCCGACGGGTCGCACGCCGTGGGATGCCGCCGGAATAATCCACTCCTCCCCGCCGTCCGTCGGGTACGCAGCCCACCCGGCGGTGCTGCATCGCTTCGATCTTCGCCACCGCCGCCGAGCGACCACGAGCCCATCTCTCAATCACCGTAATGAGTCGGCGACGAAGCAGGGGAGGTGGAAGATCGGATCTACGAGTGGGAAGCGGCGATTGAACTCTCTCTATCTCTTTCTGTGCGTGGAGGAAGGCAAGAGATGGGAAGGTAAAACCGCTCCCCAATCTCCTCCTATTTATAGAGCTCAGATGCGGCGGAGGCGACGAGAAGAAACCGTGGGGGGACCCACCACGCACCACTTCCGCCTGCAACTGACGCCGCGAGATCGACGCAGACGCGCGACACCTGGCGGAAGCCGAACGGCCGCGGCATTAATGGGGCAACCCCCACCAACGGTAAAAATCCCAATGGTAAGATCTCAACGGTTATTTTTTACGCGGGTAAAAACCCAAGAGCTCGGCCCAACGGTCGATTTATCGAAGCTCCGTAAAAACAGCTCGCGACACGAGCTCATCACCCTCGGGGTTCGAAGGCGGCTCACCGAGAGCCGGAGGCCGCCCGGGGATCACGAGCGAGGAGCGCCATGAGAAAGCGGCGCCGATGGCCCATGCCTCGAGCCCGAAAGGGCTCGGGGGCTTTGCAGGCGGCGTCCGGTCGCCGAGGCCCACGATCGACTCCGAGCTATCCTCGCCGACGAGGAAGCGCCGCCCCCCCGCCACCGCTGGGGGGCTCGAGAATTACGGAAGTTGAATCCTCAGAACTTGAGGTTGACCCACCAACCGGTCGAACGAACGAGCTGACGAGCTCGAGCCTCACCTAGACTATCCGACTGCAGCTCCCTGAGCACTCGATCTCAGCCGACGAGGCAAGATTGAGCTCGAGCTCACCACCCGTGCGAGCAATCGCAGGAGGAATGGGTCGGCGAGCCCACGAAAATTCTAAAAAGCCTCGCGAGAATCTACTATTCTCACGCGAGCCTCGGGGCTACACGCGGGTGCTTCGCGCGCACCCACAAACCAAACACCAATCCCATAACGAGGGCTACCACACGGCGAGCCATCCGCATGACAAAGCATCCGGGAGACCTCATCTCTCCCAAATGCTCGGGGGCTCTTGTGGGGGATCGATATTTGGGAACAGCCTTACACGAGCTCCCGAACCATCCCTAACGAAGCAAACGGGACCTGAGATCTCGACCATGGACGAGCTCCTCATGGGCGTAAGGGAATGCTCCGGCTCCGGAGCTCCCACACGCGAGCTCCCCGATGGAGGCCCGCCTTCCCGCCTCACTCGAGCTCCCTTTCCCTCTCACCGATGAGCTCGCACCCGCACCCCGAAAGATCTCGTCCGGGGACCTCTTTTCCGACTCGTTCGAGCTCCCTTCCATGAGCTCCGCGGCGACGGCCGATGAGAACTCATCCGCCTGCCTTCTCAAGGAAGACTGCGGGTACAAGAGTTGGTCAACAACTCCCTGACAAGCTCAACCACTCCCTGACAGACACTGTAGCCACGTAGAACTACAGCCACGGGGAGAGGTCATTCGCCACTTCGCCATACCCCGTCGACTCCAACGGCTCCGCTCACGGCCCGGCGGGTACACACCGGGTACTCCTCCCCATCCATGGTATGGGGCGCATCCCATACCGAGAAGACACCTTCCAACTACGATTAGGGGCGGGGCCGCGCGACCACCGCCCAAACCGCGAATCCCGCGTCACGGAGGCGACCAATTTCGGCATCCAAAGCACCCGGGAGCTCCACGGGAAGCTCGTCGCGCCGAGAGCTCACGGAGAGCTCTTTTCTTGCATCCGACACTCGTACATGTATTTTCACTTTCTTTAAGTCCTCAACTCGATGAGAGCTCTCGAGCCTCGCCCCTTGCGACTATAAAGGGAGGCAGCCCTCCGGTTGAGGCAAGGTTCAAGATTTCAACACCCAGCACCCGCACTCACACACTCGATATTGGCACTAGCCTCAATCATAGAGACTTGGGAGCCCCCTCCCTCTCTCGACCTTGCTTGTACTAGCCCCGGTATGAGCATTTGAGCTCGGATAGTGGCCTCACTGGACTAGGGAGCGCGATTTGCCCCGAACCAGTATAAATTTCGTGTCATTGTCTCTAGAGCTAGGCCATTGAGAGCACGACAGCCGGACATTACTTTGTGACGGTGGTATTAGACCACGGCAGTGTAAACTTAGCATCATTATCCATAGTGGAGTTAATCTCACCGGGATATGTACTCAAGGTTTACCACTCATTTCTAGGCATTACCTATACACTAGTCTGTCACCCTAGCAATAACGCTCAAAGAAATCCGGGCATGGTACTCTTGATTGGCCTTGATAAAAGAATGAACATGATATCTCCGCAGCGCCACGAGATAGAAATACCAATTGTAGCACTTCACCGGGAGTAATCCGGTATCGTATTTATATTTTACCACGGGGAAGGGAGTCTATGGAAAGTAGAGAGAAAAGGATGTCTAATGATTTATATTGTGATTTATTTATGAGATCCACCTTACAAGTAATGTAATGCGAGTAGCCATATATATCTAACATTACTCAACAGGATAAGTCACGGGATAAAGATAATTATATAATTGATAAATACCCAAGTCTAAGATCATCATATGCCACTAGTATCATATGAGCTATTAACATGTTATAGAAAGACTAGAATGAATATTCCTAAGATACTCCTAATCATATATGTCAAATGAATACTACAATTAGTGCAATACATCTAGCTATCATGGCAAGGTTGGATTACTTCTACACATGGCAAGCATTACCAATAACAACCAAAGACGAAACTTGGTCATTACCGTAATAATAAACTCAACGTGTCCTACATTCGGAGGGTGGATTCCAAAGGACTCAACAGGATTTGTCACTCCCGCGATCTACCACACGGCCCGAATGTAGGGGTGCAATTGTAGATAAACGTTGTATAAACACCACGTTTACACATTGCTTATCACCCACATAGTGATCATCTATATGGATGCTATACAATTCCATGCATAAAATATAAAGCAATCTTACTAAACTAAACATATAATCATAGCAAGCATAAACACATATCAATAAGAATATAACAATTATATAGATCAAAGCCATAACAATTGTATTCTAAATATAAGAGTACTTACAGATTGAATACAAGAGAGAAGTCTCAAGAACGATGATCCTTGCTACTTCTTGACTATCAGGAACTCAAGATGAACTTGATCTTCAACTAGAACTAGCTATGTAGCTAACTACTTCTAGTATGAACTAGGGCTTAGGTCTAGACTTGGCTGGACTAGATGGGTATGAGTTGATGAATGAGTATGATAATGAACTTCTCCTCAGCCCTGGGGTCAGCTGGTCTTCTTATATAGTACTTGGCGGTGAACGCCAACCCTTGGATCAAACCAACCTTCAACAACGGTGTAGATACAACCTCAAAGTCGGTGGTAAACCGACATAAAAATGTGAGGTCGATTGGTGGGATTTTGGCGGCGGTATGGGCCTACTTAATTTGGCGGCGCCGGGGTGTCAAACCACCTTGGCATCCCGCCTTTTCTCGTGTCCTCTGGTATCTTCTAGAATGTTTTAGTCCACTTTTTCGGGTTGAGTTACGTTGACACCTGTTATAGCATAATTTTACAAGTTAAATAACATGAAATAAGGGCTAAAGTCAAAGACCAAACCTAAGTCTAGGGGTCTAACTAACATAATTCCATGAGTTTTTGTATTCGTGACTTTCGGGGGCTTGATAGATAATTGCGGAGAAAGATGGAGAAAGTTCCGAATATACAAGACATATGAAGACAAGACTTAACCGTGAAGCAAGTCAACCCGAAAAGTGGATTAAAACATTCTAGAAGATACCGAGGCGACACCGTAAAAGACAGGATGCCAAGGTGGCACTCCACCCCCGGCGCCGCCGGCCAACTAGGCCGCCGGTGTGGGGTCATCAAGGCACGATTCTTTAGTGTTACCACTAAAGGACCGATACACCTAAGTATGGCAACGGTACGGAAACCGCAGCGCCACCGGGCCGTCGTGTAGCTTTTTCACCGGGGAGTATTCGGTGTCGATTTCCACGAGGAACGTGAAGTGAACTAACAAAGAATCAAGACTCGTCCTATGATGACACAAGGTGTGTATTTGGTAGTTGAGTTGAGAGGTTTTCTATAGCTATGATATCCGGATAGGCTAGGTAGCTAAACGTGGCTTTATCAGCCCTCGGACACTTGGAGGCGGTAGGTGATAATCACGGTGAATAAAGTCACCACTACCAAACTACTATTTCCATGGAGCCTTACCTTTTAAGAACTTGCCTAAAACACGTGGTGATCTATACAGAGACCCGGAAGGGCCGTCACTACCTTCTTGGCTATCACAATCCATCCGTGCAACAAGCGGCATACATCGGTAAGGTATAGCCTAGACACCACGTCTACGCTAACTCTTACTATTCTAACCCCGTACTTAGCTAGGCTAGAACACTCTACTAAAGCAAAGCAATGTACCAATGAAGAACGAGTGAATAGCTACTATACTAAACCGGATATGCAAAGTATAAAAGAACTCGGATGTATTACTCACTAGAAGAAGTACACCAGAGGTACACCTCGGAGGAGATTCAACACCGGGGCTTCCTCCGTAAGACTTCCCTCTCTCACTCTACTACTACACTAAAAGGAGCAGGGGCTTCGCCTACTACATTGGAGTGGAGTTCTCCTTGTGGTCATGTCTTGGAAGTGAAGGGGTGGGGGGTATTTATAGCCCCAAGGTGGAGTAGGGGCTACTCCAGCGCCATGTCATCTCGATCCGCGTGACCTCTATTGCCCTCCGTTGGATCAAACCGCCATGCAACCGCCTTAAGATCAACGTGTGAGGTAATTTCAGCATGTGGACAATGTGATGGGCGTGGGAGGGCGTCCTTGGCCAAATGGGCCATGGTCGGCCGACCATGGTCCATGACCTGTGGGCCACCCCGGTGCCGGGAACATTGGCCCCACCGTCGGGTTTACGTGTCTTGAGTCCGGAACTTGCCGTGGCGTTCATTTTGTACCAACACGATCCATGGGACGTATTGACGGACCAATCAGGTGCCTTCTCTTGTTCCCCACGGATTAGTGATGTGGCAGGTCGCATTGGAAGAGTTTGGGCCAAAGTATCATGGTCGGCCGATGCTGGTCCATTGGGCCTTGGCCTTCTCCAACTCTTCTAGAAGGTGTCCCCACATGTCGGGATGTCTCGAGGATGAAATGGTCATGCATCGGCCGATGTAGGTCTTGTGGCCAAATGACTTCAAATTTTGTGTGGAAGCTTCATAGGACATGGAGATCATGATGGTGGTGTCAAATTGTCCAATGGCCATACTTGGGGTGTTGACGGATGGTGACCAAATGTGTCATTTCAGCCCGAGTTCCACTAGTTTCACATCGTATACAAAGAATGACATCTACATGTGGAACTAGGTTATTTGCATAAGAAATCATTGTTTATATGTATGTTAGCTTCCAAAAGGAGTACTTTGTTGACGGTTTAACTATGTAAAAACAGGGGTATTTTCGCGTCAACAAGATCCCCCACACTTACATCTTTGCTTGTCCTCAAGCAAAGGAGGGAGGTTGAAGTAAACATGGACATAACACTTATGAGATATTGAACTACCATAAGATTATTTCTAAGCATTTCCTATGTGAGTGGGATATGTGGTTGTGTCTATCATAAATCCTTGAGAAGTTGGGAAATGGAATAGTTCAAAGCAAGTCATCTTCCGCATTCACATTTTAGTTCTTGGAGTTTTTTTTTTTTATATATATATAAGTTAAAAAAAGAAAATCACATAGATCACTTATACTCCTCGATTGGGTACTCTCAAGTCACTCAATAGTGTATAGATCCTCACCACGGCATAACATGAAAGTGCCTTTTTGTTTCATCCTACTACAAAGGTCTATGTGGGCGAGGTAGGGATAAACATGATTGCATACTTGCATTGCATATATTGTAAAGTCAAAACTAGGATCCTAAAGAGAAAAGTATCATGCCCTTAGATCAAGAATGTGCATGTGTGTGGAAAATATGGATAACTTTGTTTTGCTCCTTCATTGGATGTGATCTCTCTCTCTACCTTATTATTATTATTATTATTGAGACATGGCTATCATAAATATACATACTTGGACCTTCATGTGTCCAATTTTTTTTTTTTTTTTTTTTTTTTTTGGAGAGGTGGGTTCTACTCACCCTCGGACTTGTGTCCATTATTTCCTCTCTCTTTTTTTTTTTTTACTTTTGCATAGCTAATGTCTCTTTTCACCATCTATATATCTCTAGAGATCACAACTTAAAGCATAGAGCATTTTGATGGTGGAACGGGAAAAAGGGATGTAGTGCGTACTTCTAGTGTAGAAGTAGCATATAGATGTGGAGTGTACGTGATCTTGATCTTGGGAGCATGATATAATCCTCAACAAGGGTCACTAGATTTGCCAAAACTCAATACAAACCGCAAGTAGCGTATATGGGGCTTTGAACATGTATGAGTAATGCATATGGCTTTGGTTGGTATTTTCATCATTGAGGAGTGTGTGACACTATGGTTTTATGTTTTTATCAAGACAAATCTCCAAGTACCTTGAGTAAAAGAGGTTGATGCATAAGCTCGAACTATATCACAAGTCACAACATCTTAGTCAATATGACTTTTCCCTAATAATGTATTTTTCCCACAAACATAAGTTTGCACAAGAAATAAACTTTATGACAGATTTTATCTTCAAGATGTCATGAAAATGTTACTTCTTCAAAGTTTTATTTTCAGGTGCTTCTTCTAGTTTTATAATTATAAATTAAAAAAAAAGGGATAAAAAAGAATAGATATAATCTAAAATGAATAGAAAAATGAGGGGATGAGAATTGCAAACCAGTGGGGAAGTGTCCGGATCTTTGACAGGTGGGCCGGGGTCCAAGGTGGCATCGGCCGATGCCACTTTTGGAGCTCTCGACAAATCGGCCACCGTGGTGCTCTTCCTCTCATCGATAGATCAATCCCAAGACCGGCGGTTTTCCAATTCTTGAAAATTGATTGGTCGGCCGACCAACCTTTTGTGGCCGTTCGGGCTCAAATTTTCACGCGGTGTGTTCTTGATGCGAAGGTGATCAACGTGGCGGGGGTCCAAACATTGTGATCCTTCGTTGGGTGGTCGGCCGATGTGCCTCTTATGGCCATTCGGGCTCAAATTTTCACAGTGTGTTGTGTTCTTGATGCGAAGGTGATCAACGTGGAGGGGGTCCAAACGTTGATATCCTTACATTGGGTGGTTGGCCGATCACCCCACACTGGCTTTTGCGGCCCGAGACACATCGGCAAAGAAAACATCAAGTGCGGGTGTTACGCTAGTGGAAAAACACTAGCGTAACTCAAATGTTCATTTTTTAGAGATTTCATACGATGGACGTAACTTCGGGCACCTCCCTATGTGGAGACAGGGCTCAAGGCATGCCACATGTGTGTTTTGGCATCGTGGACTGCATTGGCCAACCTAAGGTCACGTCAACCGTCACATCCCGATGCCTAGGTTGGTCTCTAGTAGGGGGTTATGGCTAGTGGAGTCACATCAATGATGTCCATGATCATGATGTCATTTTGATGTATGTTGGGCGCTATGGGTTTATGGATGGACCCTTGGGTTCCTTACCAGATCATTGATGGGCGCCAAATGTGGTGGTGGGTATGGCTGATGGTGAAGAGAGAAGTGAGGGTAGAAAGGCTTAAGGAGAGAGGTGTGCCAACGACTCGGTTTGACTCGAGCTCGGGCGGCTCCTCCATCAATGATAGGGAGGCCTCTCGAACATTAGGTGACCAATTTGGTGTGAAGTGCACAGGTTGGCTCATGCACCAAAACACTAAGTCGAACCAATGGTCTAGACGTGTTCTATAGTGTGTCTAGAACATACCGCTTGCCCTCGAGCCAAAAGGCTCTAGTAGGGTCGGCCGATGTGCCAAGTTGTGTCCTCGACCCATCCTAATGGTCTAAGCATGATCACTATGACTTCCTATACTCATCTCACTCGCCCGAGAGCCAAATGACTAGAATGGATGAGTCGGCCGATGTGGGTTCGACCCAACGGGTCTGAACCGTTTAGTGGGATGTCATCCTTGAACTCTCCCAAAAAATGCCTCAAGTGTCCGTGAGCTCGGAAGGCTCACTTCCTAGGTCGGCCGACCCTCATATTTTTGGATTTGGGAAAACAGACTCCGTCACACTCATCTCTACGCTCTCCTCTACATATTCACCAAAGTTGGGCCCTATTGGCCACTTTTAGTGCATCGGCCGATGCACCTTTGATGGCCAAACATGCTCAAATTTTGCATGGTAGATACTTCAACTATGTAGATCTAGAAGAGCTAGTCAAATTTCATATGCAAACCACAAAAATAGGACATGTGGTTTCAGTTTAGTTAAATCATTATTGAAAGGGTACTTTGTCATGTCATCTTTTTGGCTATGCATATGAACAAGAAATTAATTTGCTAGCCACTTACCTCAAAAAGAAGTTGTCATCATACTTGTTGATGATGAGGGATGGCCATCTTGATGTTCTAGCATCTTCAATGTCCTAATAGCTTGGGTCTTGGGTTGGATGTGAGGATCGTCTTGTCTTTGGAGTTGAACCCTTTAATCATCTTGCCATGGCGTGTCCATATTCTTTCCTAAAAGAGATTAGCGGACAACACATACCCAAAGGAAGCAAAGTTGGGGTAATGGTGTTATCTAGCTAAGGGTGATATTCCATGCTACAAATATAGGTTTTAGTATTTAGTAGAGATCAACTTTCCCTTGTTGGAGTATCAATCATTTATTGTTCACCAAACATTCTCAGAACTTACGCTAAGAACATGAATCAAATTTTGCATCCTAATTCTATGCAAAACATCTTTTTGGTTCAAATAATCAAACTTGACACCATGTCTTGTTTGATTAAGGAAGGGCATTTAACCTAAGCACCATGCTTAATTTAAATAACCTATGAGAGCCTTGTATACATTACTCTCAAACCAAACATGTTTAGAACAGAAAAGGTCTAACAAGATTCATTTGCATAATTAAGATGAGACATTAATGGTGAACTAATGATACATTTTTTTTTTATGACTAAGCAAAGTGAGCAAGACATTATGCAAAAGCAAAGTAGAAACAACTAAACAACACATGAAGCATGTCATGAGTTCTTTAGAGACTTCCATCCCCACACTTGGATTTTGTAGCGTTTGATGCAAAGCAATACCAAGTGTAGGTGATGGAGTCCTCCATCGAACATGCTTTTTGCGGTGTTTAGATTGATTTACCTTGTAGTTCTATCCTTCATTATTTTTGTGTAAACCTGAAAGGGTTAGTGACAAAAATACCCGAAGGAAACTTTCACAATTATGTCTCAAAGATTTCTTTCTGAGAGTCATTTGACAACTTTTATTAGTGTGATGAAATCTCGAGTTGTCTTTAGGAAGTGCTTGTTTTAAGACATAAGCTTGTCTTTGGGAAACCTCTAAAAATCTCATATTGGTGATAGCGTTTCCCCTCCAACACCAATCTTTACGTCACGCCAAACTACTATGAGATTTGGAATGCTTATGATAAACATAAGCATCTACAACCATGATTTCAAATATTTTATGGACAAGGAACAATAGTGGGTTGTAGCTCTTATGGTTGGTGGTGGTAAAGTGGAGGATATATTTGGAATATTTATCAAAGAAGCATGAATTTTGAAAGAAGGGTAGAAAATAGCTTCCATGATCATCCTTGATTTCTTTGTTTTCAAGCTCTAAAGTTGATGTCTCATGAATTTCCATAGGTAAACACTTTGGTTCTGTCATTCCATGCCTATGACATTCCATGGTCATCTCACTGTCCAAGACTTCTCTTGGATAGAGGGGTCTCGGGATGAGCTTTATAAAGAGGATGAGCAATTTCTTCTTCATGACTATCTCGAGTCCTCCTGTAGACTTGGATGAGTCACGGGGATAGAAGAGATTGACTTGAGCTCATCCTTTGCATTCCTAGAGTCATTGATCAGGCGATCATAAGACTCATAAGGGAAAGTACAATGGGGGTGCTCGGGCGATAGATTGGTTTAGAATTGGGTCTTGAGAATATATCGGTTGTGGGCATAGAAGGGAAGAGGCTAGATTCTTCTTGATGTTTTGATTCTCCTTCTATGGGCTCACTTTCGAAATTTCTTCAGCAGACTTATGCCCCAATTGAGGTTTTGAGAGGTAAGATGATGATGATTTGGGATGCTTTTGACGAGATCCTTCATTTAGGGATTTAGAATGGTGTCTCTTTGAAGGTCCCTTTTGGAAATGGTGATTCAAGGTGTTCCCATAATCGGCAAAATCGGGAAAATAGATCCTCTTCTCGAATTTGTAAGGATGTTTCGACGGTTGAATTTCTTCTTCCTTCGCTGTCCCGGGGTATTTGTGGTTCGGGATTGATGGCAGGACTTTTGGATAGGAATGGTGGTGTTTGTGCCATTGAGATCTCCTTTTGCTTGGGGATTGGGTTTTCCTCTAAAGCTTCATCGTAGATGTTAGTGTAAGGGGTGTTCTCAAAGATCCTAGAGAGAACTTTCTTCCCTTCACTAACGAGGAGGCATAAAGAAAGCTCCCCCGAAGCTATGTCAAGGTTTTGGGCTGATTCCTTGGTAAGGCCGCAATAGAAATGTTGCAATAATGCGGTTTAGAAATACCAAGGTCGGGGCCATATGATGTTGAATCGGTGATACGGGCCCCGGGCTATGCCCGGATATTCCTTTTCCTTACGTTTTAAAGGATAGGACCTCTATTCGAAGATGGACAACACGGGAGATAGGGAAGAAGGTAAGACAAAATTTGGTTTGAAGCTTTTCCCATTCTCCTCCTATACTCTCTACATAGCGAGCATACCATTGTTTAGCTTTTTCCGTTAAAGAGAGCGGAAAGAGCTTCCAACGAAAGGGTATCTCGTGTCATGCCCTCAATGTGAAGACATGAACACAATTGCTCAAACTCACGCAAATGAGCATAGGGGTTCTCATCTTTGTCCCAGGAGAAAGGTTTTTCTGAACCATGGCTATGAAGCACGGGCGAAGCTCATAGCTAGATGTATGGATGGGTTGTGATGATGGTGGAGGCTCCAAACAAGCGCCCTTTGGAGCGCGAAATGGGATATGGGTGTTTGGTTCATTGTGGAAAGAAAAAAAAAGAAAAGAAAGGTAAAAATAAAAGATAACTTTCGGACGACCCAATTCAATGTTAAGACGGCTACCGTTCCCAACAGCGGTGCGGAAAAGCTTGTTGACGGTTCTTTAGTGTTACCACTAAAGGGTGATACACCTAAAGTATGGCAACGATAAACCGCAAGCGCACGGTATGTCGGTGTAGCTTTTCACTAGGGAGTATTCGGTATCGATTTCCACGAGGAGCGTGAAGTGAACTAACAAAGAATCAAGACTCGTCCTATGATGACACAAGGTGTGTATTTGGTAGTTGAGTTGAGAGGTTTTCTATAACTATGATATCCGGATAGGCTAGGTAGCTAAACGTGGCTTTATCGACCCTCGGACACTTGAGGCGTAGGTGATAATCGGTGAATAAAGTCACCACTACCAAACTACTATTTTCTTTGGAGCCTTACCTTTTAAGAACTTGCCTAAACACGTGGTGATCTATACGAGAGACCCGGAAGGGCTGTCACTACCTTCTTGGCTATCACAATCCATCCGTGCAGACAAGCGGCATACACAGTAAGGTATAGCCTAGACACCACGTCTACGCTAACTCTTACTATTCTAACCACGTATTTAGCTAGGCTAGAACACTCTACTAAAGCAAAGTAATGTACCAATGAAGAGCAGTGAATAGCTACTATACTAAAACCAGATATGCAAAGTATAAAAGAACTCGGATGTATTACTCACTAGAAGAAGTACACCCAAGCAGAGGTACACCTCGGAGGAGATTCCAACATGGACCGGGGCTTCCTCTAGAAGACTTCCCTCTCTCACTCTACTACTACACTAAAGGAGGGCGAGGGCTTCGCCTACTACATTGGAGTGGAGTTCTCCTTGTGGTCATGTCTTGGAAGTGAAGGGTGGGGGTATTTATAGCCCCAAGGTGGAGTAGGGGGCTACTCGGCGCCACGTCATCGATCCCGCGTGACCTCTATTGCCCCCCGTTGGATCAAACCGCCATGCAACCGCCTTAAGATCAGCGTGTGAGGTAATTTCAGCATGTGGACAATGTGATGGGCGTGGGAGGGCGTCCTTGGCCAAATGGGCCATGGTCGGCCGACCATGGTCCATGACTTTGTGGGGCCACCCCCCGGTTTGGGAACATTGGCCCCACCGTCGGTTTACGTGTCTTGAGTCGGAACTTGCCGTGGCGTTCATTTTGTACCAACACGATCCATGGGGCGTATTGACCGGACCAATCGGTGCCTTCTCTTGTTCCCCACGGATTAGTGATGTGGCAGGTCGCATTGGAAGAGTTTGGGCCAAAGTATCATGGTCGGGCCGATTTGGGTCCATTGGGCCTTGGCCTTCTCCAACTCTTCTAGAAGGTGTCCCCACATGTCGGGATGTCTCGGGATGAAATGGTCATGCATCGGCCGATGTAGGTCTTGTGGCCAAATGACTTCAAATTTTGTGTGGAAGCTTCATAGGACATGGAGATCATGATGGTGGTGTCAAATTGTCCAATGGCCATACTTGGGGTGTTGACTGGATGGTGACCAAATGTGTCATTTCGGCCCGAGTTCCACTAGTTTCACATCTGTATACAAAGAATGACATCTACATGTGGAACTAGGTTATTTGCATAAGAAATCATTGTTTATATGTATGTTAGCTTCAAAAAGGAGTACTTTGTTGACGGTTTAACTATGTAAAGCGAGGGGTATTTCTACCGTCCAGCGGTCACCACGCGACCTCCCTTTTCTAGGTCGGTTTACTACCGACATTGAGAGGTTGTTTCTACACCGTTGCTGAAGGTCGGTTTGATCCAAGGGTTGGCGTTCACCGCCAAGTACTATATAAGAAGACCGGTGACCCTGTGGTGAGGGAGAGTTCATTATCATACTCATTCATCAACTCATACCCATCTAGTCCAGCCAAGTCTAGACCTAAGCCCTAGTTCATACTAGAAGTAATTAGCTATCTAGCTAGTTCTAGTTGAAGATCAAGTTCATCTTGAGTTCCTGATTAGTCAAGAAGTAGCAAGGATCATCGTTCTTGAGGCTTCTCTCTTGTATTCAATCTGTAAGTACTCTTATAATTAGAATACAATTGTTATGGCTTTGATCTTTATAATTATTATATTCTTATTGATATGTGTTTATGCTTGCTATGATTATATGTTTAGTTTAGTAAGATTGCTTTATATTTTATGCATGGAATTGTATAGCATCCATATAAATGATCACTATGTGGGTGATAAGCAATGTGTAAACGTGGTGTTTATACAACGTTTATCGCAATTACACCCTACATTCGGGCCGTGTGGTAGATCACGGGAGTGACAGCCCCTGTTGAGTCCTTTGGAATCCACCCTCGAATGTAGGACACGTCGAGTTTATTATTACGGTCATGACCAAGTTTCGTCTTTGGTTGTTATTGGTAATGCTTGCCATGTGTAGAAGTAATCCAACCTTGCCATGATAGCTAGATGTATTGCACTAATTGTAGTATTCATTGACATATATGATTAGGAGTATCTTAGGAATATTCATTCTATTCTTTCTATAACATGTTAATGGCTCGTATATGATACTAGTGGCATATGATGATCTTAGACTTGGATATTTATCAATTATATAATTATCTTTATCCCGTGACTTATCCTGTTGAGTAATGTTAGATACTTATGACAACTCTGCATTATAATACTTTGTAAGGTGGATCTCATAACTAAATCACAATATAAATCATTAGATGACATTTTCTCTCTATTTTCCATAGACTCCCTTCCCGTGGTAAAATATAAATACGATACCTGAATTACTCCCGGTGAAGTGCTACAATTGGTATTTCTATACGCGGCGCTGCGAGATATCATGTTCATTCTTTTATCAAGGCCAATCAAAGAGTACCATGCCCCGCATTTCTTTGAGCGTTATTGCTAGGGTGACGAGACTAGTGTATAGGTAATGCCTAGAAATGAGTGGTATACCTTGAGTACATATCCTGGTGAGATCAACTCCACTATGGATAGTGATACTATGTTACATCCCACTACTAACACCGCCTAACTCCGCTTTGTTGGATCATGAGGTTAATCCCATATCCAAGCTAACATGATTAGATAGATATCCCATATATATATTTCTTTTCGCCTTCCTAATTGGAATCGTGTAAGAAATATCAACAAGCATTTCGCCGTTGCCGAAGAAGGCGTAGTCTATTTTAGAAAAAATAATTTTTCTTGGCTTTGTTTTTCAAAACTTTCCTAGTTTGGGAGAGCATAGTCAATCTTTCAATTTTGAAAAGATGTTTTCAAAACTTCAAAAGTTTTTCTAGTGCTTCTTTCCAGTTTTTCTCTAGTTTGGAGGGGTATTAGCCAAAACTTAGACAGTATTATTCCTATTAAGTTGGTATTGTTTCGACTTTACTAGTTAGAAAGGGTGCTAGTCAAAAATCTTTTAAACACATCATATAAAGGAAACCAGAGAGATCCCTTACATCACCTAATGCATTGAGAACCCATTATCACATACTCAAACAGGTTCACCCCTGTTTTCTATTTTGTTTTTGATCTTATGCAGGGTAAAATATATGTATGAATAAGAATCTTCCAGAGAATTTTATTGAAGATCCTGAAAAATTAATCGGGCGGGCAGAGCAAAACTCGGACAAACTCCGGCACCTACATCATCATCATCATCATCATCATCCGAGAATCCAAGACCTACTGAACCGAAGTTAATCAAATTACTAAAGACTTGACATCTGAATTTGAAGCTATGGTAACCAAGACACTTCGTGAATTTTCAGCTCCTACCACGGACAACATCTTGTTGGGTAGAAGGTAGATGTGGCGAGAACCGCCGACTTAATGCGCTCCCAAGAGTATTTGTCTTTCATTAGACACTAAATACCCAAGTGAGCACAATAAATCATACGAGTTCCGTCGAGCACACCCAAAGGGAGAACTCGAAGATCCACATTTTTCCATCGGGATCATAAATGAGGCGTAAAAAGCTTACATCATTATTAACCATTTCATACATCACTTTAATACATCGAGTTTAAGCGGAAATAAAATTTATTTTAATGACAAGATACAAAAGTTCTTTGGAAAACATTTTTTTGTGAGACTTTTAAAATAAACCCTAAGTCCATAGAACGAAAAGGAAATTCTCATTTGTTGAGCCCACCGGAGATTTCCACACACAAAGTCACTCATCGAGACTGTCACCCGCAACGGGTAGAACAAACCACGAAAGTACTCAATTGTACTCCACAAGACTTACCCGTCGGGGAGGAAATAAAAGACTCCAAGGATATGCAAGGCTATTTGGCTTGTGGTTTATTGTAAATTTGCAAGAAGCATTACTAAATGTTCATCCTTATATTTATTTTATAAGCGGTCATGATTAGTTCAATTACCTAACCATTCTAGGTCAGCACCTTTGCTACTTTCAAGCAAGAGTTGAGCCATGAACAATAATTTTAATTCCATCTTCCATATTCCATATCTTACTATGATGCTAGATACGAGTCAAATTCGTACCGACACGGCGGCGATTCGCGAATCAATATCCCCAGTGGGTACCCGAAAACACGCCCGCTTTGCGCGCTACAAAAATACAGCGCAAGCAAAGACCAACCCCTTCCGGTTCCTGCCGAGGCTCTAGGTCCCCGCCCAAACTTGGACTCCGAGCCACCACTACACGAGTGGGGGGTTTCCGGCTCTTTCCGTGCCGACCGAATGGAGGCGGAAAGGTTGGAGGTCCAAGGACCATCTTGAGTCCCCCCGCCTCCATTCAGATGCGGCAAAGAGCCGGAAACCTCGACATGAAAAAGAACAGGTCTTCGCTCCCATAAGCAAGTATGTGCTCGGGATAATAAAATCTGTGACTTAGACCACCATCCACAAAGCAGCGGGACGGTCCTCAATCGACACAGGCGGGACAAAAGCACAATCAAAGCCTCGCTTAGATTGCCCAACCAAGTCAATCCAAATCCAAATATAGTCCCGCCCGGTCTCCAAATTATTATCCATATATAATCCATGTGATAGCATCATAAATAAATATTTCCTATCTCGCGAGCGACCAGAAATCACTCGTCTTCTACCGAAGACCTATAGCATAGCATTCTACGAACCCATCATGCTAGTAGGACTTATAGGATAAAGATATATATGCAAGTGGATTCCATTCAACTCCTCGAAACTTAAATGCACAAACATATTTTATAAAGTGCAGAATAATAGGGGTTATGAACCAGGGGCTTGCACGGGTAAAATATAACCAAAGTTAGCATTCCATCAGTGACACAATCAGCAAGGCACCAGCTTTCAGCAACTCCAGAAGCCTTCACGATCCATCGTTGTTCCTATTACGATATACGCGGATGCAGCGTAGAGACATAAATAATCACGGCAAGTGCAGCGCAGGGGATGACTACGTACTCCTCTCAATCTAACGAACGATCGAGTTCTAGAGTCTAACATACTAAGCTTTGCAGCAACGTGACAAGCAAAACGTCATTTCCCCAACAAGCGTTCTAGTTATATAAAACTCAACATGTTTCTTTACTTGTGCGCGCCCGTTAACACCACTCCATCCAGCAACCCTTGTTCCTCTCCCCAGACTCCCTCTCTCCTCTCCCAGTGACCCATTCCCCGACTCTGTTTGGGTGGGCTGCGGCGGAGGGGGCGATTCCTCTGCCCCTCTCCGTGCTCCACTCCGTCAGTGACCCGAGCTTTGCTCGCCGGTCTGGAGGCTCCTTTGCTGCGCCATTTGTAGGGGCTGTCAGGTACCTTCGTTCGTCGCCTCCTCTCCCTTGATTTGAGCTCGGATTTTCTCGGTTGTACTTCTAGATCTGGGTTCGATTTGATGGGTTCTAGAGTCGATCTCATGTGGGTTCGCGGCGGCCATGTGGGAATGAAGTCTGGTTGCTTCCTTGTCCCTATGTCGTTGGGGATTTGTCTTGTGTGTTGGGGCATTCGTCCAGGTCACTATCTCACACGGGGATTTTTTTCTTGTGGTGGGGATTCGTTGGGGGAGAGCGTGTGGGGTGAGAGATGCAGCGGTAGAACGGCCGGAGCACTGTTTGATTTGGTTCTTTGCATGCATGGGCTATGGCGTAGCCGTTAGTTTTAGTCCGGATTTCTTTGCAACACAGGCTTAGGCTGCGGGTTTGTAATCTATCATGGTTTTATCTGTCAATAGACAGTACACAATTGAGTGTTGCTCTTCAGATTGCATGGGGAATTTACCTTGTGTGGTGGGGATTTGGTCAGAATGGAGAAATGGTGAGTGGTGGATTCTACGAACCGCCTATAATTAGTTTAACAGATTGAATGGTTATTCACATGTTGCTCCATCATGTGTAGTTTTGACTATAATTAGTTATGGCTATCCATTGGGACATTTTGTGCCGACACACAGCTCAGTTTTGTCCTTGTCAATTCAGAGAAAATTTTTACCCCCAAACTACCATTTTACATTTGATTAAGTAGGCAAAGCAACGGTTGATAAAACTTTTTCTATTTATTGTTATACTTTGCTGAATATGTTGTAAAGACACATGGTTTCCCCATAACTTGTTGCAGAGTGATTTTGTTTCAGTCTAATTGACTTGTGCTGGAGTCATGTTTTTTCCTTTGTTCTGGATAAGAACCCGATTGCCACTAAGGCGGTCATGTCTGTTGTCCTAACTCTGGCTAGGGACCTCATCTGCCAGGCATACTTGCAGCATTTTCGCTTCAGTCTTTATGCAATGCAGCAAGCATTTGGCTTCCGTCTTTGTGCAATGCAGCAAGGATTTCGTAGTCAGTAGTAGTGGCTTTCAGACAGTCTAGTACTACTACTCTTTGTTTTTGTAGACCATGAAACTATTGTCAAAGTTTTGGTTCATTTGATTGATAGAATGAAATCAACATACTAGGTGCTATAGTGTTCCTACTTCCTACCTGCATCTGCTTTCCTTTGGCTGCAGCCGATGAATGATAGGGTTTATTTCCCAAAATGGTACCCGAAATGCTCAAGAGAGAGTCTCAAGTCGTTGGGGGTACATTTGTCTGGCTCATTTCCTATGTCTCTGTCGCCTGGTTTGTGGCTTCTGTCCGGCCAACCCCACCTCCGTCGGATAATAAGCTTGCGATTCGTGCGCTGCTGTGTTCGGTTTGCAACCTGACAGCCTTCCTTTCTTGTGATTTGTGCCATCTATTATCAGCCTATTTCTAGATTGCACTTTTATTAGTAGTGAATTACACATATGAATTGCTGCAATTATGGCATTCAACATGTGCAATATTTAGTCTTTTCACCTATATTTTTTTAATTTTGTTTTATCATTTTCCATTTAATTAAGTAGGAAAGCAACTGCTGAAAAACCTTCTACTAAAAAGGCTCCCTACTTTAATAGTCCAATTGTCATAAACAATTTTATGGCTGTTTGTTGAATTGAGATTGGTCAACCAAGTGACTTGACTGAATGTAAGTCGTACCAGTTTGTTGTTTGTAGCGAAACGAAATGAATGGTGGTTGGCTTGACTGAATAATAAAATACAGCATGTGAGAGTTATATCTGCACCTGTTCTTGTTCTCTGATGAGCCTGTTTCTGATGCTAATCAATCAATTTGTTGTTTTCATCTATTTCTTGACTATGCACTAGACATGGCATGTGCCTGCAATCAGCAAAATTGCCGCAACGAATCAGTTTTTGTTTGATCGACAGAGTAGAGTATATAGGGCCTGACAGGAACAGGACATACAGATTATGAAGCCTCTCTTTCTAGGAGTGTGTATATATATCTGTACCTGTGTTTGATTACCATGTTTCTGATGCTCTTCAGTCTATTGTTTTTCAGCTCGGTTTTATTTGATAGCAGCTACAGTGTTGATTAGGAGTAGAGTAATACTGTGCCTGACACTGACAGGACACTGATAACATTCGAGCTTAGCTGGGCTGTTTGGGGTAACCCAGGCCCGGCCCATGACAATGGGGTAATCCAGGCCCGGCCCAACTACTCTGGTCTTAACACTTTTATTAGTAGTGTGACATTTCAACCCTTCTGCTTCTAATGTGTTGGCAAATTCTTGAATTAGGATGAGAAGGAAGAAGATATCATATTCAGTTTTGACAAGGTGCTCTATGCCTCTATGAAGACGTGCAACCGAATTCCTTGCAGTGCCCATTGAGTTAGGTTTTGTTTTGTCCTTTCCATTCTATATTTGTTCTTCAAAATTGTCAAAGCTATTTCTCATCACGGCACACTTATTGTGCTGCACATGATATATATTTGTTTCCACTTTTTTTTTTCGTTTATGGTCTGAGTTGCTTAGTGCCGCTGAATTTCCAATTGTAGAAACCACATTTTTGCGTCTCCAATCGCAACATCAGGAGCAGCCATATCTGCTTGCAGGGTATGTTCATTGATCTTCTAATTCCAGTATTATATGAAGATGTTTGCAACTTGACAGCCTTCCTCTTTTTGTGATTTGTGCCATCTATTATCATTCTATTTCTAGATTGCACTTTTTATTATCGATAAATTGCACATATGAATTGTTGCAATTATGGTATTTGACACGTGCAATATTTATTCTTTTCACCTATAATTTTTTATTTTGTTTTATCATTTTCCAGAAATCTATTATTGTATTTTGTGGCAGCACATACACATTACTCTACAATTCTACCTAATTTGATGTT
Organism: Hyparrhenia diplandra; assembly: GCA_015847255.1. Lineage (NCBI taxonomy): Eukaryota > Viridiplantae > Streptophyta > Magnoliopsida > Poales > Poaceae > Hyparrhenia > Hyparrhenia diplandra. Next base: position 268,475 of record JADLZK010009512.1, read on the forward strand.
TGTACGACATTGCTTTGATATCTTGAATCTACGTGCGGGACGTTCTTTGCCAGAATAATGAACTTCCCACAACAAGGCCCAAGCTCCAAATTTTGTCGAGTCGAGGTGCTTCCTAGCATCTATTTATTGACCTTGTGAGGGGAGGTGGTTCCATGATTCACATTGTGGATCATGTTGATTTAGATGTAAGTGGAATCAATATTGTCCTATCCAATCTGGACGCTTTAACCAGATCTCTAGACTTGAATAAAAACTTTTGTGTTCAGCTTCAAGCTCGGAATGGTGAAGGCATTTTAACACACAATCGTAGATGGAACTTTAACAATAAGGTCAGTATTTTGTCGGTCTGCAGTCGGTTATATGTCCTGCATTCATAACCTCACACTAAAGCAATTGTGATCTGAAGTAAGAAGTGTCTGGCAGACATGCTGTTGCATGCATGTGATCTGTTTTGCATATAGTGTACAAGAAGGCTATATTTAGTATCCAACTCTTTATTGCACATCTACAAGTAGTAAATTGCATATTTTAATTTATGTAATAATGGTGCGAACATGTGCAATTATCGTGTCTGTTTGGTTTTGCTACCTTGAGTGATTTTTATCCTCCTAGTCCTATGATTTGCTTGTTGGAGGAGTGTGTGTGTGTGTGTTGGGGGCTGGTCAGTAGCATTTTATGATTGGTTTTCAATTGCTAGTGTTATAATACTTTGAAACACAGCTCTCTGTGTTTTAAAAAAAAAGTTATTGGGCTCCTTTGGTAGAAACTCTAATGTTCTCCTAATGTTTTTACAGGGGCCTTTTGAGGTTGAGCTTGCAGATGCCATTTCTGTGGTCAAGCCCTCTATTGGTAGCACTAGAGTAATCGGTAGACTCGTTGGTTAAAATCGAAACACTTGGCTTTGCTATCTGCCTATCTAGTTTATTCTCTACTTGGTTTGACCTTCCTTTTCACTTTGCTTGCTCAGGAAACAAGAATTCACTTCTGTTGACACACACACAACAATCGACCAAGGTAAGCATTTTGCTTTCCTCAATCATAACAATTGACTTTGGTTTATTCTAAATAATGGTTGCCATGATATGCTCTGTCCAAGCATAGGATCTCTTGCTCGAGAGAATTATCGATGTCCTATTAACTTTGTGCAAGTGGGTGAACTTCGGCGGCGGCAAGGGCATCGCCGGCAGAGGTAAGCCCCTGCCTCTCCTCCTCCTCTGTTATTTGTCCTTCCTATACAAAGATTTGTGGTCTACGTGGGGAAAAGGGTGGTGCCGCGGGCGCTAGGGTTTCAGCCGGAGCTCCGATGAGCTAGGGCCGGGGCCCTAGCTCATCGGAGCTCCGGCGAACCTAGCACCCGCGGGGGGTGGTGGCTGCTGGCGGGGAGTGAGGGTCAAGTCAATGGCGAGGAAACGAGAGTTGGTGAGAGGGTCTCGTCCCGGGCTCGCACTTGTGATTGCCCTCGACTTGTGAAAACAAAACAAATATAAAATTTAGTTACATAATTGCAATCACCAACAATATAAATTGCATCTACTGGGCACTGCAATTGTAGCTGTCAACATATGTAATTGTATGTGTCTTGTGATTTCTTCTTTTTCTTCATTTCTACTTATTCCTCACCTTCTATAGTTTACGGTGGTGCAGGCTTTACGTCTTTGTGTGGCCAAGGTCAAGAAAGACAGTTTGTTGATGAACTAAGGTTATTTCACCATGCGGATTACTATTCTTGCTTTGTCTGTAGTTACTCCCATCTTCTATGCACATCTCATATCATGTAGCACTCCACAACTTTGGGTTTCCAAAAAAAACTAGAATCTGGAATTGTGCTCATCTAGTTGAACTTGAATAGGCGTAGTTGAAGTTGACTCATTAGTCATTAGTCATTAGTCAGTCATGATTTAGACATTAATAAAGTTTAGTTAACCTGAATTTTTTGTTATGGGCCATATCATCTCCACCACCATCAGTGAGAAGATTGGCAGTAAGCTACGATTCTCTTGCTGTCTGTATGTGTGTCGTGCCGATGTGTGTCACACCTGATCCAGACATCATTCTGGAAGTGGCCCTGATCTTAACAACGGATACTTGTTTGTTATGAGTAAGACCACCTTGTCTCTGCTCTGTGTTTATACCTGGTGGCCTTAATAGTTCATGCCTCCCAGTAACCTGATCTTGTCTATTTTCTTAGTTGCCCACTCTTTTGGTTGGCAGACTGAGGTTGTAGGTAGGGATTGAGGTCAGAACTTGCCCATTCGAGGATGGAATTTAGTTTTCCGGACTTACGTACTAGGCTCTGTGATCGGTAGTTTTTGTGCATTTACGGGCGGTGTAGATAATTTCCTTATAAAATCTTATGCATTGCTGTCATGGGATCGTATTTAATCAGCTCTCAGCATTTGCAAAAAAAAAGAACCTAGTGAAACTGAAACCCGACTTCTTCCCGTCATCATCTTCCTCCGCTCCGGTAGCTCCTCCACCCTATCCCTCCCCTCCGGTGACTGAAACGCAAGCATCTCCCCTCCTCTGTGATTTGTCCTTCCTATAGAATACTCTGTGATCTCTGTGGGGGAAGAGGGTGGCCGCCTTGGGCGCTAGGGGTTTGCTGGAGCTCCGGCGGGCTACCTCTATTGTCTCTTGTAATAAAAACAAATTGTTTAAAAACAAGCAGGGACCCTGCGATACAAGACAACAAAGTACAAAATGACATTGTTTTCTCTGTAACCTTGTTTATGTCTGATGTTTTGTCCCTGTATTGTTCCTTGTAATAAAAACAAATTGTTTAAAAACAAGCAGGGACCTGCGATACAAGACCACATAGTACAAAATGACATCGCTTGATTCCCTATAGAAACCCCGGCGCTGAAGGCGCCTTGTGAAAATAACACTTTCGCTTCGAGGCCAAGTGGGCGTTAATTCGAGGCCGAGGCGCGAAGTCATCACAGGGACCTGCAAAATTGTGTTTGGATTGTCCCTTGTCTTGTACTTTTATATTGTATTTTTTGTTGATTGTGTTGTATAGTCCCTGTCATTATAGCGGCCACAGTCACTCGGTATTGCCACTTTCATTGTAGTGGCCACTGTCACTCAGTATTGCCACTTTCTAGACTATAGTGATGTATTCATGAGGGATCAACCTTAATTTAATCACACACATTGTAGAGCTGCTGGGATGTCCAAGTATGTTTACTGTAGCACCTTAGAGGTTGACATGACTCTAGCTTTTTATTTTAATTTTGCTCAGTCATCTGTTGTTGCTTGTTACAGTAGCTAGTTGCTAGTTCAGTTTTTACTCCATCTCCGGATGTCACATAATAGTAGGGGAAGCACTTGATCTTCAGTAATTTGTTTGTCTTATTAATGGTTTCGTAGCTTTTATTTGAACCATATATATGTGCTTATTTCATGCTTGCTGCCTTAAGGTATGCCCATCCTGTCAATGGCCATGAATGTTCTTGTTTTAGTAGTAGTTTACATTACAACTAAATCGGGCACTTTTATATTTTTTACATCTGAATACAGTTAGCAACTTGGCAATAGCCTTCATCTTATTTTTTTTCAGTTTTATAATAGAAGTTTGACTAATCGGTTTTGGTTGTCAGACCACAAGTATCCCTATGATTGGAGATCTAAAGAACCAACTATATTCTGACAAACTGAGCAGTGGTTTGCATCTATAGACGGTTTTCATAATGCTGCAATGGATGCAATCATATGAGTAACTTGGGTTCCTTCTCAGGTATTCAAGTTTGGTTCTCTCAGGTATGCAATAAACAAATATCATCAGTTGCAATATGGAATAATGTAAATTGCAAGTATGTAACCCTGCAATTTTAGTTGTCATTATATGCAATTTTAGTTTCTGTTCTGTCTTGTTGGGGCCGATTCTCTGTTGTGCCAAAGAATTAGTTTAGTTAATCAAATGAGTGGCAAGTTGTAGAATCAAAGATAGCTGAGAGCTCGCCATACATATGTATGTTTAGAAATATTCAGTTTGCATGATTGTTTGAGTTGCTCTCTCCGTTTGCATATGAATGGAAAAGCTGCAATTATAAATATTCATTAAGCCTACATTTTGCTCCGGGCAACAAGCACAGCTAGCGGTGTTCTGAAGAAAGCATGTATTTTGTTCAGAGTTACACTGCAGATTTGGTAGTAGTATATCACCACTTGTGCTGTCCACTGCACTAAAGAATAAAATAATGCTGATGGTAGTGTAGTTTTCTTGTGGACAACTGAAGAATAAAATCTCTTTAACCAAGTCTCTAGGATGGAAAAAGCTGGTGTGTGCGTGGTGCACACGCAGGCATGGGTGTGCACCCCATTAGTTTGATGCCACGTGTCCTGGAATTAAGATTGAAGTCCGCATCCTGGCCGCTTCGTTCGGCTCCGTTGGCTGCCGAACGCCTGAGCCGAGAATACGTCGTGGAGCCGGTTCCAGGATGTACGGCAAGGATGAGTGCTGGGACACGTGGCACTAATCAAGTGGAGGTGCACACCAAAGGAGTTGTGTGCGCGGTGCACACAGCAGTATTTTCCCTCTAGGATAGGGAAGTACACCATGAGCATTTGAGCAGGTTCAGTTTGTGTTCAATTGCAAGAGATGAAACTGTTCAGGGATGGTTCTGAAGTTTCAGTGTCATAAATTCAGAAAAATTTCTGGCACAAAGACTTTTAATACTATTTATGCAGTATATATGTACAGATTAAATAATGATGCTGATAGTGCTAGCTAAATGACGTTAATGATATAGTATAGTAGCTTTTGAAAGTGGGATTCTGTCCATACATGTTTTGCATCGCAGCATCTGCAATAGGCTTGGAATGACGCATATTTTCATCCATCCATCCATCGAATCTGAGATGGGCCATTTACAGCATAATGATCATATGACACTCCTCTTTGCTTTGGTGCAGTGTGATCTTTGGGATGCTCATTGCTCTGCCCATCACCCTGGTCTACTACATCCTGCTCGGGCTCTTAACCTGTCATTTTTTTGACAACCGAACCTGTCAATTCAGTTCAGTGTGCAAAAGCCAAAAGCACCATGCTACTGACGTGCCTCTGTTTAGGACCCAAGACCTTTTGCATCATTTTGTTTGGGTAGTAATCCTGCTAGGATCCTAGTTTAGCAGCGGGTGATAATCCTAGTGTACATTTTGAGTTGGAGAAATGTGATGCGGGTGTATCTGCGTGTATCTTGATGGAGGGTTTTGGTGGCAGAATTGTAAATCCTTTGTGGTTCTGGGCTAAATGAGCACAAACTTCAGTTACGGGTTTCGAGCTTGCGCCCGTTAAAGTTTTGCGGGTCCGGTAGTTTGCTGTGTTGGATTTGCGGGTTGGTTTCGCGGACCCGTTAACGAGACAGACAAACAAAACAGTCAAAAGACCGACCATTGGATGCACATCTAAGGGCTCGCTTGTCGCCTGAAAACAAACTTTTTTTTTCAGGCGACTGAAATTTAGCAAACCCCAATTTTTTTATGTTCCGTCTTAATTTTGGATGTTGCAGTACATATTTTTCAATGTTATGGTCGATGTTGCGCTACATTTTTTCAATGTTGTGTACATGTTTTTTCAAGTGGTGGCACGGTGTGGGGACTAATTTCTGGGAGCAGGAGACATGCTCGGTACAGAAATCAGAGTCTGGACGTCCGGATTCGACTCCGTGCCAACTAGCTCCATAGATCGGGATGTCACACATATCACAATAGCTATACACGTATGTCGCAAGGGTATGCTCTAAATGTTTAAGTTGTTTTTAAAAAAGAATGTTGCAAGTGTGTGTGCTAATTGTTTTAGCTATTTTATGTGGATGTTGCATGTGCTCCATCTAAATGTTGCATATGTTGTACTGACTGCATGAATGTTTCAAGGGTGTCTTCTGAATGTTTCGCCTGATTCGGATATATGTTGCAACGACGATACACATATGTTAGAACTTAGAAGCGTATACTAGCAATGTTTCACCTTGTTTCATATGTATGTTGCAGCAAGTGCTCTAACTCGCGTCCAGGTAACGTGCTTCATGCACCAGTGGTCCCAGCCGGTGCTTCTCATCTATAGATGTCCAACGGGCCGGCCCGGTACGCCCGTGGCCTGCTCGGGCGGGCGGGCGGCCCGCTGCGGGCTACGGGCTGCGCGGGCCGTGCTACCTACGGGCTCGGGCGTGCCCTCGCCCATGGCCCGGTCCGTGGGCCATTTTTGCTGGCCCATGGGCCTTTCGGGCCACCGGGCCACGGGCCGGCCCAAAACAGGAGTAAAAAAAAAAAAGAAAACCCTAACGAGCCATTTGCTCGCGCTGCCTCCCGCCCGCGCCACCGGGGGAGCGCCCGCCCCGCTGCTGTACTGGCGAAGATCTCTAGTTTGGTTTTGGATAATTAGTGACACCTAAGGACTAATCTCTCGATGCTAAGTGTATGATTAGATTGGAGATTGGTCATGCCGGAGTTGGTGCATTGTGATCATGGAGGATGGATCGAGGTGATCCAAAGGGTGATCAAGCATGCAACTTCGGTGGAGTTTCGGAGATCAAAGGTCCCAAGCAAAGGTATAACCATAGGGCTTTTGATTTCACACCCAAGACACCACAGAGGGTGTGAGTGATTATAGGATCGATAAGCCGTACTATAAAGAGGGGAAAACTTTCGTACATATCGATCCTCACGTGCCTTTAGGTTCAAGTCTCATATGCATGCATTCTAACCTAAAGAGCTAACTCCGCACTTGTCGAAATTGGTTTCGAAAATGCTAACACATGGTGTCGAGGTGTTCTTCGACGTGTCGGCAACAAGAATCAAGTGACGGAAGTCGGTTTGGAGCAAAAGGCGAAGGAACGGCGGAAATTCGCAGCTTCGGGGTGACGGGCGCACGGACCGGAAGCACAAGGCTTCGACCGGGACGCACCGGTGTGTGGGTCCGGTCGGAATTACGAAAGGGTGTAAACGGGGTTCGGCCTCGGGCCGACCGGACGCACCGACGGATGCTTCCGGTCTTGACCGGTGAAAGGTCCTAATGGCTAGAGAGGGGGGGTGAATAGCCTATTAAAAATTCTACAAACAACACTAAGCAACCGGGTTAGACAATAAGGTGGCGTAGCAAATAAGCAAGGCTTCAACTAGCTATGCAAGCCACAAGTCAATTCTATTGTCTCTAATTCACACAAGGCTAAGTCTCTACTTTTACTCCTAGGTGAACGAGCAAGTCTAACTAGTTTACCGACTAGAAGCTAACAAGGCTAAGCAACCTAATACACTACTCAAGCTACTTACTCTAAGCACCTAACAAGATACACTACGAAGGTAATGCAAGAGATGCTAGAATACAATACCACCGGTGTAGAGTCGAGGTGGAAGCCAATCACCGTGTACAAGAAATCTCCAACGAGCAATGACAAGCGACACGATGATTTTTCACGAGGTTCACGTGCTTGCCCAAGACGCTACTCCCCGTTGTGGCGACGCACTCACTTGCCGGATGATAAGTTTAATGGCCTATGCCAAATCCCGGTGGGAGCTCAATCAACCGAACACAAGAGAGGGTCCAACAAGCCCGAGCAATCCACTAGTGATGCCTTTCGCGTACCTCCCGCGGGGTAAGGCTCAACCCCTCACAATCACCACCGGTGTGGCCTCGAACAAGCTCCAATCGAGCTCAACACCGCCTCTTGCTCCAAGCCGCTAGGGAACCAAGCAAATTCCCAAGAAAACAAGAATCCGCGGCTTCTCCAAGGATGAAGTGCCTCTAGATGCAAGACTAATCAAGCAATGCACTTCTATCACTCTCAAACTCACTCAAGATTCGAAGTTAGAGTGAAGAGATGAGTGGAGAGGAGTCTCACAAGCTCACAAGTGTGTAGGAGTGTTCAAATGTGCAAGAGAGGGGTCCCAATACCGGCCAAACCAATATATATAGGCCCCCCTCACGAGATAGAGCCGTTGGACTTCAAAATGGGCTCTTGGCGGGGTGGCCGGGCGCACCGACGGGCACCACCCGGTGAGTCGGTCCAGCGTCCGGTCTTTGCTTCCGGTCGCTACCGACAAGGACATCGGGCCCACGACTAACGGTAATCAGCCGGCGTCCGGTCCGCGAGGGTCGGTCACCACGGAAGCGTCCGGTCCCGGCGTCCGATCCGCGGCGTCCGGCCAAAACATGGCACTGCGGCTCTCTGCGGGCCTTGCGGCCGGAAGCGTCGGTCGGTGCGTCGGTCAGCACCTCGTCGCGTCCGTCGCTTCGACAACAGCGACATCTTCTTCCTTTTCTTTGCTCTTTGCTTCCAACTTGCTTCGCCTCTTGCCATGGGTTGCCAACACGTCCAAGATGATCACGTTATCACCAATGTTAGCACGTCGAGATGTTAGGCAAGATCGAAGTTAGTGCTCTCATGTCCTAAATGCAATATGCAAGTCAATTGGACCTAGAAGCACTTCATGCAAGGATTGTCGCGGCATCCCCTCTTGATAGTCGGCTATCTATCCTATAATGTGATCACACGCTCTATCGTGTCTTGATCACCGAAAGGAAAACCCTATCAAGTATACCTTTGCCTTGATCTCCGGGTTCCTCTCAATCCGATCATCGAGCTTGACGATCCATCATGTCCACCACCATTGTCCATGTTCATGATCATCATGCTCCTTGTCATCCTTCTAATCCTTTCTAAAGTCATACACTTAGAGCAAGGATTAGTCCACAATGTCGTCATCAATTTCCAAAACCAAACATGAGATTTCAATCTCCCCTTTTTGGTAATTGATGACAACCAAACTCACAAAGATAAGAAATAAATTCAATTTAACTTGAATTGCTTGCCCATTAGAGTTTTGAACAAAAGTCAAGGAATGGACAATCATTTCAAGGTTCGGTTTTGGTAGTAGTAGCTCCCCTACATATGTGCTTCCATGTGTTTGGTTCAAGTTTACACATATGTAAAGATAGAAACCTTTGGGAGGAGATACTAATACCAAGGAGATGCTAAGGTTCTAGAATTTGGACCTTTGAAGCGTGAAACCATCGGAGTCCTTAGCATCATGTATCTAGACATTCATCAAAAACTCAACATCCCCATGAGATCAACATTATAGGCTAAAATGTGAGCTTTGTCTAGATACAACCTATGCATGCTAGTTGGTCAATACACCAAACAATTTTTTTCAAAAACTAGCATACACCAAGCAATCATGTATATTGAATTTAATTGCCAATGCAACATCACATTATGATCATGCACATACAAATGCAAATACACAAATAGTCTATGAGCTTGCTCCCCTATTTGTGTGATCCTTTTCAACATCTTTGTGACTTATTTCTCCCCTTTGTCAACAATCACCAAAAAGGTGTACATGAGAGAAATCAAGTCAAACAAAGTATCACATGTGGTCTCATCTAGATCACTTGCCTTTCCATGTATTCAAGTTTGAACCAAGGACAAGCTTTTTCACACCTCATATACATAAGGGTTATCTTGCACCATGTTAGAATACACATCAATAGCTCATTTTCTAGAGTTGACACTAGGATTGTAAGCACATAAACATGTCATATGCCACCACTAGTTCATAAAAACATTCAAAGCAATAGTGGTGCCACACATACATTGAAATCATTTTATTTACCATGAATGAGCCTATTAAATTGCATAATGTCTAGATGCACTAACAAGTCCTTAGCAAGTATGAATGCCATGACAACCAACTTTTACCTTGGGTGTTTGTCGAAGGAGAGGCATGTCATATAAGTGGGGTGCATCAACTCAAGTTGGAGAAGTCAATAATGTTCAATTCTCCCTTTAGCATGCAAAACCTCTTCTCATCAAGTGGCTTGGTGAATATGTCGGCTAGTTGATCTTCGGTGCCAATGCCCATGATACAAATGTCACCCTTTTGTTGATGATCTCTTATGAAGTGATGCCTTATATCAATGTGCTTTGTTCTTGGATGTTGAACCGGATTTTGGGTCATTTTCCTTGCACTTTCATTGTCACAATACAATGGAACCTTGTCAAATTGAAATCCAAAATCCTTCAATGTTGACTTCATCCAAAGCAATTGAGTGCAACAACTTCCCGCACTAATGTATTCGGCTTCGGCGGTTGAGAGAGCAACACTATTTTGCTTCTTTGAAGACCATGAAACTAGTGACCTTCCAAGGAATTGACATGTGCCACTTGTGCTCATTCTATTGATCTTGCACCCTCCATAGTCGGAATCCGAATATCCAATCAAATCAAACTTGGATCCCTTTGGATACCATAGTCCAACATCTTGTGTGCCCTTCAAGTACCTCACAATTCTCTTTGTTGCTTTGAGGTGACTTTCTCTTGGATCGGATTGATATCTAGCACACATGCCCACACTAAATGCTATGTCCGGTCTTGATGCGGTTGCATAGAGCAAGCTTCCAATCATAGACCTATACTTCTTTTGTTCAACCATGTTGCCACTTGGATCGGGATCAAGGCTTCCATTGGTTGCCATAGGTGTGGACATTGACTTGGCATCTTGCAAATCAAACTTCTTGATCATGTCTTTGATGTACTTGGTTTGACTAATGAATGTGCCATTCTTCATTTGCTTGATTTGGAGTCCAAGAAAGAATGTGAGCTCTCCAAGCATTGACATTTCAAACTCATTTGCCATCATCTTAGCAAACTCTTCACAATAGTCTTGGTTGGTTGACCCAAAGATAATGTCATCAACATATATTTGCAACACAAACAAGTCTATGCCAATCTTCTTGATGAAGAGTGTGGTGTCCACCTTGCCCATCTTGAACCCTTTAGAGAGGAGAAAATCTCTCAATCTCTCATACCATGCTCTTGGTGCTTGTTTCAATCCATACAAAGCCTTCTTCAACTTGTAAACATGGTTGGGATACTTCTCATCTTCAAAGCCCGGTGGTTGCTCAACATACACCAACTCATTTATGAAGCCATTCCATTCAAGAATGCACTTTTCACATCCATTTGATAGAGCTTGATGTCATGTGCACATGCATAGGCAAGCAAGATTCTAATTGCTTCAAGTCTAGCAACCGGTGCATAGGTCTCTCCAAAGTCAAGACCTTCTACTTGTGAATACCCTTGAGCTACTAGCCTTGCCTTGTTTCTCACAACAATTCCATCTTGATCTTGCTTGTTCTTGAAGACCCACTTGGTTCCAATCACATTGTAGTTCTTTGGCCTTTCCACCAATTCCCATACATCATTTCTCTTGAAATTGTTCAACTCTTCATGCATGGCATTGATCCAATCTTCCTTCTTGAGTGCATCTCCAATGTTCTCCGGCTCTTCTTGTGCAACAAAGGCATGATGTGCACAAAAAGATGCTAATCTTCCTCTAGTGATCACTCCACTATTGATGTCACCTACAATTTGATCAATTGGATGATCTCTTGCTATGTTAGATGGTTGCATCACTTGCACTTGATGACTAGGATGAGGAGTTGGACTAGCTTGTTGCTCTTGAGCTTGATCTTCATCTTGAGTGCCACTAGTGCTAGCTTCATTTGCACCAATATCAACCGAAGTGGTAGGCAATGGAGTGTCATCATCATCATTCACTTGCCTAGGCCGAATATCACCAATATCCATTGTCCTCATTGCATTCTCCAAGTTGGAACCACTCACATCATCATGATTTTCAACTTCATTTTGAGAACCTTGGGTTTCATCAAATTCAACATCATGAACCTCCTCAAGCTTGCCACTACCCAAGTTCCAAACTCTATATGCTTTGCTTGTGGTTGAATATCCAACTAGGAAACCTTCATCACATTTCTTGTCAAACTTGCCCAATCTTGTGCCTTTCTTGAGAATGTAGCATTTGCATCCAAAGACTCTAAAGTATCCAATGTTGGGCTTCCTTCCATTGAGTAACTCATAAGGTGTCTTCCCAAGCATACCATGGCAATATAATCGGTTGCTACAATAGCAAGCCGTGTTAATTGCTTCGGCCCAAAAGGAATGACTCACATTGTATTCACTAAGCATTGATCTTGCCATTTCAATCAAAGTCCTATTCTTCCTCTCAACTACACCATTGGATTGAGGAGTGTAGGTTGGTGAGAATTGATGTCCAATTCCAAGCTCATCACACAACTCTTCAATTCTTGTGTTCTTGAATTCACTTCCATTGTCACTCCTAATCTTCTTGATGGATGTTTCAAACTCATTTTGAACCCTCTTGACAAATGTCTTGAAAAGCTCAAACACATCATTCTTGTCATGCAAAAAGAACACCCAAGTGTATCTAGTGTAGTCATCAACTATGACAAAACCATACTTGTTGCCACCAATGCTTGAATATGATGTTGGCCCAAACAAGTCCATGTGTAGCAACTCAAATGCCTTGCTTGTACTCATGATGCTCTTGGTTGGATGTGCATTGCCATGTTGCTTCCCGGCTTGACATGCTCCACAAGGTTTGTCCTTCTCAAACTTCACATCATCCAAGCCTCTAACCAAGTCATTCTTCATCAATTTGTTCAATTGCTTCATCCCAACATGACCAAGCCTTCTATGCCACAACCACCCTTTGCTAGCTTGAGAGAGTAGGCATGTTGTCAATTTGGCTTCCTTTGGACTTGAAATCAACAAGGTAGAGATCACCATGTCTAAATCCCTTTGAAGATCATATTGGCACCATCACCACTAACCACTTCAACTTCTTGACTTGTGAATATGCACTTGTAGCCATGGTCACAAAGTTGAGAGACCGACAATAGGTTGTAATCAAGATGATCAACTAGCAACACTTTGGATAGACTCTTTTCTTGGGTAATTGCAATCTTGCCTAATCCCAACACATTGCCTTTCTTGTCATTGCCAAATGTGATAGACTCATATTCATCAATGCCCTTGATGCTAATAGTCTTGAACATATTAGAATCCCCGGTCATGTGTTGAGTGCACCCACTATCCATTATCCAATGCTCTCCTCCGGCACGGTAATTGACCTACAAAACAAGATCAATTCTTCTTAGGTACCCAATATTGCTTGGGTCCTTCAAGGTTAGTCACCAAGGCCTTTGGTACCCAAATGGCTTTCTTCTTTGAGCCCATCCATGGTGTACCAATGAACCTAGCACGAACACCATTGTCCTTCTTCACAAGCATATAGGAGTGATCAAGCTTGATGGAAGAGACATTGGTTTTCTTGTTCATGCACTTTGGCTCTAAGTGACCAACTTGCTTGCAAGCTTTGCAATAGCTACCATTGCTCTTCACAAAACGAGTCTTGTGAGTCACATAGGCGGCCTTGCCTTTCTTGGGGATATAGCCTAAGCCTTCCTTATACAAGGATGCCCTTTGGCTACCCAAGCACATAAGCAAGCGGTCCTCACCACCATAGGCCTTAGCCAAGGAGTGATTGAGCTCCTTTACTTCCCTTTTCAAACTTGCATTCTCATGAATAAGCATTGGGTTGCAAGTATCCTCACTAGAGATGGATGTGCTAGTGATAATGCTAGTGGAGGTGTCACACTTGGGAGATGAATCATCATCTAGAAGATCACACATGATGCTAGCATGACATGTACTAACATCTTCCACAACTTGGCACAACTTGTGCTCTTCTAGTAGAGAGGAGTGAGCTTTCTCTAGCTTAGAATGAGATTTCTCAAGCTTCTTATGGTCTACCTTTAGACTCTCATAAGATGCCCGAAGCTCCTCAAGTTCTTGCTTAAGGCTTTTTATTTCCTTGCGCAAGCCCTTGGCCTCCTTTCTACTATCCTTGTACATGTCAATGCTATCATCAAGCATGGTTTTCAATTCTTCCTTAGTGTATGTTGGTTCCTCATCATCACTATCACTATCACTATCATCATCATCATTAGTGATAGATTGTACCTTAGTGGCCTTAGCCATGAAGCATGATGAAGGAGTGTCGAAGAGGGAGATCTTGTCGTGCATAGCAAGGTGAGCTTGTCCCTTCTTCTTCTTCTTGTCCTCCTCTTCATCACTTGAAGAAGATGAGCCATCACTATCCCATATTGCCACATGGGACTCATTCTTCTTCTTTGGCTTCTTCTCCTTCTCATTCTTGGCATCATTCTTCTTTCTTGCTTTCTTGATGCCCTTCTCATCATCACTCTCATATGGGCACTCCGCAATCAAGTGACAATCATCATGGCAACGAAAAGCATGTCATGTTGCCTTCATTCTTGCCATCCTTGGTCTTCTTCTTGGATGATTGCTTCTTCTTGTTCTTCTTTGATGAGATGTAGCTCTTCTTCACATACTTGCCCAACTTCCTCACAAAAGAGGGCCATGTGCTCATCAATCTCACTTTCACTAGTTGAAGTGCCATCCTCTTCATCACTTGATTCTTCCTTCTTCTTCTTTCCCTTGGATGATGAGCTAGCCTTGAGTGCCAAGCTCTTCTTGTCCTCTTTCTTCTCTTCTTCCTTGACCTTCTTGTTTGCCTTGTTGATGAGTTCTTGCTTCTTCTTATCATCTCTATAAGAGTCATCGGTCATCACCTCATCAAGCAATTGGTTGGGTGTCAAATCCTTCAAATTTGTCCTCACAAGCACGGTGATGAACATCCCAAACCTCTCCCAAGCAAACACCTCAAGAACTTCATGTTGAAGGTCTTGTCCTTGATCTCCTCACCAAGTGCATTGAGATCGTTCACCAACACTTGCATGCGGTGGAACATCTCGGCAGACGCTCTCATCATCTTCCATCTTGAAGCTATTGAATTGCTCAAGCTTTATGTATGCCTTGGCTTGCTTGACGCCTTTGGTGCCCTCATAGCACTCCTCTAGCTTCTTCCATATGTCATGAGCAATGGTGAGGCTCTTGACTTGTCAAAAAGACACGATCATTGAATGCCTCATGGAAAGCACTCACGGCCACATCATTGGCATATAGCTTCTTCTCTTCGGCGGTGGTTGGCTCTTCGGGTTTGGCAACCTCAAACTTCTTCTCCGTGACAACCCACACTTCTCTATTGATTGACTTGAGGTGTGCGGTCATCTTAACCTTCCAATAGGCAAAGTTTGTCCCATCGAAAGGTGGCGCCTTCTTGGTGTTGTTCACATGAAACATTGTAGCCATTTTCTTGTCACCGTTGGATGTTAAGCCACTCAAATACGGTGCCTCGGCTCGATACCACTTGAAAGGTCCTAATGGCTAGAGGGGGGTGAATAGCCTATTAAAAATTCTACAAACAACACTAAGCAACCGGGTTAGACAATAAGGTGGCGTAGCAAATAAGCAAGGCTTCAACTAGCTATGCAAGCCACAAGTCAATTCTATTGTCTCTAATTCACACAAGGCTAAGTCTCTACTTTTACTCCTAGGTGGAACAAGCAAGTCTAACTAGTTTACCACTAGAAGCTAACAAGGCTAAGCAACCTAATACACTACTCAAGCTACTTACTCTAAGCACCTAACAAGATACACTACGAAGGTAATGCAAGAGATGCTAGAATACAATACCACCGGTGTAGAGTCGAGGTGGAAGCCAATCACCGTGTACAAGAAATCTCCAACGAGCAATGACAAGCGACATGATGATTTTTCACCGAGGTTCACGTGCTTGCTTGCCAAGACGCTACTCCCCGTTGTGGCGACGCACTCACTTGACGGATGATAAGCTTAATGGCCTATGCCAAATCCCGGTGGGAGCTCAATCAACCGAACACAAGAGAGGGTCCAACAAAGCCACGAGCAATCCACTAGTGATGCCTTTCGCGTACCTCCGCGGGGTAAGGCTCAACCCCTCACAATCACCACCGGTGTGGCCTCGAACAAGCTCCAATCGAGCTCAACACCGCCTCTTGCTCCAAGCCGCTAGGGAACCAAGCAAATTCCCAAGAAAACAAGAATCCCGCGGCTTCTCCAAGGATGAAGTGCCTCTAGATGCAAGACTAATCAAGCAATGCACTTCTATCACTCTCAAACTCACTCAAGATTCGGAAGTTAGAGTGAAGAGATGAGTGGAGAGGAGTCTCACAAGCTCACAAGTGTGTAGGAGTGTTCAAATGTGCATGAGAGAGGGTCCCAATACCGGCCAAACCAATATATATAGACCCCCCTCACGAGATAGAGCCGTTGGACTTCAAAATGGGCTTCTGCTGGCGGGTGACGGACGCACCGACCGGAAGCACCCGGCGGTCCGGTCCAGCGTCCGATCCAGCGCGCTTCCGGTCGCTACCGACAAGGACATCGGGCCCACGACTACCGGTAGCTCGCGGCGTCCGGTCACGGGGTCCGGTCACCACCGGAAGCGTCCGGTCCAGCGTCCGATCCACAGCGTCCGGTGAAACCCCGCGGCTGCAGAGCTCTGCCGGGCCCACCCGGAGGCCGTCGGAGCGTCCGGTCAGCACCCCTCGTCGCGTCCGGCCGCCTTCGGAAGCAGCATCTTCTTCCTTTTCTTTGCTCTTTGCTTCCAACTTGTTTCGCCTCTTGCCATGGGTTGCCAACACGCCCAAGATGATCACGTTATCACCAATGTTAGCACGTCGAGATGTTAGGCAAGATCGAAGTTAGTGCTCTCATGTCCTAAATGCAATATGCAAGTCAATTGGACCTAGAAGCACTTCATGCAAGGATTGTCGCGGCATCCCTCTTGATAGTCGGCTATCTATCCTATAATGTGATCACACGCTCTATCGTGTCTTGATCACCTAAAAGGAAAACCCTATCAAGTATACCTTTGCCTTGATCTCGGGTTCCTCTCAAGCCGATCATCGAGCTTGACGATCCATCATGTCCACCACCATTGTCCATGTTCATGATCATCATGCTCCTTGTCATCCTTCTAATCCTTTCTAAAGTCATACACTTAGAGCAAGGATTAGTCCACAAGTGTCGTCATCAATTTCCAAAACCAAACATGAGATTTCAATCTCCCCCTTTTTGGTAATTGATGACAACCAACTCACAAAGATAAGAAATAAATTCAATTTAACTTGAATTGCTTGCCCATTAGAGTTTTGAACAAAAGTCAAGGAATGGACAATCATTTCAAGGTTCGGTTTGGTAGTAGTAGCTCCCCCTACATATGTGCTTCCATGTGTTTGGTTCAAGTTTACACATATGTAAAGATAGAAACCTTTGGGGGAGATACTAATACCAAAGGAGATGCTAAGGTTCTAGAATTTGGACCTTTGAAGCGTGAAACCATCGGAGTCCTTAGCATCATGTATCTAGACATTCATCAAAAACTCAACATCCCCATGAGATCAACATTATAGGCTAAAATGTGAGCTTTGTCTAGATACAACCTATGCATGCTAGTTGGTCAATACACCAAACAATTTTTTCAAAAACTAGCATACACCAAGCAATCATGTATATTGAATTTAGATTGCCAATGCAACATCACATTATGATCATGCACATACAAATGCACAAATACACAAATAGTCTATGAGCTTGCTCCCCCTATTTGTGTGATCCTTTTCAACATCTTTGTGACTTATTTCTCCCCCTTTGTCAACAATCACCAAAAAGGTGTACATGAGAGAAATCAAGTCAAACAAAGTATCACATGTGGTCTCATCTAGATCACTTGCCTTTCCATGTATTCAAGTTTGAACCAAGGACAAGCTTTTTCACACCTCATATACATAAGGGTTATCTTGCACCATGTTAGAATACACATCAATAGCTCATTTTCTAGAGTTGACACTAGGATTGCAAGCACATAAACATGTCATATGCCACCACTAGTTCATAAAAACATTCAAAGCAATAGTGGTGCCACACATACATTGAAATCATTTTATTTACCATGAATGAGCCTATTAAATTGCATAATGTCTAGATGCACTAACAAGTCCTTAGCAAGTATGAATGCCATGACAACCAACTTTTACCTTGGGTGTTTGTCGAAGGAGAGGCATGTCATATAAGTGGGGTGCATCAACTCAAGTTGGAGAAGTCAATAATGTTCAATTCTCCCTTTAGCATGCAAAACCTCTTCTCATCAAGTGGCTTGGTGAATATGTCGGCTAGTTGATCTTCGGTGCCAATGCCCATGATACAAATGTCACCCTTTTGTTGATGATCTCTTATGAAGTGATGCCTTATATCAATGTGCTTTGTTCTTGGATGTTGAACCGGATTTTGGGTCATTTTCCTTGCACTTTCATTGTCACAAAACAATGGAACCTTGTCAAATTGAAATCCAAAATCCTTCAATGTTGACCTCATCCAAAGCAATTGAGTGCAACAACTTCCCGCACTAATGTATTCGGCTTCGGCGGTTGAGAGAGCAACACTATTTTGCTTCTTTGAAGACCATGATACTAGTGACCTTCCAAGGAATTGACATGTGCCACTTGTGCTCATTCTATTGATCTTGCACCCTCCATAGTCGGAATCCGAATATCCAATCAAATCAAACTTGGATCCCTTTGGATACCATAGTCCAACATCTTGTGTGCCCTTCAAGTACCTCACAATTCTCTTTGTTGCTTTGAGGTGACTTTCTCTTGGATCGGATTGATATCTAGCACACATGCCCACACTAAATGCTATGTCCGGTCTTGATGCGGTTGCATAGAGCAAGCTTCCAATCATAGACCTATACTTCTTTTGTTCAACCATGTTGCCACTTGGATCGGGATCAAGGCTTCCATTGGTTGCCATAGGTGTGGACATTGACTTGGCATCTTGCAAATCAAACTTCTTGATCATGTCTTTGATGTACTTGGTTTGACTAATGAATGTGCCATTCTTCATTTGCTTGATTTGGAGACCAAGAAAGAATGTGAGCTCTCCAAGCATTGACATTTCAAACTCATTTGCCATCATCTTAGCAAACTCTTCACAATAGTCTTGGTTGGTTGACCCAAAGATAATGTCATCAACATATATTTGCAACACAAACAAGTCTTTGCCAATCTTCTTGATGAAGAGTGTGGTGTCCACCTTGCCCATCTTGAACCCTTTAGAGAGGAGAAAAATCTCTCAATCTCTCATACCATGCTCTTGGTGCTTGTTTCAATCCATACAAAGCCTTCTTCAACTTGTAAACATGGTTGGGATACTTCTCATCTTCAAAGCCCGGTGGTTGCTCAACATACACCAACTCATTTATGAAGCCATTCAAGAATCAAGAATGCACTTTTCACATCCATTTGATAGAGCTTGATGTCATGTGCACATGCATAGGCAAGCAAGATTCTAATTGCTTCAAGTCTAGCAACCGGTGCATAGGTCTCTCCAAAGTCAAGACCTTCTACTTGTGAATACCCTTGAGCTACTAGCCTTGCCTTGTTTCTCACAACAATTCCATCTTGATCTTGCTTGTTCTTGAAGACCCACTTGGTTCCAATCACATTGTAGTTCTTTGGCCTTTCCATCAATTCCCATACATCATTTCTCTTGAAATTGTTCAACTCTTCATGCATGGCATTGATCCAATCTTCCTTCTTGAGTGCATCTCCAATGTTCTCCGGCTCTTCTTGTGCAACAAAGGCATGATGTGCACAAAAAGATTGCTAATCTTCCTCTAGTGATCACTCCACTATTGATGTCACCTACAATTTGATCAATTGGATGATCTCTTGCTATGTTAGATGGTTGCATCACTTGCACTTGATGACTAGGATGAGGAGTTGGACTAGCTTGTTGCTCTTGAGCTTGATCTTCATCTTGAGTGCCACTAGTGCTAGCTTCATTTGCACCAATATCAACCGAAGTGGTAGGCAATGGAGTGTCATCATCATCATTCACTTGCCTAGGCGAATATCACCAATATCCATTGTCCTCATTGCATTCTCCAAGTTGGAACCACTCACATCATCATGATTTTCAACTTCATTTTGAGAACCTTGGGTTTCATCAAATTCAACATCATGAACCTCCTCAAGCTTGCCACTACCCAAGTTCCAAACTCTATATGCTTTGCTTGTGGTTGAATATCCAACTAGGAAACCTTCATCACATTTCTTGTCAAACTTGCCCAATCTTGTGCCTTTCTTGAGAATGTAGCATTTGCATCCAAAGACTCTAAAGTATCCAATGTTGGGCTTCCTTCCATTGAGTAACTCATAAGGTGTCTTCCCAAGCATACCATGGCAATATAATCGGTTGCTACAATAGCAAGCCGTGTTAATTGCTTCGGCCCAAAAGGAATGACTCACATTGTATTCACTAAGCATTGATCTTGCCATTTCAATCAAAGTCCTATTCTTCCTCTCAACTACACCATTGGATTGAGGAGTGTAGGTTGGTGAGAATTGATGTCCAATTCCAAGCTCATCACACAACTCTTCAATTCTTGTGTTCTTGAATTCACTTCCATTGTCACTCCTAATCTTCTTGATGGATGTTTCAAACTCATTTTGAACCCTCTTGACAAATGTCTTGAAAAGCTCAAACACATCATTCTTGTCATGCAAAAAGAACACCCAAGTGTATCTAGTGTAGTCATCAACTATGACAAAACCATACTTGTTGCCACCAATGCTTGAATATGATGTTGGCCCAAACAAGTCCATGTGTAGCAACTCAAATGCCTTGCTTGTACTCATGATGCTCTTGGTTGGATGTGCATTGCCATGTTGCTTCCCGGCTTGACATGCTCCACAAGGTTTGTCCTTCTCAAACTTCACATCATCCAAGCCTCTAACCAAGTCATTCTTCATCAATTTGTTCAATTGCTTCATCCCAACATGACCAAGCCTTCTATGTCACAACCACCCTTTGCTAGCTTGAGAGAGTAGGCATGTTGTCAACTTGGCTTCCTTGGACTTGAAATCAACAAGGTAGAGATCACCATGTCTAAATCCCTTGAAGATTATATTGGCACCATCACCACTAACTACTTCAACTTCTTGACTTGTGAATATGCACTTGTAGCCATGGTCACAAAGTTGAGAGACCGACAATAGGTTGTAATCAAGATGATCAACTAGCAACACTTTTGGATAGACTCTTTTCTTGGGTAATTGCTATCTTGCCTAATCCCAACACATTGCCTTTCTTGTCATTGCCAAATGTGATAGACTCATATTCATCAATGCCCTTGATGCTAATAGTCTTGAACATATTAGAATCCCCGGTCATGTGTTGAGTGCACCCACTATCCATTATCCAATGCTCTCCTCCCAAGCACGGTAATTGACCTACAAAAACAAGATCAATTCTTCTTAGGTACCCAATATTGCTTGGGTCCTTCAAGGTTAGTCACCAAGGCCTTTGGTACCCAAATGGCTTTCTTCTTTGAGCCCATCCATGGTGTACCAATGAACCTAGCACGAACACCATTGTCCTTCTTCACAAGCATATAGGAGTGATCAAGCTTGATGGAAGAGACATTGGTTTTCTTGTTCATGCACTTTGGCTCTAAGTGACCAACTTGCTTGCAAGCTTTGCAATAGCTACCATTGCTCTTCACAAAACTAGTCTTGTGAGTCACATAGGCAGCCTTACCTTTCTTGGGGATATAGCCTAAGCCTTCCTTATACAAGGATGCCCTTTGGCTACCCAAGCACATAAGCAAGCGGTCCTCACCACCATAGGCCTTAGCCAAGGAGTGATTGAGCTCCTTTACTTCCCTTTTCAAACTTGCATTCTCATGAATAAGCATTGGGTTGCAAGTATCCTCACTAGAGATGGATGTGCTAGTGATAATGCTAGTGGAGGTGTCACACTTGGGAGATGAATCATCATCTAGAAGATCACACATGATGCTAGCATGACATGTACTAACATCTTCCACAACTTGGCATAACTTGTGCTCTTCTAGTAGAGAGGAGTGAGCTTTCTCTAGCTTAGAATGAGATTTCTCAAGCTTCTTATGGTCTACCTTTAGACTCTCATAAGATGCCCGAAGCTCCTCAAGTTCTTTCTTAAGGCTTTTTATTTCCTTGCGCAAGCCCTTGGCCTCCTTTCTACTATCCTTGTACATGTCAATGCTATCATCAAGCATGGTTTTCAATTCTTCCTTAGTGTATGTTGGTTCCTCATCATCACTATCACTATCACTATCATCATCATCATTAGTGATAGATTGTACCTTAGCGGCCTTAGCCATGAAGCATGATGAAGGAGTGTCGAAGAGGGAGATCTTGTCGTGCATAGCAAGGTGAGCTTGTCCCTTCTTCTTCTTCTTGTCCTCCTCTTCATCACTTGAAGAAGATGAGCCATCACTATCCCATATTGCCACATGGGACTCATTCTTCTTCTTTGGCTTCTTCTCCTTCTCATTCTTGGCATCATTCTTCTTTCTTGCTTTCTTGATGCCCTTCTCATCATCACTCTCATATGGGCACTCCGCAATCAAGTGACAATCATCATGGCAACGAAAGCATGTCATGTTGCCTTCATTCTTGCCATCCTTGGTCTTCTTCTTGGATGATTGCTTCTTCTTGTTCTTCTTGGAGGAGATGTAGCTCTTCTTCACATACTTGCCCAACTTCCTCACAAAGAGGGCCAAGTGCTCATCAATCTCACTTCCACTAGTTGAAGTGCCATCCTCTTCATCACTTGATTCTTCCTTCTTCTTCTTGCCCTTGGATGATGAGCTAGCCTTGAGTGCCAAGCTCTTCTTGTCCTCTTTCTTCTCTTCTTCCTTGACCTTCTTGTTTGCCTTGTTGATGAGTTCTTGCTTCTTCTTATCATCTCTATAAGAGTCATCGGTCATCACCTCATCAAGCAATTGGTTGGGTGTCAAATCCTTCAAATTTGTCCTCACAAGCACGGTGATGAACATCCCAAACCTCTCCGGCAAACACCTCAAGAACTTCATGTTGAAGGTCTTGTCCTTGATCTCCTCACCAAGTGCATTGAGATCGTTCACCAACACTTGCATGCGGTGGAACATCTCCGGCACGCTCTCATCATCTTCCATCTTGAAGCTATTGAATTGCTCAAGCTTTATGTATGCCTTGGCTTGCTTGACGCCTTCGGTGCCCTCATAGCACTCCTCTAGCTTCTTCCATATGTCATGAGCAATGGTGAGGCTCTTGACTTGCTCAAAGACACGATCATTGAATGCCTCATGGAAAGCACTCACGGCCACATCATTGGCATATAGCTTCTTCTCTTCGGCGGCGGTTGGCTCTTCGGGTTTGGCAACCTCAAACTTCTTCTCGTGACAACCCACACTTCTCTATTGATTGACTTGAGGTGTGCGGTCATCTTAACCTTCCAATAGGCAAAGTTTGTCCCATCGAAAGGTGGCGCCTTCTTGGTGTTGTTCACATGAAACATTGTAGCCATTTTCTTGTCACCGTTGGATGTTAAGCCACTCAAATACGGTGCCTCGGCTCTGATACCACTTGAAAGGTCCTAATGGCTAGAGGGGGGGGTGAATAGCCTATTAAAAATTCTACAAACAACACTAAGCAACCGGGTTAGACAATAAGGTGGCGTAGCAAATAAGCAAGGCTTCAACTAGCTATGCAAGCCACAAGTCAATTCTATTGTCTCTAATTCACACAAGGCTAAGTCTCTACTTTTACTCCTAGGTGAACGAGCAAGTCTAACTAGTTTACCGACTAGAAGCTAACAAGGCTAAGCAACCTAATACACTACTCAAGCTACTTACTCTAAGCACCCTAACAAGATACACTACGAAGGTAATGCAAGAGATGCTAGAATACAATACCACCGGTGTAGAGTCGAGGTGGAAGCCAATCACCGTGTACAAGAAATCTCCAACGAGCAATGACAAGCGACACGATGATTTTTCACCGAGGTTCACGTGCTTGCCGGCACGCTACTCCCCGTTGTGGCGACGCACTCACTTGACGGATGATAAGCTTAATGGCCTATGCCAAATCCCCGGTGGGAGCTCAATCAACCGAACACAAGAGAGGGTCCAACAAGCCACGAGCAATCCACTAGTGATGCCTTTCGCGTACCTCCCACGGGGTAAGGCTCAACCCCTCACAATCACCACCGGTGTGGCCTCGAACAAGCTCCAATCGAGCTCAACACCGCCTCTTGCTCCAAGCCGCTAGGGAACCAAGCAAATTCCCAAGAAAACAAGAATCCCGCGGCTTCTCCAAGGATGAAGTGCCTCTAGATGCAAGACTAATCAAGCAATGCACTTCTATCACTCTCAAACTCACTCAAGATTCGAAGTTAGAGTGAAGAGATGAGTGGAGAGGAGTCTCACAAGCTCACAAGTGTGTAGGAGTGTTCAAATGTGCAAGAGAGGGGTCCCAATACCGGCCAAACCAATATATATAGACCCCCTCACGAGATAGAGCCGTTGGACTTCAAAATGGGCTCTGGGTGGGGTGACGGACGCACCGACCGGACGCACCGGCTGGGTCGGTCCAGCGTCCGGTCATCGCTTCCGGTCGCTACCGACAAGGACATCGGGCCCACGGCTAACGGTAATCGCGAGCGCCCGGTCCGCGTGGTCGGTCACCACCGGAAGCGTCCGTCCGGCGTCCGTCCACGGCGTCCGGTGTTTTTCGCTACGGGAGCTCTCGCCGGACGCGACCGACCGGGCGTCCGGTCGCGTCGGCCCGGCCAGCACTCGCGGCGTCCGGTCGCCTCGACAAAGCGACATCTTCTTCCTTTTCTTTGCTCTTTGCTTCCAACTTGCTTTCGCCTCTTGCCATGGGTTGCCAACACGTCCAAGATGATCACGTTATCACCAATGTTAGCACGTCGAGATGTTAGGCAAGATCGAAGTTAGTGCTCTCATGTCCTAAATGCAATATGCAAGTCAATTGGACCTAGAAGCACTTCATGCAAGGATTGTCGCGGCATCCCCTCTTGATAGTCGGCTATCTATCCTATAATGTGATCACACGCTCTATCGTGTCTTGATCACCGAAAGGAAAACCCTATCAAGTATACCTTTGCCTTGATCTCCCGGGTTCCTCTCAAGCCGATCATCGAGCTTGACGATCCATCATGTCCACCACCATTGTCCATGTTCATGATCATCATGCTCCTTGTCATCCTTCTAATCCTTTCTAAAGTCATACACTTAGAGCAAGGATTAGTCCACAAGTGTCGTCATCAATTTCCAAAACCAAACATGAGATTTCAACCGGAAGCATGACCGACGGCGTGGACCGGACCCGGTCGAGACAGGGGCAAATCCACCGTTTGGGCGTTGTCGGTTGTGATCGGACCCACCGACCGGACTCGCCGGGTGAGTCCGGTCAAAGCGCGCCCGTCAGCCGCAAAACCGTGGGTTTCCTCCCAACGGCCACATTTTCGTGGTGTGGGGTATTTATACCCCCTTGGCTGCCTCTTGCTCTCTCTCTTGGTCATTTGAATCATTCCTAACATCTTTGAGCAAGCAAGCAAGCCTCCCTCCCCTCTCATTCTTGATTTGAGCTTCATTCTTGAGAGAAGAGTTGTTCCTAGTGCATTGCATAGAGATCTTGCATCTAGAAGCACTTGGGGATCGTTGTGAGACGGTGGATTTCTCGTTTCTCTTTGAGACACCGCTCCTAGCCCGGTTTGGTGGTTTGGTGGAGTTGTTGGCAAGAAGAGGTGATTGTTTCTTGGCCACCTCCCGGTTGATTTGTGAGAGGATTACGCACTCCTCGTCGGGAAGACAAAGTGCAAGGAATACATTGCTCGTGCTTTGGGTACCACACTTGTTGAGTGGTGTGTTGAGGCTAGCAAGGGCACCGCCTAGCTCAAACACCATCCTTGTGTTGGTCGGCACAACCGGAGACTAGCTTGTCGGTGTACAAGTGAACTCCGGGTGAACAAATCGACTTGTTCATTGTCTCGGTGTGTGGATCATCACCTTCGTGTGATTGATAGCCTTTCTTCTTCCCGGTGATTGGTTGACATCCTCTACACGTCGGTATAACAAGCTTCTCACTCTTGCATTACTTTGCTAGATTACTTTGAGTAGAGAGCTAGCACTTGCTTTTGTAGGTTGTTCTTGCTAGCATAAGGATCATATTAGGATTGTTCACTAGTTAGAAGTAGTGACATAGCTCTTGTGTGACATAGAGATCATAGAAGATATTTAGAATTGTCACTAGAGGCTTGCAAGACAATAGAGCTAGTGCAAACCGCATTTACGTCGTGTTTTATACTAATCGGTTTGTTTAGTTGAGCTTGTAGAAAATTTTTATAGGCTATTCACCCCCTCTAGCTATCTAGGACCTTACAAATTTCGAACAGGGGGACTCGGGGAGAGGATAGGGTTGGTCCAGGATGAGCCTATAAGGCTTTTTTTTTTTAGTGGAGAAGTAGATTGGGGTGGGGATGTAACATCACGCTCGCGTTAACCGGCCGGGCCACCACCGGGCCAGCCGGGCCGGGCGGGCCGGGCCGGCACCGGCCACGGGCCGAGGCGGCCCGCCCATGGCCCACCCGGCCACCCGGGCGGGCCGCCCGTAGAGTCGCCCAGCGATAACGGACCGGGCGGCCCAGGTACCAGGCCATTTTGCCGGGCCTCGGACCGGGCCGCGGGTCACGGGCCAAATGGCCATCTTTATTCTCATCTCTATTATGGGGTCCAGCTACAATAGTCGAACATGCACGCAATATGCGGTCAAATGCCTAAATGGCTGAGCACTGATGCCAGGTGTACCACCAAGCGTGGCCCCCTTCAGTGCAGCAAAAAAAACTAGGCGTCGATGCACCACTAGGGCAGGCTCCATGATCCCGTCGTTGTCAAAAAAAAATAAAAAATGGTACGTAGCGGGCGCAGCAGTAGCACGCTCGAGGCCAGCAGCAACAGCAAGCACGGGGCGTGATGCATGTGGACAGGCACATCAGCAGGCTTAGCGCGCGCAGGATCACGCGGATGCGTGGGCGTCCGGTCCGGGCGCTAGTTTGTGTGCTGTTTTATATCCACAGAACCGATGATCGTTGGACGAACCGACGACCCAACAACCAATGCAAGGTGATCGATGTGCACAATGCGGCCGGCGACAAACCATATACAGATGTGGCTCGTGGACAAATTGCCCACATTGGAGAGTTTTCGCTTGCTGCCGCCATTGCTAGAGACAGCGGAAACTTCCAGGACAGACACAGCAGCTCGTAGCGGTTGTTGGGTCCTCTGGTCGCCCCTTTTGATCCACATCATACATCCTTGCATGTCGAGTATTGTAATCCTCAAGCAACAAGCACAGATGGCAAGGAAAACTTTTAAAAGGGTACACCGTACACGTATAAACGTGGTGCCCTCCGTTAGGGTGTATGAGGCTTGCATTTCGAGTATTGTAATCCTGGTACACGTATAAAAGCCGTGGCTCGTTTGGCTTGTGAGCGGCTCACGAGTTGGCTCGAGTTGATTCGTTATAGCTAACGAGCTAAAATCTTAGCTCGGCTCGGCTTGTTATCATTGATCATAATGAGCCGAGTCAAGCTAGCCACGAGCTCACGAGCTTCGAGTTTTTCGTCCAGCCTTAAGCTCGCATAGCAGCTATAATAGTTTGCAACTATAAAGAATTAGGCAGAAATTTTTTCGTCCAGCCTTTAGCTGTGGTCGCATAGCAGCCATAATAGTTTGCAACTGTAAAGAATCACAAAAACCTTACCAATTACTGCATGATTTACTACAGCTAAATCTGAATCATCAGCGTCTTTCAGACCAAACTTCTTCCTCCTTTGCAGTCAGATTGAGCTTACCAAACAACTCTGAAACTTATTCATCAACACCTTAGTGTCGCTCTGTCAGTGACATCGTATTCCCCCTAGCTGCTCTAGAAGCATATGGAGAGTCATTTCTGATTATTGTGAATTTCTAGGATGTATCTTTTTTTTTTCTAGTGTGTTTGATGAGAATTAACATAGTGATTCAGCTGGGGCTTTAATTAGTAGATTATTGTGACAACTTTTAAGATTTATCTTTTCTAACGCCATTTCACTGGGGCTACTAATTAGTAATAGTAAGATAAGATAAGATATCCGCAGAAGGATGGACGTACATCAATTTCCCTTTCCTTAGCTGTTTTCAAATTTCAACACTCTAACTACAAATCCAAAAGAATAACAATAATATTCTTTCCCTCAGGAAACAAGCAAAGATGGCATGCAAGGAAAACTTTAATTAAAAACGGTACACGTATCCATTACAGATGGTACAAAGGCATCGCTGAATGCCATACTGTACCGTAAACTCCATGTTAATGAAATTGATGTTTACTGCTGCTGTGTTACCACTACTACCACATCCACTATTGTTCCGTCTTTTCACTTAATACAATCACGGTTGTTAGAGACATTTAATTTAATTCCTACGATTATAGTATACTATATCTGTCACAGATCGGTTGGATTCGACGATCGGTGACACGCCGGCGACGAGCTGGACGACGGCGGGCGACAATCAGGGTTGCCGGGGAGGGATTGGCGTGGGCGGCAATCAGGGTTGCCGGACTGTTGGAGAAGAGGAAGAAGAAGAGGAAGACGGCGTGGACGGCGGCGGCGGCGGCCGCGGGGGGCGGCAGGCGGGCGGGCGCACGCGCTGGGAGGGGAGAGAGAGCCTAGGGTTGGAGAGCTGAAGTTGTTGGGTGTTACCCCTTTGTTTTTCTTCTTAAGATTCAACTCGATTACATCTCTCTTGCATTTATAGTCCTGGGAAGACTTGCCCGAGAAGTATATCTCTCTTTTATTTCCTAATCTATTTCTATCTTATCCCTATATAACATTACTTAACGAGGAAGCGAATGACGATGATGAGGCGGGTGGCGGCGGGCGGCGACGACCCCGGGCGTGCGCGGCCGGCCTCCCCTCCTGGGCTGACCTTTTAGGGCTTTGACGGGCCCTTTTGGGCCCCCTCTTGACGGCACGTGACATCTCCCCACCGTTCGACGAGGCGGGCGGCCCACGCGTCACCCAATCCACGCCGCTAGGGGTGAAGGCGGCCGAAGCTGGGAAGACGTGTCGTTACGGCCATAGCTTTGCTGGAGTTGGCCCATCTTCTCGTTGAAGTCGTTGATGAAGGTGGCGTTGTCGTTGAAGCCGTAAGTGCAATCAAGCTCTAAGTGGGTTTTGGCGTTGATGACCACCGAATTAGGGGACTAATGAGATTTTACGAAGATGACATGCAGGGATTAAAATGTGGAGTTGATGTACGGGTTCAAAGGCACCCAATAAGCTAGATGGTGGTGTTTGGGATCAAGGCGTTTAAATTATTTCATATTTTGAATCTTGAGTTTAGGAAATGCCGTACTATCAAGAGGGATCCTAGGATTCTCGGGTACTGTGGACCAAGTGCTCTAAACATCAAATCGGACACAACACTCAACTCCAACCGACCGGCAAAGCAATTATTCACAGATTCACTCTTTTCTTTGTCGGGATAAAGGGCAAAGTGCACGCGCAATGGTGCGGTGTACCGCGCCTACGCGGCAAGATGCCGCGTGTCGTCAAGGCGGCAAGTGCCACACTTAAATCCTACCGTTGGGTCCGTGGGGTATAAATACCCATTCTACCCCTCCCACAACGGTTACCTGGCTCACTTCATCTTCTTCCTCGCGACAAAACAGCCAGCTCTCACCTCTTGCTCTCTCTCTCACCTCCATTGAAGTTCCTTGAGCTCCCCACTCAATCCCTCACTTCCCACCGGGGATTCTTGAGGGAAACAAGCTGCAAACTTCGATTGGAGACCGGATCTACTACTTCCCCACTCAAAAAGAGCATTTGGTTCACGCGTTTGGCCGGAACCGTAGGGTTCTTTACTCTTGAGCTTGCTCCTAGACGGCTAGGCGTCGCCCTTGAGCTTGCCCCCTTCGTGTGGCAGCCTTGGGAGGTTTGTAACCTCACTCAACAGCAATACATTACCCCACATCTCTAGGGTTAACTCCCTAGACTTGTGAACGAGGGAAAAAGCAAGCCGGTGGGCAAGCTAAGCCTTGTGTGGCAACCTCAACAACGTGGACGTAACCCAGCCTGTGTGGCGCGGCGAACCACGGGTCAAATCTCTATGTCACTTGTCCCCTTTACATTTCTTGCATATTTTGTCTTGTGAGATAGGGCTTCGACCCGATCTACTTTCCTGCAGGGTTTCCGTCACCTTTGGCTAGTTCTCTGTGAAATACCCGTGCAGGAACAAGGGTGAACAACCATCTCAAAGGACACACGCTCGTGGAGTTCACCTCGAGGTCACTGCGGAAGTGACCCGCGGCACCCCCGCAGAGGGCCTGGCGATGTGCCGCGCCGCCCGGCCGAGAAGTCCATTCTCCGTCTCGTCTCGTTTGGGTCGGTTTCACGAGGCGCAGCCGCGCCTATACGCGGCAGTGCCGCGCATATCTGTACTGACAGTGTGCTAAAGTTTTTAACAGGTCGATTTTAGGGGGTCAACCTATTCACCCCCCTCTAGGCTTCCATCAGATCCTACAAGTGGTATCGGAGCAAGGATACTTCGTATACGCTTCACCGTGTGAAGTATGGACGCGCCGGAGGGATCCAACAGAGGAGACAAGCCTACCATCCCCGTGGAGGATGTGGAGGCTAGCAGCAGCGAGCTTTCTCTCGGTACAGCCAGCGAGAGCACCATCAAGGGTGATGCTACCGACGTCGAGAGAAAAGCCGCAAGACTAGCAAGACGAAACACAAGACGGCAAGAAAGAGAAAAGAAGAAGCTTGAAGAGCAAGCTAGTGTCAAGCTTGCCGAGAAGCTTCAAAGAAAAGATCAAAGAAAGATGATTCGTGAGGCAAGAGCTGCTAGGAGGGCAGCAAGGGAAAAGAAAAGGCAAGAAGAGGAAGCGGAGTCAAGTGAGCTATCAAGTAGCTCCGAAGATGGAGATGATGACGTCTCCTACAACAAGAACAAGAAGAAGAAAGAAAAGAAGAAGGATGAGTGCAGCGTCAACAACAACAAGTTCGCCGCCATATCCTTTAACTATTCTTCTTATTTGACTAACCGCGATAAGAAGTCCTTCATCAATGTGCCCGCGGGAAAGTTGCCTCGTTTCGATGGGACTAACTATGCCAAGTGGAAGCACTTGATGAGAGCCTATCTTAGCGCCCTTCACCCCGGTCTTTGGGAGGTTGTGTGCAGTGGATTTCAGCCACCGGTGAACCCCAAGGAGCCGACAAATGAAGAGCTAGCAGCTGCCCATATCAATGGTCAAGCCACAAGCATCCTCCTAAGTGCTCTAGAAGGCAATGAGTACAATAGGGTGATGAATGTCAATGAAGCAAAGAAGATTTGGGACACTCTAGTACTTGCACATGAAGGTGTAGACAAAGTGAGAAAGGCCAAGATTGACTTGTTGAAGGCCAAGCTCAACCGGTTTGTGATCCTTGATGGAGAAGGGGCACAAGAGATGCTTGATCGGTTGATGGTACTAGTTGGCAAGATTAGAGGATTTGGAGATGAGGATCTAGATGACCACACCGTTGTCAAGATTATGCTTGAGGCATACACACCTAGAAATGACATAGTGGTCACCTTGATTCGTGATAAGAAGAGATTTGAGCACTTCACTCCAAATGATGTGCTTGGTAGGTTGCTCACCTATGACATGCAAAGAGAGGAGGCAAATGAAAGAAGAAAGCTTGGAGAGTTGCAAGCAAAGCTTGAGGGGGTCAAGATCAAGGATGTGGCTCTCAAGGCAACCAAGACAAGCAAGTCAAGCTCCTCCAACAAGGTCAAGGGCAGCAAGCAAGCATCTACAAGTCAAGACAAAGAGATGAAGAAGATGCAAGAAAATATTGACGCAACCTCTTCCTCAAGTGATGATGAAGATGATGGGGCTGAATACAAGAAGATTGATGACATGGCCCTATTCATGAAGAAGTATGGGAAGGGGATGAAAGCAAACGGCTACAAGATGGTGCAACGAAGGTTCCCAAACAAGAAAAAGAGAACATGCTTCAATTGTGGCAAAAGACACCGAGCATTTTGTTGCCGATTGTCCTTATGAGAACAAGAACAACAAATACAAGGACTATGGCAAAGACAAGAAGCAAGACTACAAGAGAAAGGGAAGGAACATAGGTGAAGCTCACATCGGCCATGAGTGGGATTCAACCAAAGAGACAAGTGAAGAGGAAGTCCATGTTGCAACATTTGCTATGCAAGAGACCTCTACACCCAAGCTCTTCAACAACATGACCGATGATGAGGATGACAATGACTCCACTCATGTTTGTCTTATGGCCAAGCATGAGAAGGTAAAATCCAAACCCAAACCTTCTCTCTCTCTTAGTGATGAATCTAGTGATCTTAGTGAAAGCTCTAGTGAAGATGAATCTAGTGATGATGAAGAATATGCTAGACTCACTAAAAACCTAGATCCCAAAACTAGAGGCTTTCTTGCTCAACTAATGGCGGATTTAGAGAGTACCCAAGCGGAGTTAGCAACTAGAGATAGTCAACTTGATAGACTTGAAAAGCTCTATGTTGATAACAAGGATGCTCTTGTAGCTGAGAGAAGTGAGGTGGCTTCCTTGCAAAAGAGCCTAGCTAATGAGCAAGGAAACCATGCTCTTACCAAGAAGGCTATGGTCACCCTTAACGGGAAATATTGTGACTTGCAAGACAAGCACAAAAAGCTTAAAAATGAACATAGCATTCTTAGTGAGAGCAACTCACATCTCCTAGCCACAAAGGATACCTCTACTCCCTCCACTAGTCAAGGTTGTGGAAAATGCTATAATGTTGATATGAATGCTTATGCCACTAACCTTGCCAACATGAAAGCAATGGAGAAAGAGATCACTAGGCTCACTGCTATGGTAAGAAAAGAAGGTGAAACCAGCAAGGCAACAGTGAGCAACAAGGTTGAGGCTCCAAAGAAGCCTAACTACATTGATGGGAGAAATCCAAGAATTAAGGATGGACTTGGACACAAGCATGGAAACAAAACCAATGGTCGAAAGATGCTCAATGGTGTTGAATGTGTCAAGTTCTTGAGCAAAGGCACGCGAGGGTAGAGAGAGACTCGCATGCAGCGTTGGACACAAGCCAACCCGAGCTGCACCGACGCCACACGCACGCGGTAGTGCCGGGACGGGCGGCGCAAATGCAGCGCCCCAAGAAAAGGGAAGGTCACCTACACCGCCTCAGCTCAGAATAGACCCAAGAAGATGGTCCAAAAGCCTATGAAGAAGGTCCGTAAGTCGAGAATCTTGTGCGGGCTGTTCCAAGAGGACACTCCTATCAATCAAAGGGCAAATGCAAGCAAGTTGGACTCCAATCCTTGCTTTGAAGTGAAGGCAAAACAGCAAAGGGGAGGTGTTTGCAAAGTACTTGGGCGTGAAAAGAAACTTTATTGCAACACCTCTATATGGGTTCCCAAAGTTCTTGTGACTAAAGGTAAAAGGTCCCAAGAATCTTAGGGGACCTAAACTTGTGAACTAAACTTGTTTTGCGAGGCATACTCCTCCGGTGGGTCAAGTTGGGTGTTTGACAACTACTGTACAAATCATATGACCAGGAGAAAGGACTATGTTCTCATCATATTCTCAAACCAATGACGATAGGAACAACATAAGGTTTGGAAATGATGATGTGAGAAGTGTGATCGGTCTTGGTAACGTTGCTATCACAACCGAGCATAATATTTTAGATGTTTTGCATGTTGATTCGTTGGGATACAATTTATTGTCGGTCTCACAATTGTGTGAGAAAGGCTACAATTGTCTCTTTACGGATGTTGGTGTGGAAGTCTATCGCAGAAGGATTCCTGTTATCTTTACAGGGAAACTCAAGAATAAGCTTTACTTAGTTGATTTCAACAAAAAGTGAGGCTAAGCTTGATACTGTCTAATGGCAAAAATCTAGCATGAGCTGGTTATGGCATCGCTGCCTAGCACATGTTGGCATGAGGAACTTGGCCAAACTGCAGAAAGACAACCACATCATTGGACTAACAAATGTTGATTTTGACAAAGACAGGATATGTGGACCTTGCCAAGCCGGAAAGCAAGTAGGTGCACCTCACCCACCAAAGAGTGTGATGACCACCACTCAACCATTGGAGTTGATACACATGGATCTCTTTGGACCGGTGGCCTACCTTAGCATCGGGGGTAACAAATATGGACTTGTTATTGTTGATGATTACTCCCGCTTCACTTGGGTTTTCTTTGTCTTTGATAAGTGTCAGGTACAAGAGAAGGTGAAAACCTTCATCAAGAGGGCACAAAGAGAATTTGATCTACCTGTCAAGAGAATAAGAAGTGACAATGGGACCGAATTCAAGAACATCCAAGTAGAAGAGTATCTTGATGAAGAGGGCATCAAGCATGAGTTTTCATTTGTATATACCCCTCAACAAAATGGTGTTGTAGAGAGGAAGAACCGTACACTCATAGAGATGGCAAGGACAATGCTTGATGAGTACAAGACTTCGGACATCTTTTGGTGTGAAGCCATCAACACCGCTTGTCATGCCATCAACCGCCTCTACTTACACAAGAAACTCAAGAAGACTTCATATGAGCTCTTAACCGGTAACAAGCCTAAGGTGTCATACTTTAGAGTGTTTGGGTGCAAGTGTTTCATTCTGAACAAAAGGCCCCGAACCTCTAAATTTGCACCTAAAGTTGATGAAGGTTTTCTTCTTGGTTACGGATCAAATGAGCATGCCTATCGTGTTTTCAACCAAACCACCGGTAGGGTTGAAATCACTATAGATGTGACATTTGATGAATCTAATGGCTCTCAAGTAGAGCAAGTTGATCAAAGTGTTGTAGGAAAGGAGGATCCACCTTGTGAGGCAATCAAGCAATTGGCTATAGGTGACATAAGGCCTCAAGAGGATCAAGCTAATGAAGAGGAGGATCCACCAGTTGTTGCTGCACAAGATTCCGCTGACGTACTCAATGACCAAGTGCAAGACACGCCTGGCCGGGAAGTGTCGTAGCGGCGAAGCAGCCCGCACCATCGCAGCGGCAAAGGCCGCCACCTACCCTCAAAGCGGCGATCCACCCGCATCTTTGTGCTCAACCACTTGATCTTGCTCCAATCCTTGAAGCTGATGATGAATATGATGAAGATCAAGAAGAACAAGCAGAAGGCGTTGATCACCCACGACTACGACAAACGATTCAACGGGATCATCCCGTTGACAACATCCTTGGGAGTCTCCGAAAGGGAGTTACTACTCGATCACATCTAGCTGCTTTCTGTCAACATTTCTCTTTTGTTTCATCTTTGGAACCGCAGAAAGTAGAAGATGCTCTCAAGGATCCGGATTGGGTGTTGGCCATGCAAGAAGAGCTCAACAACTTCAAAAGAAATGAAGTTTGGGAGTTGGTGGAAAGACCCAAGACTAACATCATTGGTACCAAGTGGGTCTTCCGCAACAAGCAAGATGAAGATGGGTTGGTGACAAGAAACAAGGCAAGATTGGTTGCTCAAGGCTTCACTCAAGTAGAGGGCTTGGACTTTGATGAGACATATGCACCGGTGGCAAGACTAGAAGCAATTCGCATTCTTCTAGCCTTTGCTACTCATCATGACTTCAAGCTATACCAAATGGAAGTCAAGAGTGCATTCCTCAATGGTCCACTACAAGAGGAGGTGTATGTTGAGCAACCACCCGGTTTTGAAGACCCCAAGTTTCCCAACTACGTCTACAAGCTCCATAAGGCGTTCTATGGGCTTAAGCAAGCACCTAGAGCATGGTATGAATGCCTTAAGGAATTCTTGCTCAAACAAGGCTTTGAAATAGGCAAAGTTGATCCTACTCTCTTCACTCATAAAGTTAGCAATGATATCTTTGTATGCCAAATATATGTCGATGACATAATATTTGGTAGCACTAACAATATGTATGTTGAGCAATTTAGTAGGACAATGACCAAGAGATTTGAGATGTCCATGATGGGTGAGCTAAAGTACTTCCTCGGGTTTCAAGTCAAGCAAATGGAGGAAGGGACATTCATTTACCAAACCAAGTACACCCATGACATGCTAAAGAAGTTTGATATGGCCAAGGCAAAGCCAATCAAAACTCCAATGCCAAGCAATGGACATCTTGATCTTGATGAGGAGGGTCCAGCCGTGGACATGAAGGTATATCGCTCCATGATTGGATCTTTGCTTTACCTTTGTACATCTAGGCCGGACAAAATGCTAGTGTGTGTGTGTATGTGTGCTCGTTTTCAAGCCAATCCAAAGGAATGTCACAACGTGGCTGTTAAGAGAATCTTGAGATACTTAGTACTCACTCCTAACCTTGGCTTGTGGTATCCCAAGGGTTCCAAGTTCAATCTACTTGGCTATTCAGATTCTGACTATGCCGGTTGCAAAGTAGATCGAAAAAGCACTTTGGGGATATGTCAATTCCTTGGACGGTCTTTAGTGTCTTGGAGCTCTAAGAAGCAAAATTGTGTAGCCCTTTCCACCGCCGAGGCCGAGTATGTTGCGCCGGTGCATCTTTGTGCTCAACTACTTTGGATGAAGCAAACCTTAAAGGATTACGGATGTCATTTCACAAAGATACCTCTTCTTTGTGACAACGAGAGTGCCATCAAACTCGCAAATAACCCGGTAGCACACTCTAGAACAAAACACATAGACATCCGTCATCACTTCTTGAGAGACCACGAACTCAAAGGAGATATCGCAATTCGCCATGTGAGCACCCGAAAAGCAACTAGCCGATATCTTCACCAAGCCTCTCGATGAGTCAAGGTTTTGTGCTTTGCGTAGTGAGCTAAACATTCTCGATTCTCGTGAACTTGGTTTGAATTCCAAAGACACATGCAACTGTTTGAGGCACTAGATCGACATAGAAAAAGTTTGTGAAAACTTTCATATTGTGTTTCAAAAGGATTTCAAATTCTAATCCAAAATTCAATGCCATTGTTCTCAGATCGATGATCTGTCCCTGGCAATGAATTTTGGTGTCTTTGTGACCAAGTTTGAGGAGAAATGAGTCAAAAGTGGCAATATATATGCAGGACAGCAGGGCCGGGCGGCGGTAGTGCAGCGTGCCTCGTGGCAGATCTTGGTAGGCACGGCAAGTGCAGCGTCTGGCCGGCAGTGCCGCGCCTAGGGTTACCGCACTCGCTCGTCCAAAACCGTTTTGGGCCAAATCTTTCTTCTTTCCTTTTCTACCCCTATTTGTCGGTTATTCTCTCTCCTCTCCGCCCCGACTCCCTCACGCGCCGCACTTCTTCTCTTCCGTGCGCGTGAAGGCCGCCGCCCGCTCCTCTCGCCGCAGCCAAGGCCGCGCCAGCTGCCGCGCGCCCGGCAGCGTCGCGGCGCCCGCCGCCGTCGGAGTTCCCGCCGTCTCCGGCCGGCCGGGCTCCCCTCTCTCGAGCCCCCTTTTCTCTCTCCTCACTCCACGAGGTCAACGGCAAGGTAAACCTAACCCTAGCTTCATGGAGTTTTGCCCGATCTATGCAATAAATTGGTTTTAGTCATGGATTAATGCTCCTAGATGCTTGATAGATGATGGGAAAGTGTTCTTGATAGTTGGAATTGCTTGGTTTAACATTGCCATGGTATAAATAATTTAGGGGAGGGCACGGCACTGCCGTTTCCAAAGAGAACTTCACTGTTCTTGGCTGATTCAAACAAAGACCCATACCTTACATTATTTATCAAATGTTACCGATAAACTCTGAAATTCCGTGAATCGAGAACCCATTCTATCTTTCTATTTCTTAATGAAGATGTAATCCATGCCTAAAAATCGATTTGCCATCAAAACTGTGATTTTGTCTCAGAAATTGTGATAAGACATGTATACGTGTTAGATAGATGTATTAGAAAGATTTGGGAAATGAATATTGGTGTTTGAGCAAGGGGAGAGCGGCGGTGTAGCGTGATGTGCGGTGCCACAAGACTCACGGCAAAGTGCCGTGCCTCCTTGCGGCAAGAATGCCGCATGGCCCGTGTTCTCACCCCGACAGCTTGCTCAGATTGTCAAAATTCATATCCCCAATCTTTCCGCTACATATATTTAGCCATTTTACATCACATCAATTACATTTTCTCGATCAAATCCTATCTGTTGCATAGATGGATCCCAGGAGGTGATCCCCATGGCAAGAGGAAGATGAGGGTGAAGGTCGTGGATAAGAGAGGCAGAGGAAGGAAGAACTTGAACAGAAAGTGTGGTGGGTCACTGGACTTATCGAGGAGCAAAGCAAAGAAGCAAAGATGGATACACCATTGTGCCACCTGGAGATCAAGGCACCCCCGAGCACCTGTCTGTTTATGACAGCAGTTACTTGCAGCAGGTTGAAGGTGTGTTTGAGATGAGAGCCCCTACAAATGATCCACCCATTCCAGTGGTGAGCTACTTCAAGAAGCGTAAGGAAGTGGCAGATGCTAGAGCATAAATGTCTATGCTAATGAGCAAAAGTGTAAGGCATAGATGAGAGGTTTTGGGCAGCATTCCACTCAAACTTTTACCTGACTGTCATCTTCCACTCCACCAAAAGCAAGATCACCACAATGCACTATATTGATTTTGAGAGGATGGCTGATAAGGAGGAGGATGCCTTCAATGAGGCAATTGAAGCTTGTGACAGATTTGAGCTGACAGACATCATGTCCTTCAAGCATGATTGGAATGAAGAGATCCTCAGTCAGTTTCATGCTACCTATTATCGGGACAAAATCGGACACCATTCACTGGATGACTGACAGGAGGCACTACAGAGTTGACTTTGTCACATTCTGCCAGATACTTGGCTTTGGGGAAGATCACAGGCAGTACACTGATATTCATGAGATTGACCCCATTGAGGCCAAGGCCATCAAGGATTGCTGGGCAGATCCAGGGATGCTTGGAAAAAGGAAGGGGTTGAAGGATTTCTTCTATGTGATGAACAACCTCTGCAGATGCACCATTGATCCCAAGGATGGGGCAGCCTCTGATGTGAATGGCTATGCTAGGAATGTTCTTGCTCACTTCAGGAATGATGAAACTTTCAATGTTGGAAAGTTTATTTGGAGGCAGCTAGCTAATGCCATGGATGATGCTAGAAGAAATCTGCCATATGCTCCTTACCTCATGTTCATGATTCAGAGGGTCACAGGGAATATCTATCCCAAGGACTGCTTCCACACAGTCTACAACATAGAGAAGACCCATGGTTTGGAGGGAGGAAAGACCAGTGGCAGATCCGGCACTCCACGCCAGAGGCACCTCAGCTGGTAGAGAGGACTTAGAGCAGCCCTCGAGTTCTAGGCCCAGGAGGCACAGTGGCTCTCGATCCAAGATCAAGAAGTGGATCAAGGCCATCTTTAGGCATTGCTCTTATGCATCTCAGCAGACCTATGAGATGCGCAGGAGGTGAGACAGGCCTTCAAGAGTGTTAGGGAGAAGCAAGGACTCCCCAGTTCATCCTTCTATCCCTAGACCACCTCAAGATGACCCTCCTGCACTATCGGCCTACTGGCAGCTCGGATCAGACTGGTCAAACCGCTTGGCTCGTTCTCTCTCGGATCAGATCTCGCCGCTCTACTGCCGCTCACACTCAGACCAGATCAAGTTATTTCAGAGGAGGACGAGGACACAGCTTCCAGCCGCGAGGACACCAGTGAGGAGTGACTCCGCTTCTTTTCTTCTCTTTCTATGATCTTTTTTGGTGCTTGACGCCAAAGGGGGAGAAAATTAGAAGAAATGAGGGGGTCAAACTTTAAACTTTTTCGACGCCACGGATGTTTCGAGAAGGATGATGCAGCAGCTGATCTTCAGAGTTTAGATCCTTTGAGAGTAGCTTGTTAGGTGTGAGTTTGAGAGAAACTCTATTTTATGTAATAATGCCACCTATGACTTGTTATTTCTCGAATTTGGTCGTTGGTTGCTTAAACTCTATTTTATATAATCTGCTGCCTGTTTAGAGTATATATCTTGTCATATATGCTTTGTGGTTGATGTTCGCGTGCGTCTGTCTGCGGCCGATAGGGCGCGGCAAGCAGCCGCACTCCCCGGCGCTGCAGTGCCGCCAAGCATTATCGCTGCGCATGCACAACCTTTTGTGCTCGATCGGCCGTTGTCATATGCATCACGGTTGTATTTTTATGACACCCTCGTTGAGCACCCCACAAAGAACCATGGATGTAGGGGAGGCCTTGCACACTTTCTAAATGTGTGAGTTGACTTTTATGTCAAAATGAGAATTCAAATCTCACTCACACATTTAGGGGGAGGCCTCACTACACCTAAATATGTGAAATTGACCTTTTTATGTCAATATTGAGAATTCAAAACTCACTCACGTATTTAGGGGAGGTTCCTACATCCTTGGTCTTCGAAATCTAAGTTTAACTTTACATCTTATGTAAGTTTCTAATTTGGTTGTCATCAATCACCAAAAAGGGGAGATTGTAAGTGCAATCAAGCTCTAAGTGGGTTTTGGCATTGATGACCACCGAATTAGGGGACTAATGAGATTTACTTAAGATGACATGCGTGGATTAAAATGTGGAGTTGATGTACAGGTTCAAAGGCACCCAATAAGCTAGATGGTGGTGTTTCCGGATCAAGGCGTTTAAATTATTTCATATTTTGAATCTTGAGTTTAGAAAATGCCGTACTATCAAGAGGGATCCTAGGATTCTCTGCACTGTGGACCAAGTGCTCTAAACATCAAATCGGACACAACACTCAACTCCAAACGACCAGCCCAAAGAATTATTATTGATTCACTCTTTTGTTGTCGGGATGGCGCGAGCAGTCTTGCGTGTCGTCGCCAAGGCGGCAAGGTGCCACACTTAAATCCTACCGTTGGGTCCGTGGGGTATAAATACCCATTCTCGCCCCTCCCACAACCCACCCGGCTCACTTCATCTTCTTCCTCCTCGTGTAACAGAAAACCTCTCACCTCTTGCTCTCTCTCTCACCTCCATTGAAGTTCCTTGAGCTCCCCACTCAATCCCTCACTTCCCACCAGGGATTCTTGAGGGAAACAACAACAAACTTCGATTGGAGACCGGATCTACTACTTCCCCACTCAAAAGAGCATTTGGTTCACGTTTGGGCGGAACCCTAGGGTTCTTTACTCTTGGAGCTTGCTCCTAGACGGCTAGGGCGTCGCCCTTGAGCTTGCCCCCCCTTCGTGTGGCAGCCTTGGGAGGTTTGTAACCTCACTCAACAAAGAATACATTACCCCACATCTCTAGGGTTAACTCCCTAGACTTGTGAACGAGGGAAAAGCAAGCCGGGTGGGAAGCTAAGCCTTGTGTGGCAACCTCAACAACGTGGACGTAACCCAGCAAATTGTGGTGGCGCGGTAAAAACCACGGGTCAAATCTCTTGTGTCACTTGTCCCCTTTACATTTCTTGCATATTTTGTCTTGTGAGATAGGGCTTGACCCGATCTACTTTCCCGCAGGGTTTCTGTCACCTTTGGCTAGTTCTTCCGCGGAAATACCACGGTGCGGGAACAAGGGTGAACAACCATCTCAAAGGACACAGCCTCACGGGTTCACCTCGAGGTCACTTCCCGAAGTGACCTCGGGCGGCAGTTGCAGCGAGGAGGGCGCGGCGGTGCGCCGGCCCGGCCGAGAGAAGTCCATTCTGCCTCGCCTCGTCACGTCGGCCACGGCAGGTCTTGCCTATACGCGGCGGTGCCGCGCATATCCAGACCGACAAGTGTGCTAAAGTTTTTAACAAGGTCGATTTTAGGGGGTCGGCTATTTACCCCTCTAGGCTTCCATCGATCCTACAAGTGGTATCGAGCAAGGGATATTTCGTATACGCTTCACCGTGAAGTATGGATCACGGAGGATCCAAACAGGAGACAAGCCTACCATCCCCGTGGAGGATGTGGAGGCTAGCAAAGAACGAGCTTTCTCTACGGCCGGCGGAGCACCATCAGGGTGAGCCTCCGGGAGTGGTGACGACCGACGAGGTAGGAGATCGATGTGGTTGGCATGTACCTCATGTCGTCGTCGGTGAAAGTCACAAGTCGAAGCTTGTCTGAAGACTTCAAGGGAACGGGGCTGTCAAACTCTAGGGCGAGGTGGATCGCCATGTCCCCTCGTGTAGGGCGCCTCCCGGTGCACCATAGCATAAGGCCTATTGCATAACTCGTTGGTGTAGTCGTGCCCGGCCCCGTTGATATCGTTGAGGGTGTAGATGTCGATCATGTCGCCATCCTGTCGAGGTTGCCCGGTTCTTCGGGTAGTGTCGACGTAGCTTGGCAACTTGAAGTGGCAAGGCGACATTGTGTGTAGGTGTTCTCGTCCTCAAGTGGCACCTTGTTTGGCATGCGGATGAACCAGAGAAGTACCGTTGTTATCGTGGACAGCGGCATACCTCGTGTCTTTGGTGGAGCTGATGTTCCGTTGTCGCGGTGCTGATGGTTGCGCCTTTGGCGCCGTGGCTGGCGTCGGTGTCATCAGGAGTCCAATTGTTGGAAGTGAAGGTGCCCACAATGCACTTGCAAGTGTTGAAGCAGGAACAGTATACGCGCCTTGCCTGATTGTGTTCTTCGCCATTGTGGATGTCAGCTTGTTCAGCAGGTTTGGCGGATTGATCTTGTCGTCGACTGTCGGGGGCCACAATCAGGGGTCCCCCAACTCGAATGATGATCCAACACTTAAGTTCGAGGGAAAATTGTCTTGGTCCACGCTCGTGGTGGACCGATCGTAAGGGCTGCCTCGAGGCATGCCCTTGGCTTCCACTCGAGCTCCAAGGCATGTCGGACAAACTCCGCCTCACACGAGCACTAAGCTTGTGTGAGTTTTTCCACCTCGAATGAGCTCGAGCTCGTGGCAAATCTGCGTCTCAACAAGCTCGGACTACTCGCAAGGAACCGAAGTCGGGCTCGGGAACTTTTGAGCTTGCAGGCCCACCCGAGGATGACGTCGTAAACTCCGAGCGAGGTCAGGGGCCCACTTCTTCAAGCTCTAGGATCCCGGGACAGCCGGGCGACCTCCTTCGACTCATACAAGCTCGAGCTCGGGAGACGGCGAGTCTAGCTACCTACGGGGTCATCATCACAGCTATACCATGATCTCAACCGAAGATCGGATACCGGACCTACGGCTCCTAGACCCGAGGCACTTTCGAGTCTTGTGGGCGAAGCTCGGAGCCCGTAGCTGTGACACACCATCTCCGAGCGGTCCCGGTGGGACTTGGCCGTTGGGATGCGAGCTTCGCATCCGTCAACCTTCTACGGACAAAGGAGCCTATTCCTTGAGCTCTCTGTCCACATGTTCCCATTGGATGCGGCCCGGATTCATCTTTGCGACTGACAGCGGCGTAACGGCATCGGAGCCGCGCTGGTGTCGGCGGCGAGGTCAAAGAGGCGTGCTGGCGGCCGATGGGACGCCTCCTTGACCGTAACACCCGCGCATAATCAAGCACCCCGGTCATCATTACGGGGCGCCCGAGCTCCGAGCTCGCCGGGCGGGCCCCGGACACCGAGTAACGTCGACCTCCCTACGACAAGCTAGGTAGGGAAGCGAGGCTGGCGGCAAGGGGGCGGCGCATGCGCACCTTGGCCATTGGGAGAACATCATCGACATTGAAGCACTCCACTATTATAACACACATGCCACGAGACACGGGAGCTCAGTCCCTCTCTTGTCCAAGCTTGTAGCCACCCCTCTACGGCGTTTGGGCTCGAGATAGTGACTCCGATTTGGACTTGGGCACCGATTTGCTGAACCAAGATACTTTGTGCGTCATTGTCCCTTGAGTTAGGCTATCGGAGCACACACTTGCCGACGACATACTGTGACCGTGGTTTAGAACCACAACAGTTGGGGGTGCAGGTAGGGACGTCAGCTTGTGTGACGACACCCACTCCGATGTCTCCTTCCACCGTCTCCCCGGCGTCCGGCGCACTGATGCGCATCGGGACGCTGGCCTTCGCCGGTACCAGCTCCGAGGGGTCGCTCGTCAGAGCCACCTTCCCTCGGCTGGTGCGGACGCGGCGGCACCACGGTTGATCGCGACGTGGCCGACTCCCACTACTAGAAAACCCCCTTAAGCTCTATTTGTATTTGTAATGCCTTCAAAAGCGTCTCTATGTTGGCATGTAAAGACGTTCTTTGACACAATTTTCAAATGTTGGGTGTGGCCTCCACCATACTCTGTTTGTCTTCCTTGTCGAGGCCCGGCGTTGAGCAATGTGCATCCCAGCACCTGCCCATGGGCTTATTCAGGTGCGGCTACCTCGACGTCGGAGCAGTGGAGGCGTGGAATCCGGTAGCCATGTCAGGTCTGTCAAGGAACGCTCGAGATCTAGCGGCCATGGCTGGATCCATCGAGGACGGCATGAGATCCGGCAACCACTGCCATATCAGTCGAGGAGGACATGAGGCGAAGATATCTGATGCTCGTATTGGCCTAGGCCTGCGGCTTTTCGAGTGCCCTGCATCGAAGAACGGTGTTGCCCATGGATCCCCCTCACTCTTTTAAATTGCTTGATTTCATTTTGTGTTCACCGGATGATTTGATTCAGGGCCTTAATAACTTGGAGACGGTCACACATTGAAAATTGGTTGGCTAGGAGGCCGGTGCTGCACACAAGATCACACAGACCTGGGATGACAGGTCATAAAGGCCATCAAAGTTTTATTGAAGAGTTGATCAGACAGGGCAGGGGATCCGACTTTGTAGAGGGAGTCTAACAAATATCTATTGCTTGTTGCGTGCGTGCAGGATGGAAGCGGCAATGATGTTGACCTTAGTAAGTTATTATAGTTAACAATCGCATCCTGTATGTCACTGCTTCTTTTTTTTACTATATATAGACATCTTAAGTCATTTGTCTTGATTTTTCATTGACGTAGCTTAGCAAATATGCTACGGGGTTGCAGTAACTTAATCAGTCAAGTACTGATTGTTTGATTTGATTACTCTATTGAACCATGGCTTGTTTAGTGAATTAATCAATCTCAGCTCAACACATTGCTAAAAACTTAATGAACCATGGCCTTGAAAATATTGATCGTGTCAATAAAGGAGATGAGGAGGTACCTATACCATTTGAAAAGATCCGTACACTAATTG
This sequence comes from Hyparrhenia diplandra, assembly GCA_015847255.1. Lineage (NCBI taxonomy): Eukaryota > Viridiplantae > Streptophyta > Magnoliopsida > Poales > Poaceae > Hyparrhenia > Hyparrhenia diplandra. Next base: position 313,266 of record JADLZK010009512.1, read on the forward strand.
ATGCTATTGGCTATGTTATTACTTGGCTAACTACACATGTAACTTCAATTTTTTTTCATTTCAAGTAGTACATGTGTTCGCAATGTCTTCAATTGAGTTATTCATCCAATATATTTTCAATTGTAGGTGATACAGGCTAGAAGTTTATCTCTTACCCGCAACAAGGTGGTACTTGCAGCACGTCGGCCAAGCTAGATGGGAAGCAAAGTACAAATTTTAAAGTGAATAAGATAGGTTTTAGTTGTTACAAAAATTAATAAATTAATATTTGTATGACATTGGGTACGTCTTTCTTTGTGAACACAATTACAATTTGAGTAATGAGAATGTCGTATTCTTGATGTTTTGTTATCCCAAAGGCAATATCATTGATGCTTTACTTCCCATTATTAGTCATAGAAGAAAACAAAAAAAAAAAAAACCCGATTCACATCTCGATGCACTATATATATAATGCAAACATATTTTTTTGGATGTCTTAAAGCGTTACAATACAACATGTCTATACTGCTACATACAAAATAGAGATGTATCCACAAAATCGTTTCTACATATATTAATACACACTATGACGTTACTATACAACGTATCAATATGTGTAGACTCGAAATAAAAACGCGGCTACATTATCGTTTCTAGTTTTGTTGATACGTGGTCAGGCGTTACAATAAAACGTGTCATCTGCCATGTCACCTTGCCACATCACCTTGCCACATTACCTTGCCACGTCACCTTGCCACATCACGTGCCACATCACCTTTTCATGTCGCCTACTATATCGTCTCTATACTCCTTAATGCGCAATAACGCGTCACTACAAAACGTGACTATAGTAATATACACGCAATTGTAAATGTATCTAAAATATTGTCTCTACAATTTTTTCACACATGATGAAACGTCACTATACGACGTAACAACACTAATAGACACGTGTTATATGTGCATCTATAAAAGCGTATCAATCTGTATAGACATGCATCTAACGTGTCTATTAAGCGCCTAATCATCTAGTATATACGTTTACAAAAACCGTCTCTATGGAGCCCGACACGGTCCATACGAAGACGCTTTTAATACGTTTTTTGTAAAGCGTGTCTACATCTCTGTAGAGACGAGCTAAAGCATATCTACTATCTAAAAACAACGTAGCTACAGGGAGGGTTTTCTAGTAGTGTCCATGTTGGTCGCTCCGGCCGAACTTCGACGCCTGTGCCGCCGAGCCCCAGGCGCGCTAGCGATGGCGGACCGTTTCTTCACCGACATTGCGGGTCTGCCCCCCGCACATCCCGGGCCCCGAGCCGACTCGGGGAGCTCTTCCACGACCTCACCTTCTCCATCGCCAACGCCGCCCTGTAGCTCGCGGGGGCAAGAGCCGTTGTCCACCTCGGAGTTCTTGGTCACCTACACCGAGATGTAACCCGATGGGCAGCTCGTCCTTCCAAAGACCCCGCAGCAGCGAAGCTCGGGATGGCTGGCCTCGAGGCTGGCTCGGCAACAAGAGCCCGGGCGGATGCTGACCCCACTCGCGAGTGCGTCATGTGCCAAACCCCGACCGGCGGTACAAAGCGCCCCAGCGAGGATGAGACTCGAGCACACCCCGAGCACACGGGGTAGGGCGCCCGGCGTCGACGACGCGACGCCGCCCAAGCAGGTCAACGACCGCCTTTGACGAGCTCAAGGAGTTCGGGCGCGACATCGAAGCGCGAGAGAGAGGCTCCTCGCCCGAAGAGGGAGGACGACGCCGAGCTCGAGCTCTGGGGAGAGAGGCCGCCGCCGCATCATCCGACGCGGCGGGGGAGCAGCAGCAGGAGCTGTAAAGAGTTGAGGAGCACTTCATGCCTGCTACTCTAAAACCATAAGTATTTCATCACAAAACCATGGCATATGTCTCTAAAGCTCCAAAAAATACTATGTATTCCAGCAGGTCCAAATTGCAGAAAATAAATTTTCAAGCATTGAACTTTTTACAACAAAAGAAGATAATAACAATGAGATACAAAAAGAGTTGAGCAGATTAAAAACAAAATGTAAATTACATAGGTGGACAATTGTTTTGACGTGATGATAATAGAAAATGCTAGCTTGCTCTCATGTTGACACATACTCCCTCCTGTCCCATGGAGTTCATCATTTTTTTTTTGAACTTCATGTTTGACCATCCGTCTTATTCAAAATATTTATGCAAATCATAAAATAAATTAATCAATATTCAAGTATCTTCATTGATAAAATAAGTCATAACAAAATCAATTATATTTGTGTAAAAAATTTAAATAAGACGAAGCATCGAATAAGATGGACGGAATCCAGGGTGACAAACTCGGTGGGACGGAGGAGTACCTGTTAATTACTTACTTGCCCACTTCCGAATTGCTGGGAGACCAAGGATTATTATGTACGACCCAAAGTGTGTCATGACCTCAACAAATATTACTCGTACGTAATCCCATACTGGAAATCGCCGTATCCCAATTCGAGCACGGACCGTGTTTGCCCCACAGGTGACCCGCCAAGCTTCCATGTTTCCCCAGAGCAAAGATGCAAAAATGATGACGCAGACACTCACTGCAATTGTATGATCAACTGGAGCCACCACCAGGTACAAGCCCAAGGCGAAAGCGGCCACGAAACTCCTTCCTGCACTCTGCAGCATCACGGCCGAGGTATTGAAGTAGTGGCAGCGGATGGAGGTGGCCATGGCCGGCACCCCGGCATAGACAAGGCAAAAGGTCGCCACGGTGGAGCAGATGAATGCCAGGGTGTCGGCGAGGATAAACGCATCGAAAACATAGCTCCCAGCAAGCACTGCCATCCCAGCGTGATTATTGCTAGATGAGTCCCCGCCGCCGCCGGATCGATAACCACCAGGCAACGTGAAAGCTGATGCAAATGTGACGGTCGCAATAAGTACGGCGACAATGCTCATCACCTGCGTTGCATCTGTATGTTTCTGTGACTCTTTGTCCTCGTCTACTTTGGTAAAGTGTTGTTCAACGAAGAGCTCCGGCCGACCTCCACCATAAGGAGCTCCTGAATACAGCAATGACATCCGTACAACCTCTCTTGGATTCTGCAAGAGTGCGTGAGCATTACTTATTGAATGCATATTTAGGCCCTAGCTATTTGATAGATTATGTGATAATAGTTAGCTGGCTAATAAATAGCTGATTATCTGATTTTGGTGAACTAGTGGAATAGTTGTTATCTAAAACTCAAACTAACAAGTAGCTAGTCTATTATCTATACCTGTTTGGAACTATTACCTGATAACAACTATCTGTAGAGATCCAAACAGAACCTTATTATACATAACACTACAAACAATTTGGGGAAATAATATAAGCTAGCTTCAGCTTCAAACAGCACTGATGAGATCGATCGAGAAGGATCAGATATTTGCTTACAAGCGCATATTCAAGAATTGATGGAGGTGTCATAGCCCATGAAAGATCAAGAGGTGTCATCCCGTCTTGGTTTGCCACATCCAAGCGCACCTGCTGATTCCGAAGCAGGCAGTTGAAGACGGCAAGGTTCCCAACACCTACAGCGTAGTGCAGCGCCGTGTCCCCGTCGCTGTCCTGCGCATTCAGAATCATCCATGAAAATTGTTGTGGCATTTCTCGACAGACATATCGAACCACCTCGTGGCATCCTTCCTCGGCGGCGACGTGGAGGAAAGTCCGTCCTTTGCCATCTCGCAGGGTGGCGCAGTCCGGACACCTCTCCAGCAGGAGCCTCACGACGCCGAGGCTGTTAGACCATGCAGCGACGTGTATAGGGTACGACCCTTCATTGTCCGCCTGATATGCCATGGATATGTTAGCATCCAGTAGCAACGTAGCCATTGATTTTGCCACCGGCCAAATTTGTGGAAACCGTCTGCAAAGAAACCCCGCGTTTGGCCACCCGGACAAGGATGCGGCCAAGTGAAGAGGGTGCTCCCCTTCTGCTTCTTGTCCCTTTGGCTAGTCAGCCGCGAGACAAGAGACACACTGCTACTCGTGCGACTCATGTGCAACTCTCCATGCACGTTGGCGTATGAGTCACTGGGAGCGCACTGCCTGTTGGCCGCTTCATCTTCTGTAGGCTTCATGTCCTTGATGAGCCATTCCAAAATCATAGACAGCGCTGCCAAGTTCAATCATTTGTGGCTTTCATCATTACCATCTAAAATTAAAAAAAATATTAGCAACAACAAAGTTTTAGATATCTTTGAACTCTACAATATATTGATATAAAGGTTTTTGTACAATACAGTTTATCACAGGGGGTTTTTTCGTGGCCACAAACCTAAAATAACAGCGGGTTTGTAGCTTTTCAAATGGCAGTGATAGTACGTACCATGTCTTCAACTGTCGGATGAAGTCACGTTCAGAAATGATATATAGTCCACCTATATTATCGATACTAATAAACTTATAACTCCGGTACTAATAAAGCAACCGACAGGTGATAGTCTGGCAGTAGTGATTGCCTGTACCGGCAAAGTGTTAAAATAGTTTGGCTTAAGACAACGTTATGTTAGTTGATCTCAAAGGGGCCCAAACAACGGCTGGCCCAATCCCTTTGGTCAGCCGACGGGGCATCTAACCCTAATAGTTAGTGGGCCCGTCAGACCGTTAATAAATAGAGGTAGGGGACCCGGCGGCACATAAGACGAAGTAACGAGAGTTAGACAGCCGCCACTTTCCCTCACCGTGATTCGCGAGGACTCCACCGATCGGAGAGCGCAGCCAACCACGCGGATGAACTCCACCGGTGCCTCCACTGACGGTTACCTTCTTTCACAATTTACTATTAGAAGTTGACAGTTACCTTCTTTCACAATTTACTATTAGAAGTTGATTAGCAGTTGTATTTTAGGATGATTACTTGTTATTACTATTAATCTTGTTGTTCCCTAATCCGATTTACCGCTAGAAAGATCCTCAATTTCCTATCACGTTAAAGTATTAAACTGCATGCAGACCTAGCTTAGTTTAGTTTTACCTTGGCCACGATGAACCGCTGCATGCAAGACGTTACGGCCATCTGGTCCGGAATACGACAGCTTGCCTTTGCTCTTGACATACAGGAGCCGCGCAATCTCGACTTCACCCAGTGAGATAGCCAGGTACAACGGGGAAGCACCAGCATCTTCCTCCTGATCATGTGGGATGCAGGCCAGCTCGGGATCCATGGCCATGAGCCGCTCGATGCAGGCCACCTTGTTGTTGGCAGCGCGGACAGCCTGGTGGAGCACGGTCTCCCCAACCTCGTTCTGCATCCTCAGGAACGCCTTCTTTACCGCTGCCCGGACCTCGTCACCGCCGGCGCTGTTGGCGATGAGATCAACGAGGCAAAGATCATGCTGGCGTTCCCGGCACCGGCGGCGCAGTGCAGGGGCGTGTCGCCCTTGCGGTTGCGCGCTTCCAGGGCTAGGCGCGCTGCATCTGCACCGCCCTTGCGCTTCTTGTCGCGGACGATCATCTTGGCGCAGTCGATGAAGTCGTCGCCGTCGCCGCATGCCGCAACCACGTGCAGCAGGGAGTCCCCTTCCATGGTCACACCATCCACATCAAGGACTACAGGGACTGGCGGTGACGACGATCCAGAGGGTGCTGCAAGTGCAACAGCGTCATGAGGATCGACTTCCACTATGACGTCTTGTGTTCCCGTGGCCGCGGCAGTGGTTGGGGGCAGCAGGGCGGTCGTCCCGCTCCCGTCCGATGTGCCTCGCTTCTCCTGCTGATCGTCGTCGTCGTAGTCCTTGAGCACTGGCAGCAGATCTTGAGCTGCTTGATGTCGCCGCGTCGAGCAGCCATCAACAGCTGCGGATCGAGCGTGGCTGCCGGCGGGCAGGCTGTGGCAGGGCCCATCGGTGTTGGCTCACCGGCACCACCAGAAGCAGCCTGCTGCTCGCTTTCGTTAGCGGCTGCCATGGCGGACATTGATCTATCGATCAATGTGTGCCTGTATATGTGAATCAACTATATATCGGCCGGATATATGTGAGTAGGTAACGGTGATTCACTTGGGTTGACCCTTGACCGTTTACCGGAGTCTGTGCTGTTACACCGGCACGCGGCGGTGACCTGTACCATCAACAGCTAGCTCAGCTCCTTCGTGTAAACTAGAAATGGTCGCGGCGTTGCCGCGTATGGCCAATGTGTGGGCTGCTTGAAGCTTAGATAGTTTTAAGATTAGGGTGAATTGATGAGTATGGAGGTTACCTATGTATCGATGTAACTACGCATATGTATACCTATGCTTGTTTATATATTTGTATCAACGACATCTATTGCAAGTATATTAAGTATTTTCTTGGTAAAATGTCCGTGTGTTGCAATGGGAGGAAAAAGACCACAATTGAAATGTGAATGTGTTGCATAGTTGTACCAAAAAATGATAGAAAGCCATCAATTCCACATGCTCAACAATGTTTTTAATCATTATTAAGAGTGACATGCTCCACAGTTAAATGGCAATGGGGAAACAGGTCATCACCCTTGTTATATGGGCCTTTCAAAGAAATGGGCAAGCATCACTCACTCTAATGAAAAAAATCAAAAACGAATGCTTTCAGAAACCCTAGCATCACTCACTCTAATTACCTATTTGATTACAAAATCAAGCAACAAAAAAGGAGGTTAAACAGAAACCTGATGTTCAGCTGGTTAAGGGTAAACATCACGAAATATTGTGACTTGTGCGTTTGATAGGCCACTCCATTCACATTCAGTCACCTATTAAAAAGATACCCATGACATTAAAAAGAATGAAAACTTATGCTCCACGTCTCTTTAGAAGAGAACTCTTGCCATACTATCTAACATAATTATTATACCTCTAGAATTATAATAATACTTTTTTATGCGAAGTACCGTGGGGAGATCCCATGGTATTGAAACAATTTTATAAAAATAAAGATGAGAGTACAACTTACTTACACCATAGGAGGGAGCAGGCAAGGACAGAAAGAAGAAAGACTAACTAAAAGAACATTCATCCGAAAGCTAAATAGAGAGGAGAAAGAAGAAAGAGTGACAAATTACAAGGCATCCAGCCAAAGCAAAACAGCAGCACGATCGGCTTCCTTGATTCGGTGAGATTGGAGGGCAGCTTCCATTGAAAAGACACCTGCTGAAACTTGCCTGGACTCCATAAAAAACCAGGCGATTTCTGACCTTCCACAGCTCCCATGCAGCAGTCAGAAAGAGTTCCATGAAAAAAGGCCTTCCAAATCTTTGTTTACTGCAAGCAATTTTCCTACAAAGATCAATTTCATTCGCCCAAACGATGCCAACTTTGTCCCAACATCTTTTAGCAAAGGGACAGATAAAAAATAGATGTTCAATGGTTTCCTCCCTATCTTCCTCACAGCAAAGGGACAGCCAAAGCAAAAAATAGATTTTCCTACAAAGATCAATTATATTAATTCTGATGCTTAATTTTTCAAAAATTAGAGAACCCAAATACTGATGCTTAATTTCTGAAATTCAGAGAACACAAATAAACAACTAACACAACTCTTGGCACCTTCTTCTCACTCATGGTCCAATAATTAGCAGGCTGTACAGTTCCTCATTTAGCATCAGTATTAGTAGAAGAAGCTTTTGTCTTTTATCCAATGATTAGCTCTGAATTAGTGGAACCTGGAACCAATGCCAACTCTAGGTATCTTCTTCTCACTCACAACGGATAGTTTTTAGGTAAAAGGAAAAAAGGAAGCGCACACACACACACATGTCTGGACATTTCAATCACTGATATTTGCATGCTCAAGCAAATACATATGCAACTTTATTCTCACGAGCATAGTTTAAAGCTAATATTATCCTTGAGATTCAAGGGTCCCCAAATCCTCTAGATATCAAAATTCATGATGAATGTCAGAACATGACAATTTTCAGATTTCATTAATTTTAACTTTCACAATTGACTTGACATATTTTTAAAAATAGTAAAGAAACAGAATTTTCATACTCACTTTAGGAGTTTCCCAGGCTTCAGCATGGACATTTGGAACCTATTGAAAAATATCATCATAGGATGTAGTAAGACATACGAAGAATGGACAAACAACATTATAGGATGAAATGAGTGTAGCTACAAATACGAAACTGAAAGTAGGAAAAGTTTGATACATAAAACTTGAGCTAGGAAAGATACAATTGCAATTGCGGGGTACTGATTAGTGATTATTGAAATCCATCACCATCCAAAAATTGAGCTACTGATGCTGTGCTATTACTGCACTTTTTGGATCTTACTGAAAGCATGGCTAGCCTCTTAAAACAGTACAACTGCTAAGAGTAGAATCAAACTTCACCACTGATAGGTAAGGTATCTGTCAGATTAGTGCAAAATAATGATATTTCATTTATTCTATGGCAACAAAAGATCCAACAATCAAATGCTGGATTCAATCAATTGTTTAGCAGATTATTAACAGATAAGTGATGAACTCCCACACCCAGCAGGGAGACAGATGTGTTATGTCCCTAACAGGCAACATATCATTAGTATTGTCTTTCCTGTGGCCCAAGTATTTAGCATCTTAACCCCCCAAAAAAAGGGGAGGGGGGGCGGTGGAGAAAAGAAGTGCACATTGTTTCATGGACCTACAGATCATATATAGTTCTATTTCCTTCAACTAACTCAGTTAATCAGAGACATTCTAAAGCTCCATACAATTAAACTGGGTGGTACTAACAAAGATGATTTGTTATAGAAATTAGAACACTTCATTAGATTAAACAACACAATAAAGATATTGATCCTTTTGGTGGAAAGAAATATTTAGCACGAAGAATATTTCACTGTACCAATTTCACCTAGAGATATGTAGCTTGCATGTGGCCTTTCTTGTCATGGCTGTGCATTGGATGTTCACCGTTCTTCAGATCTGCCATCATCCCTTTTACCTGCAAAATGAGACCACTAAACCACAGGGATTAATTGAGAACCTTCCATCGCACATCCCAGCAAGAGGCGCAACCCTGGTATTGTAGCGAGCCCATGCCCTCTACCATCACCCCCTTTAGCCAGTAGATTGGCATCGGAGGGAATGTAGGGAGGGGGCTAGGACTGTGCTTCCATTGCTGCCCGTGTCTCAAGACAACACAGTGCATCCAAGGTCATAAGCAACACATGTGTTTAGTGAGAAGCTTACCATGGAGTCATTTTGTCAAACAGTCGTTGGGCGGCTTCCATGTGGTGGCTATAGCGCTGGCTCCTCAGTGCACTGGGCCGTTGCTCACGCTGAGTTTCTCGCTGCGCCATCACGATCTCGGCAGCCCCCATTCAAGGCCGCGGCGGTCAGCTCCTCCACCACCACCCATGCCCCTGCCGCTTCAAAGAGAGGGAGCAGATACCCGTCTTGGTTCAGGACGACCATCGATTGGGAAACTTGACGAATTTAAAGAAAAATGGAACAGCATACCTCCTGTTGCTGCTGCGTGCATACGTTGCTGCTGCCTGCAAGAGTGAAGGCGAGAGGTACTACAATTCCGGTAGACAGCGGCACTGATGCAGTTGCTGCTGTGAGAGAGGGCGAGTGCGGTGGCGGGGCATTGCTGCTGCGGCACCGGCGGCCATCCCTGCTGGAGCCCCCATGCCGTTTCGGCGAACCGCGAGCCTCCGTCGCCGTCCTGAGGACGCGATGCCGTGCCACCGCGTCACCTCCGCATGGGGCCCGCCCTAGCTGAGGCCGGCACGTCGGGGCTGCTGCGTTCGTCCACCAACACTGCCGGAGCGCTGCGATCCAGGCGATGGAGGGCTGAAGACGACGACGAGGAGGAGGGGTGTGCGGTGTGCCGTCGCCGTCGCCGTCGCCATCGCCTGCCCGCGTCGGAGAGCGGGCAAAGGATCGGCCCGGACTGCGGGTTTGATTTTACTAGAGTTCGAGGGGTTTTTCGCAAAACAACGGGTACTTGCTAGATCTGGACCATTCGTCCGGCCAATCCGACGGCCGTGAACAGCTCGCGACGTGGCCACGCTGGTTGGCCCTCTTTTGGTGCCGGATTCGTAGGGTGAAAGACTACGGCTGAAAGTACAGATCTCGGCTGCCTGCACAATCGAACGAAACCTGTCCTTGTTTCTGTTTACTTGTTGGCTTCCCTTGTAGCTTGCGTCGTCGTCGGCTTGCTAATAACTGAACCATCTGCGAATTGTACGTCTGTTTGACTGATGCGGACGTGTTGTTCGTGTGACTTCGTTTAGTTTGACGCACTTCCATCACCGTCACCGTCCTTAAAAACAAATTAAATAGTGTCATGACCCGACCGCCAGCCGGGAAATTTAAAAATGGTCTTATTATGAGTTATTATGTTACACTTACTTAAGAGTTGCTTTATTATGAGTTATTATGTTACAGGAAGAACTGCTTCAGTAGGTGGATGAAGGTTATTTTTCTCCAACCCTGACTATAATTATGACTGCAGTGATGAATTTTTATTACAGATGCAAATCGAAAAGGGACAGCTCCAGTGTATTCTTTCTGAAAAAAAAAAACTTTGGAGAGGCAATAATTATGTCAATATCAACTAAAACACGCAACGGCGTGGTCATAAAAAAAATCAATATCAACTTACGCATTTGCAAATCCAAATCATAGCGTTTTTCCTGAAGGAACAGGAGGGGCATACAAGCCCCTACAAAAACATAGGACTATATTAAAAGGCAACCAAGACAATTACGAAAAAAGATCAGGAGAGACAGGAGATAGGAAGCTCAAGAAAAAAAAAAAAAAAGACAAAAAATTAAAACTATTACACAAGCTGCTCTAGCCATAGCTCAATAAACTGGAAAGGTTTTTTTTTTTTTTTTTTTTTGCTGTTCATAAGAGCTGACCAAATAAATCGCAGCCTTTCCTTAGTTAAGGCAAAGAAAATTTCAGCGCCATCAGCTTATTGTTGGTATTTGGGAATTACACCTAGCCCCATCAGAAGTGGCTAAGATATTCCTGATAATTATGTTATATATATCACTGGTTATCTATGTCAAAACCAGGAAGTAAGACTCGCTAGGTATTTTCGTTGGCAATATGTCAGGCTGTTTCTCCCTCCATGAGTCACTATCTCTGCCATGTGAGGAAAGACGGCCAAGAGACCAAAGAGGAGTTACAGACACAGTTACATAGAGTGCAGGGGATGAAACAGCTTATACAGTCGCTGAAATGATGTGGTTTAAGTTTCTGAAACAACATATACAGTAGCTAGGAAGCAACAACTTGGCATGTTACACTGCTTACTAATACGCTCAGACGATAAGCACACGCACACGTACACACTCACACACATGAACATGGACATCTGGATATATAGATGCATCATGCATATATATGTATATCTACTTATTAAGGAGTTAATAAGGACTTAAAGTAAACTTTGGCCACCTTCGAATTGCGGGGAAACCAAAGATTAGTATGTAGGACCAGAAGTTGTTGATGACCAAAAGAACCAAGCCTAACACTCGGTCCCGTGGTGACAGTTGTCGACTTCTGCCAAATCCAATCATAGGCATGTTACCCAGAGCATTGAAACCTTCAGATTCCTTAAGGATCGCAGGTGCAAGGAGAATCATCAAGACAACGACCGCAATTGCAATGGAGCGGGCAACTGGAAGCAGGACGATGAAGAGACCCAGGCCAAACGCAGCCAGCAGGCTCCTTCCAGAATGCCACATGAAGCCATAGGCCATGTTAATGAGGCGGAAGCGATTGTCGAGGCTCCCAGCAGGCACCCCGGCATAGAGCAGGATGGAGGTAGCTAAGAGAGAGAGGACAAACGCCAGGGTGTCGGCGAGGATAAACGCTTCAAAAGCATAGCTCCTCCGGGGCCCGCCAAGCACAGGTGTGCCGGCGACACCACCACCACTAGCGGCGTCGCCGGCTGATCGGGTGCCTCCGGGCAACGTAAAAGCTGATGCAAATGTCACGGTTGTAATGAGAACTGAGAAAAGGGCCAGAACTTGAGCTGCAGACGTTAGATTCTCCGATATCTTCTTCTCCTCGTCTTGGTCTTTTTGGAGAGGACGACGCATTTTTGGCGGAACAGGTCACCCCGATTATTTTCACCATATGGAGCTCCTAACCGTAACAGTGATCTTCGTATCCTCATTCTTGAATCCTGCAACAAAGCAAACAAATAGTAAAAGGGCATAGATGCATCAGAAGGCAGAGTCGCAACGCAAGACAGATGATATTGATGAGTAATAAGGATCTAAATTAACAATCATTATATGTAAATTACTTACCCACGCGTAATAGGCCTCTCGTGGCAGGGTGGTCCATGAAACATCAATAGGCTTCATGCCCTTATTGTTGGGTACATCCAAGCGCACCCTGCTGGTTCCCAATAAGTCGTCGGACGATTCCAAGCTGGGCAGCATGGGCAGCATGGACAGCGCGGTGTAGTGGAGTGTCCCCGTGCATGTCCTGAGCATTCAGGATCGAGGACAAGAGTCTTGCTAACCTTACAGCTGCAGCTGCACCTGGACGGCGGGCACGCCGGCGGCTCAGCTTCAGCTGGCTCTGGCGGCACACATATCCCACCACCGCCAAGCGACCCTCCTCTGCTGCGACGTGGAGGAGCGTCCTTCCCTTGGCATCCCGCAGGGTGGCGCAGTCCGGGCACCTCTCCAGCAGCATCTCAACGGCGTAGATGCAGCCACTCCCTGCAGCGACGTGTATAGGGTACATCCCTGCCTTGTCCGGCTGATATGCCATGTCCTCGTTAGCATTCAGCACGAGGGATAGCATAAGCGGGACTATCTGCCAGTAGCGGGGGCCCCATAAAATTGGCCTAGCCACCAACCAGTGGGCACGCTTGCTTGCTGCATCGTACGTGCAGGAATTAGGACGAGTTATTCTTACTGGGAAGCAGCAGTACCACACCCAGTAGGTGCGCTTGCATGACGACGGCCAAAGCGGTGTGGTCTCTGGCGGTGGCGGCAGAACATGGGGTGGAAGAGGTGTGCTCCCGTTCTCCGTGTCCCTCTGGCTAGCCAACTGCGAGAGTAGCAGACGACCAGCCGGAGGGACCAGCCCTCGTCAGCAGCTGCGAGAGTAGAACGACTGTTTCCACGCTACCTCGTGAAACAGCCGAGTGCAAGACGTTCCGACCATCTGGTCCGGAGCAGTAGTAGGATAGATTGCTTCTGATGCTAGGACTTGTTCTAGCGAAGAGGTGGCGTGCGATATCCATTTCATCATGCTCACCCCACAATGAAACGGCCAGGAAGAACGGGGAGCAAGCAGCACCAGCATCCTCCTCCCAGCTACTGCCCGCTAGCTCCGGATCCACGGAAAGTAATTCGTCGATAGCGTCCTTGCTGGCGGCGCGGACCGCCAGGTGCAGCGCCGTCTCCCCGCACTTGTTCTTCATTCTCAGGAACGTCTTCACATCCGCCTCGTCGGCGGCGGCAGCTTCGGTCAGCACATCGACGAGGCCGCCAATCATGTTGGCATTCCCAGCACGGGCGGCGCAGTGCAGGGGCGTGTCGCCCCTGTTGTTGCGCGCTTCAAGGGCTAGACACACCGCCGCTGCACCACCCTTGCGCTTCTTGTCACCAACGATCGTGTTGGCGCAGTCGATGAAGTCGCCTCCGTCGCCGCATGCTGCAATCACGTGCAGCAGAGTGTCCCCCTCTAAGGTCACCCCATCATCAACAACAAGTGGTGGTGGTGATGGTGGTGTAGCCGGGGCAGCAGCAGGAGGACCATCAGGGGCGACCTCCAGGATGACTGCACCTGCTGATGCTGCCGAGTCCACCACGCCGACGCCATGGGTGCCACTGCGATGCGACTCCACCTCCTCGGTGTTGAGCCGAAGCAGCAGTTCCTTGATCCGCTTGCTGTCGCCGCGCCAAGCAGCCATCAACAGCTGGGGATCTACTAGTTTTTGGCCTGGTGGATCAATTGCATTATCATTACTATCACTTGCAGAAGCAGCAGCTGCTTTGTTGATTTTGCTAGCGGCGACCACTAGTTTTTGGCCTGGTGGATCAATTGCATTATCATTACTATCACTTGCAGAAGCAGCAGCTGCTTTGTTGATTTTGCTAGCGGCTACGGTGGTCGCCATTACCGACCGGTACTGACTGATCTATGGGTCACTACTGAGTACTGCCTAGCATTGGGTAGCCGCGTTCAGGGGTTGGACGTCTATGTATAGAGAAGGAGAGATACAGAGTCAGTCGCTACTGACTGCATGTCTTTTCCGCGGCCAGCACGCCAAGAATAATACGCTTTTGCGTTTCTTATTGTCTTGTTTAAAGCAATAATAAATATGCAAATCCATCTAACGGCCGGATCGATCATGTCTGCTTATGCAAGCTAAGCATCGTATCAACCGGCGCGCGATGGCTCTTCAAGCGGCCTGAACTTGAAATCAAATCAAAGAATATATGCATGGCAAGCGCAAGCAAGCGAAAGCGAAGATGCATATATGCATGCGTGCCTGCAAGGCAACAAAAATCAGATCATATCCGGTCCTTGTTAATCACGATTTAATTCGACTTTTGTGATGAGAAATACAGACGACGGACGAGGACAATCTAATTGAACTTTTGTGTACGTAGGGCAATCCAACGGGACGAATAACCCATGAATTCCAAACCCAAAACAGGAGAAAAGGGATCGGATCGGTCGGAAGAGGGAGGGGATAAAATTGGAGGAAGATTCGCTAGCCTCATCGGTGGATAAAACCTGACGGATGTAGTCATTACTGGCGAGTAATCAGAAATATTCAGTGTTCAGACTGAAAAATGTTGTACGGAATTAAAAATGTTCAGAGCCTAACTAGTATGGAGCAATGAATAGTTAAATCTGCATATGAAAATTCTTTCCTGATCTCGAATGCCAAAAAATGGTGTCGGCCAAGCCTGCGATAACTGCATTCTTAACTTCTTATGTTACTGATTTTATACTAAGTAAAAACTATGTTGCAGAGTACAAAGCCAAAGTCGGCAAGGTATATCGATTTCAGTAATGTTGGTGACAATGTACCTTCATCTGAAGAGTACAATGCTCTGAATCTGCTAGCATCTCAGGCAAATGTAAGTTATTCAACCTCCTGTGCTCTCATTCATATCATTTAATTCCGAAGCAATAAGCACAGTCTGGCAAAGAGGAATCAAGGCCAATTCCAGTACTCTACTCGCAAATTGCAGCAATTTAAGCACACCCACGGATTCTTGACAACTCGAACCCATAGAATCCCTTCTATAGGAAAGAAGCAAGCAGCCTCAAATCTATACTTAACCAGGTAGCTGCTAGTTCTGCATAGCTGGCTGCACTGCATCAACAGAAGGACCATGAACCCCTTCCGACAAACGGTGGCCGAGCTCGAGCTGCTGGACTTGCACCTGCACAGGAGACGCTATACGTGGAGCAATGAGTGCCGGACGCCCACCCTGGTGAGGCTTGACCGCGCCTTAGCATCGCTGGACTGGGAATCACGTCACCCAGAGCCATCTGCAAGCTTTGTCTTCAGACGCCTCGGACCACTGCCACCTCCTCCTACAGACCAGTCTGGCCACGCAGTGCAAGCCTCGCTTCCACTTCGAGATCTTGTGGCCAAAGCTCGCCGGGTTCCAGGAGGCAGTCGTCGCGGGATGGACGTGCGTCCCGGCCATCGCGGACCCTTTGCGCTGACTAGATGCATTGATAAGGAACTTAAAATGCGAACTACAAAGTTGGGCCGCCCGCAGGATCGGCATCGTCAAAGAACAGCACTTGATGGCGCGGGAACTCATCCTCAAGCTGGACGCGGCTATGGACACAAGGTCGAGGCTTGGATGACGAGGAATTCGAGCTACGGAAGATGCTCAAATATAAGTGCCTCGGTCCAGTGTCGCTTGAGCGGACCGAGGCAAGACAGAGGTCACGGATCCGCTACCTCGCCGAGGGGGACGCCAACACCAAGTACTTCCACCTCTTGGCAAGGGGCCAACGACGCAAGAACACCGTCCTCAGCCTTCGGAACGACGAGGGCAATTACATCCGGACGACACAAGAAGACATGGAGGCAGCGATCTACAACCACGTCAAGGAGGTGTTCAGCCAGGACGGGCCCGGGTCACATACCATCGACTTCGCTGGGATCGGGATCCAGCAGATCGATCTATCCGCGCTCGAAACGCCCTTCAGCGAGGAGGAGGTGGCGGCTGCCATCAGAGACATGCCTTTCGGACAGGGCGTCCGGGCCAGACGGATTCACGGGCGCCTTCTACAAGTCGAGTTGGGCGACCATCAAGACTGATGTGTTGGCTGCCCTTAACTCTTTGTTTCTCGGGCACAATCGTGAATTTCGCCGGCTCAACAACGCCTACGCTGTCCTCTAACCCAAGCGACCGGACGCGTCTTCACCAGCCCATTACCGACCCATCACGATGATCCATAGCTTCGGGAAGCTGGCGTCCAAGTTATTGGCCAACCGACTCGCTCCGAGGTTGGGAGAAATCATCTCCACGAACCAAAACGCATTCATCCAGGGAAGAATTTAGGTTCATGTTCTTAAAATATAAACCGCAGCTAATGTCATCATAGTATAAGCAAATGATTAGCTGCTATGTAATAAAAAAATGGGTATTCATGAAGAATACATATAAATCAATAACTCACAGATTATCATAACTGAATATAAAGTATATACAGTACCTCTTATGGTTCTTAGTATTTTAGAACATTAGTGAAGAGAAAAAATTAATATAAGTTTTTTTATTAGTTAGTGTCCTCTAAGATTCTAACCCCGTGCGTGAGCACGGGTTGATGAACTAGTTCCTTATAATTACTGATTGTCTATGTCAAAACCAGCAAGTACGATTGGCTAGGTATTTTCGTTGCCAATATGTCAGGCTCTTTGTCCCTCCATGACTCACTATTTCTGCCATGTGTACAGGAAAGACGGCCAGCAGACCCAAGAGGAGTTACAGAAGAGGAACCTCAGGGAGGAACGTGAGTGCAAGCACTACTCTTCAAAGGACAAGTCCTATGTTGGTTCTCTGTTTCGTTCTTTTTGTCTTCCCCTTTACGATAAGTCCAAGGATAAATTTGACTGGGATCTACAATCAGTAACAATGCATCTTGCTTGCAGAAGAAAGAGACCACTAGAAACGTTCAAGTCAACTCTCTTAGAAGGTCTGTGGAACGAACTCTGCATCAATATCTGTTTACGTTCTGGCCTACTGATGGCTTATTCGTTTCATGTTGCTACTTGTAGGTTCAAAGAGAGAAGCAGTGGATAATATAGTTCCACGAAAAATTGATGCAGATGACTCTGATGTGGACGAAAGGTCTGTATCATTGCCCTTCTAAGTGATGAGTGGTTTACAAACCTTGCCCTCGTGAATTGCTGCTGAGATTCTTCTTATGTTAGCAGGCTCCTTGCAACTGCATTAAATAATTTGTCGAATGGTTTCAAACTTACTTTCTGTCGCCGTTTTGAATTGTTTATAGGACGAATATCTTGTTTTGGCTTGTGTTTTCATGGTTTAGTACACTTTTGCTTTGACTGTGTTTGGTCTTACACATTGAGTGGCAAATTGTGTCCAGCAATGACGACGACGATGACACTAAAGCTCTAATGGCAGAGCTTGAGAGGATTAAAAAATAGAGAGCTGAGGAGAAGCTCAGAAAGGTTGCATCTCTATCATTTTTTTTTTTTGAGACCACGCCGTTGCGCGTTTTTCATTAAGCAAAATAAAATTCAAACAAGAAGACACCACGGTAACCAAACAATTACCGAGGCGCGAAAACCTAACAACCATCGGATACAATATTAGGGATTACATTTGGACTAGTTTGCGACAAGGCGACCCGCAGCAGGCAAGGCTAGGCGACCTCCTCGGCAAGGCCCTCAGTGTTGAGGTCCATGGCGGAGAGGTCAAACCGTCCGTCAAGAAGCATCTCGAGTGGCGCCGCTTAGCCGACGGCATACCACCCCGGAAGGCGCCCCCGGCCCTCTCCTCTACAGCGGCCGACGCCACCCCATTCGGCACTTCCTCGCCCAACTTCGAAGCAAGAGCATCCGAGCCCGCAAAGTCACATTAGCAACCCTTGGGACGCGCGACGCGATACGATCACTACGACGTCGTGTATGCGTGGAGGCCGGAGTGCGCGGCCGGCGGAGACGTGGTCCCAACTTGATCGGTGGCCATGCCAGCGGCACACACACCAGATCCTCAGTCTCTTGCTACCGGGACCTCAGGCACAACGAGGCAGGGAGAACCTCGTCTTCGGAAGATACCAGAGGCAACCGAGGGAGAGGCTCAAAACCAAAGTCAATGATCTGCATTCCCAAAGTTGATTCAGCATACTTGGGTACCCTGTATGGATCTCTGCAAGCTATCTTCATTCTGACATAACCATATTTGTATCCGCTCTTCTCATCTAGATCAATGACCTTGCCCACTAGCCCTCCAACCCTGGTTAAGGTCATCATAGACCTCTGATCAGCAGGAATGTTACTTACCCTGAACCATACTGCTTGGAGCATTCCTTTTACACCAGTACTTGGTGACCAACTCTCAATACTAATCCGAGCTTAATTTTCTAGGGTTAAGTTCTTGATATTGCACCACTGAGTAGCCATCTTTGCAGTGGGGAATCTCAACAGAAATCATTCATCAGCAACTTGCCTTGCTTTCCACACCCAAGACTCAACACCAATGAGGTTGGTGAATTCCCATTCAATTTGTTGGGCAGTCACAGAACCTTTAATCACAGATAGCACAACAGTACTGGCTTTTTCTTTAGCAACATTTGCATCAACATATTCATCAATGTAGAAAAAACTCTGATCCTCTACTTGTACAACACACAACTCTGGCCCCACATTCCAAGCAAGCAAAGCGAGGGCAATCCCAGATAGGGTGTTGATTAGCACAGATCAAACATCTTGCCCTACAGTAGTCCTTAGTTGCATGATTGGTTAAACCGCATACTCCCTCCATATTGGTATTAGAAGTCTTTTAAGACATGATTGTGCATACCAATGAGTCATTAATTAGGGGTAAGTTTTCCCTGTCTACCCCTATTTAATACAGTTGGAGTTTGATCTAAATGAGAAAAGATGCTAAGGCTCATTGCCTAGTGTGGTGCGGTTGGTGCTGGATCCTCTTGGCATGAGTTCGATCCCTTCAAAACCCACTTTTTTTTTTTTTTCTTTTGCTATGATTTGCTCTACGATTTTTTTTTTTTTAATCTTTGCTGTGTTTTCATCGGGACCCTTGTACTATCTAGAAATAAACTAATCCTATAAATGAAAACTTCCCTCTCTCGAATTCTTTCAACAGGAACCCCGAGAGTGAAATCAAATTATATTTCCATCCTTCTCTTCTTCCTCATCACGCACAGAGCACGGGGGCGCACGGATCCATGTCGCCGGGCTAGCCGGATGGCTTCGCCGGTCCGCCGGCGCCGCCGACGAGTCGGCAAGCGGCACCGGATGCCAGCGCGGCGGCCGCCGGGCGCGCCGCGGGCGATGGAGTCCAACTCGTTACGCCATGGATTCTTGGCGGCGACCGGGCGAGGCAAGCGGCGTCGGCGGGCGAGGCGACCGGGCGGGCGGCGGCAGCGCGGCGGGCGTGTCGGTGTCTTGGCGTGCCGTATTGGAAGACTTCGGTAGGCATGTGAACGGACGGGAGCGAGGATCGATGGCGAGCCGATTGGGTACGCATGCGAAGTTGATGCGATTAGGAAGTGCGATTAGGAAGGTGCCGCGTAATTAAGGAGGGGCAAAAACGTCCTAAACTGAGCATGCACGCCTGTAGGGACTTCTTTTGCGCTCTCGGCTGTTGGACGGAAAAGGACTTCTATTTGCATTACGGAGGGAGTACTTCACATGGAGGATTATGAGGATAAGGTTTGGGATCAGCAGTTCCTGATTTACCTTCCTCTTAGTGGGAACTGTTATCACCTTCAGATGTAGCAGATTTCTTGGCACCCCACTGCTCCCTGAGGATCCGCTGCTTTCTTCTTGCCTTCCCACCTTGCTTCAGTCTCAGCATCTGTCTTGGATTCATGTTCTTAGGGATCTTCAACTGCTTCCTCTTCTCTGTGGCGCCATGTTGTACGGCCCAAATCTGCCTCCACCAAAGCCACCACCACGGCCTCCATCACGGCCTGGACCTCCCCGACGAGGGCCACGTGGTTGCATGTTTACCACCACGATTGGGGCTGCTTTGAATCTCACTGCGGATGCGTAGGATTTTTGGAATCTGTTGCTCCACAAGTGCTTCACAAATTTAGATAGGCTTTTGGTGATGTGAGATCCAGATCTGGCTGGAGGAGATGAGGAGACTCGAGGAGGGTGGGGAGGGGATTCTTCTGCTTTTACTGCTTTTACGTGCGACACACACATGCTACGTAAACATATATATTGGATCCCGCATCCATTCATTGTTTGAAACAGATATGTGTAAAACAATTATTATAGAGCAATAACATATCTATGAGATAGGAACACTCTTTGTATTTGCATATTCATTGACATGTTTGCTATTGTTGTTTCCTCCAATGGAGTCTTGAACTCCAAACAGAAGTGATGGGGTCGTCTATCTTTCCATGGTCCAACATTTTGGTGCTGTAAATAATTTCAAGAAATTCTTGCATTTTGTAAAAGAATTGTATAGTATTAAATATCTAGAACACATCCAAGATAGTCTTGTGCGCCTTCTCCCATTGAATAGTTGGCATACTCTGAAGACGAGATTTATCAATAGCAAAACATCAGCGAGCGCAACTGTACATACCGTAGACCCGAGAGGAGGCAATTGGCAGCGAGGTCGTGGTCGAAGCTGGGCGGGACACACACCGTCAGGTTTGGTCTGGAAATCTTCGTCGTCGTCGTATTCAATGACCAAGATGTCGGCGTAGGCTTTGGGCCGGTCAGAAGGTTGCAGTCTTGCAGAGGCAGAGACTGCTCTGCTCACCGTGTGGTTGTGGTTGTGGTTGTGGTAGTGGAGGAGGAAGCTGTCACGCCATGTCAACGTCGTGTGGTACAGGCGGACGTTGAAGAAGGCGAGGAGGTAATGAACATTTTGTAATACTATTTACGTTATCAAAAATAAAATCTTAATTTCTCCAAAAAGCAAATCAACCCACAGCATGCAAGCACACAATTAAGTATTTTGTAGGGACAGGATGACATAGGAGCACACAATGCAAGCATCTACTCGCCACCGCGGCAATGCCCCATAAGTGTGCTTGCATGCTGTGGACTTCTACGCATCTACTCGCCACCGCGGCAAAGCCACGCTATGTTTTAATGTCAATATGCTGAGACGGTTTTCTAGATGCCTAAAATATTTGTTGAGGTTTTCTTTTTTTTTTTTTTTCTTTTTTTATTTTTATTTTGAAAATTCAACGGGTGGGAGAGGATCCCCTACCTGATTATATTCTTGAGGCATTCTTCAAAAACCAAGTTATCCATGTTGAGCTGCTAGCAATTGATATCAAATACTCCTGTGTAGTCCAGCTGACTATATATGTTTTGTTAGGCTCTAATGATCACGTCTTCCTTAGGTTGTCAAGTCATCTATGCCACCCACCCGCTGCGACAGCGCATATTCAGTGACATAAGCCTTGACATAGCACATCAGTGTCTTGTTCACATCAGGATTGACCGAAGAATCCGACGGTTGGATTGGGACCTTTTTATATATAGGGACAGGACATAGGAGCACACAATGCAAGCATCTTCATTTAGAGTACGTGTGAGACTGGGTTTTCTTTCTTTCTTTCTTTTGCGTACGGAATGATGACATGGAGACAACCTCAACTTCTGTTTTTACACATCAACAGCATTCTTACCGAATCCCATGGACAGTTTTCGGGTAAACGTGTACCAGTATTCAACTTGTATTGGTAGGATACAATGGGAACACGGACCTTATTAGCAACTAAGTAATGCGGGTGTCGTCCTTAATTGTGCTTTTCCCAATTGGTGCACGTTTGGGCAAGTGGGCACCAAGTATTTCCCAATCCCATTTATACATGCTAAGAAGGACTTGGGTGGTTGCTCATATGAGGAGAACTCGTAGCGACAGAAAAGTGTTCAACTTGGTATGATACAATGGGATCACGGACCAATTGGTTCATCACAGTAGCTACTGACACGTGAGCAAAGAATTTTCGAGCATCTGCGCGTAAAGGGCAATCAAAGTAGTAGAGTAAAACGTCAACCTGTAGTGTTTAGACTGACATAATAGTTACATGCACAACACATTCTAACCATTATATTCTCCAGTTATGTAGCACTGATATACATATGTTATATGTAAGTATTATGAAATGTGCACAGGTGCTTCTGTACAAACTCATGATTCTTAAAGTAAACAACACAAAAAAAAAAAAAAACATTAACTGCAATGATCACAAAATATCCAAAAAAAAAAAAAAATTAGGCAAAACAATATAAATATAGCATCTCTAGAAATGTCAGTTTCCCAGTTAGCTAGGTAAAGGCACTTTGGTTATTCATCGACCCGTTTACAAACTGAGACGCACTAATAGATCGAATGTTGTAGTTACACTTAGCATCGTCATTTCGCCGCCTTCCCCAAACGGAGTAGACTATGTGACTGTGAGCGAGGCATCAGGGTTGCATGCGGTGGGGAACCACCATTGCATGTCATCGTGTTCTGGGTTGTTTTTAATTCGTTGAGTCGTGCATGCATGGTAGGTCGTAACGTGGATCCCGTTACGAAATAAAAACAACCCAGAACACGATGACATGCATGGTAGGTCGTAACGTGGACCACGCATGTCCGTTACGAATTAAGGACGTAGTATAGGTTTGCTTCAAATGCAACAACTGATTTTTGTTTTCGTGGATCCCGACACGCGTGTCCTGCTGTTTCTCATCCCATCCTCCTTCAAGTAGAGACGGGGAGTCATGTTAAGTTATGTCGCAAAAGTGAAAGGTCGCTCCAATCAACAAGACAAATGTCTTGTCACTCAGCCGTCTGTCACATCAGTTCCTACTAGCTGACTTTGTTTAGCAACTCTGACATTCTCTGACCCTCAATTCCACCGCAAAACCATTCTAGCTGTACTGTACGGGCGAGTATACATGTGCCCAGGCCCGGTCCTGTCAATCTATAGACCCGGAGCCAAGCTAGAAAGATGGGCCCTTTAATAATTGTATTAATGTACATATAAAACATCACCCATCTTTATATCTTTTTCATTTCTAAATGTGTGTATTTTGTTAACATGAGGACACTAGGGGGCTGCTTGGTTCGTGACAAAGGTCGCCGCTGCGTGGTGTGGCGGGCCACACGCGTGGTGTGGCGGTGGCGGCCGAAACGCCCGCCACAGCGGTGGCAGTAAACGACACACAAACAGTGAGATAACGACAAGAAGAAAAGGGATGGCAGCCGATGCTTAGACAGGGGAACCAAACGCACGCCTCGGCCGTTGTGGCGGGCAAACTTTCGGCGTGGCAGGGTGATGGTGCAAACCAAACAGCCCCTAGGAATTTAGAAATAAGTAAATACCGTCATACTAGATTCAGTTTTACGTTAAAATAAATATGAGTGTTAGTAAATTACCATTTGTACGATTAATTTCCTATGGGCGTGATTGGTACCCTACACGCCGCCGGTCTTGCATGTCCTAGTAGGCCGCTCCTCTCTGACGCATACACACGATAGGCAGGAAATGGTCCAACAGCTTCAGCGGCCGAACACACATGAAGCGAACCAAACAAAATGACTCTGCATGCAATGTTGGCCCCGCTTTTACATACATGGTCATGGGCCCCTTGGCTTCGACCGAACCACCATCAGGACACAAAGCACGAGCAGAGCATTTGCCACCTTCTCCAGACCCAGTGGGCACCAGTGAGTCACGCTGTGCGGTAAGCTGCCAACAATGGCGTGTCGTCGAACAAGTTCACGGTGCGGAGGCGTCCCCGGCGGTGCTGGTGGCGCCGGCGTCCTCGACCCGCGGGAGCTGAAGCGGCTCTCGGACATCGACGACCAGGACGGGGTACGCTTCCACATCCCCGTCATCCAATTCTACCGCCGGAACGCGCTCATGGGCGGCCGTGACCCCGCGCTGGTCATCCGCGAGTCCGGGACGCCGTCGCCAGGGCGCTCGTGCCGGAAGCTGCTGGAGGCGCGCGACCCGCCGCGGCCGGCGTTCGCGCACCGCGAGTACGACGAGGTGCCGGACACCAACACCAAGGGCACCACAAATCCCACTGCGACAGGAGGTGGGCTACGCCGTGGAGCTGGTGAAGCGCGCCAAGGGCGAGGTGAACGTGGAGTACATGCGGTCGGTCGGTGGCCGACCTGATGGTTCTGCGCGGGCGGTCGCACTTCACGGCGGTGCGCGCGTGCCCATGTGCAGACGGAGATGGGCAAGCTGCTGAGCCCGCCCGCAGACGCAGAGCAGCAGCAGGACGCGTCGCGTTTTGCCCCGTCATCAGGTCCGCGCTCTCAGCTGGCAGCTGCACGCGGCGCCGATCAAACCATCGTTTTCGCCACGTGGTGCGTAGTGCAGTACACGCTCCTCGGCTGACATGCGCGCATTTGTGCAGTGCGCTACTGAGGCCGGCGGGCGGCCGCTGTGGGTTCATGTGACGTTGTATCTTTGTAGATTTCTGTACATGTATATTTTGAATATAATTCATATACTTCTTCTATTTTTTTTGTCCAAATTCGTACTTTTTTCTTTAAGAAAATCTTTATCTGCACTTATTTACAATATAAGTTTTCTATGTATCCTTATATTTTCAGAGAGAGTACGTTTGTAAGACGGTGTTGTTAGTATTTGATCTCCCTTGTTTTGGGCCCAACGGACCGAACTAACCTTGATCCGCTCCCTGATCGGGGGAGCCCAACCCACTAATGGTTGGAGGGCCCCTGTTCACACTGCGGTAAATAAATAGGAGGGTGGGGGCGCCGGGGCACGACACCCTAAGTTGGCCGCCGCCACTATTCACCCCACCCACATTCCTAAACCTATCCGATCCATAGGACCGCAGCAGTGACGGGAAGCTCTTCTCCGCCGCCACTGCATCGACGCCGGAGGCGTCCTCTTCATCGAGCGTCGCTGCCCTAGTGCAGAGAAGGCACCGACGTCCCCATGGCGGAGTCAAGCAACAACGTCAAGACCAAGGATGGTCGGTACCCGGTCTACTCCCATGTCTTTACTATTCGTAGATCTAAATGTACTAGGGTAGATGTTAATAGTTCTTTACTGTCAGTACGTCTTGAGTCAGTAGATGTAGTAGAACTGTTATTAGGAATTTGTACCCATGCTGTTATCACTATTGTCTAAGATCTACCCGTCTTAATCCACTGCTAGTGATCCCTAAGATGTTTTATTTCTAACAGGTGTATCCAGTCCCGTTGTTCCGTTCCCAACAGGCCAACAGCTTCAGAAGCCGTTCCTTTTACCAAACGAGAATTAGCGTTGACATATCAACTCACCCTACAATGTACTAACTCCATTCCAAATTATTAGACATTTGACTTTTTCTGATCTTAAGTTTCACCACTCGTTTTATTCAAAAGTTTGTGCTAAATGTCACATCTTTTTTGTGGTTTGCATTATTATAAAACAAGTGGTCGGTCACAAAAGTCAACCTCTTATGGTTTGGAATGGAGGGAGTATTAGATACTATGGTTTGGAGTTTGGAACCAAACAATGCCGTCCTGCCTGCCAAGGCGCCGCCGTCAGTCTCTCCCGCTCTCACCTCGGGCTCTCGCTCTCTCTTTTTCTCTCCAGCGGTGGATGGGCTTTCCACGTTCACGTCCTAGAGGTGGCACACGAAGACACTGGGGATACCGTTTCCGCCCACGTCGTGGACCACGTACAGTACCGTGCTGTGGCGGCTTTGTCCGCTATGTGTTCCTCCAGTATGCATTTAGCGTTGCTGCTGCAGTCAGTCTACAGTAACTGTCTTTGGTGCAAAATGCAGAAAGTGCCTTTGGGACAAGGTAAAGCACTAGTGGTTTATCGATGATTTTGTCACCTTACCAAACTGCAAGTCATTCTTCAGCAGTTACAGGTTTCAGACAGTCGAGATGCAAGGCTCTCAGTTTTCAGTCAAACCAAGGACAAGCTGGACACCTACGGCCTGCTGAAAGCAAAAGGACAAGGAAACGACCCAACTTCTTCATTCATCTCGCAGAACGCTGCACCACCGCGAATCCAGTGCAGGTCAAAGCTTTTTCCCAAAAGGATCGTCGACTCCCCTGGATGTCTAATCTGTGGCAATGCTCCAGAAACCCAGACATAATATTCCAGTGTCTGATTGCTGTGTACTCCTTCCGTCCCACCGACTTTTTTTGTCACCCGCGGTTTCGTCTTGCCATCTTATTCAACGCTTGCCTTATTCAAATTTTTTTTGCACAAATGTAATTTATTTTTGACGACTTATTTTATCAATGAAGATACTTGAATATTAATTATTTTATTTTCTGATTTACATAAATATTTTGAATAAGGCGGATGGTCAAAGATAAAGTTCAAAAGTAAAAAACGTCGGTCAAGATGGGCCGGAGGAAGTAGTTCTGGTCAGCCATCAGCATAATCAGTCTACCTCCAACCTCCAGTGTAGCAACTGGCATAATATTCAGAAAATCAGACCAATACCTGAAGCCCAGTGCAGCGGTTTTTGTGATCATCTGCTGCTGGCAACTTTGGAAACGGCGAAACGAATTCGTCTTCAGGCAAGAGACCATTAATATTCGTCAACTCCTCCAGTCATACAAGGCTCAAGCTTCTCTTTAGTCTTTGGAGAGCTAGAATGTCAAAGAAGAACAAAAAAGTACTACAATATAAGAATGGGATAAACTTTTTTGTCAACTCCTGTTATAAATTTATGTCTACATCAGCATTATCAAAATTACTTGGTCACCAACTCCTCATTAACTAGCTCCATTCCTGTTTTATGTTATTGGTTATATAGATCTTCGAGTTAAGTGAACATTCTGTAGTATCTTGTGGGGGTACGGAGTAAGTTAATTTTTTTCTAGCCACGCAAAGTTTTGTATCATAAAAAGTCAACTTACTCCTAATAATATTGACGTTTTAAATTCAAATTAAGTAAATCTCAAAATAAAAGTACTTATAGTACACTAAATTAGACTTGTACACAACTACTCGCCCCATAAGAGCACCACCAATGTATCGAACCAGGGATGGGGCTTAGCTGGGTCCCGCAATAGATTAGACAGCACATGTTCTGCTCTTTGCAATGTATCGAACCAAGGTGGGTCGATCGGTGGACCCGCGCCCAAACAACTTTCTTCGTCTTCCCGGATCTCATCCCTCCCCTGTGTTCCGCTCTTCCTCGTGACCCCGCTCGGCCGCGCTCCACCACCGCGCCCGCCCTCCCGTCCCCGGCGAGGAGGAGGCCGGTGAAGAAGCGGCATCATCGGCCGCCAGCGCGGCATGCCCGGGCCTTCCCTGGCGGTAGCGGTAGCGGCACGCACCGGGGGAGGAGGGTAGCGTGGAGGAGAGGAAGGAAGTGTCGTGTGACGTCGCGGCGAGCTCCTCATGTCGGCCGCTCCCCAGCGGCGGTGCGGGGACCCCTCCTCCCTCTCCCCGGTCGGCGACGCCGGCGCGGCCCCTTCTCCGGCCTGGATCGGCGACGGCGCCCCGCCCTCCCGTCCACCGGTCGACGGTCCAAGCCGTGGAGCGTCGTTGCGCCGCTAGCTCGCCGAGGGCCTATGCCGTGGCCCGCGCCGCCGCCTCCGCGCGCCCTCGTTGGCCTCGTCGGCCGCGCGCCCGGCCATGGCTCCTCCGACCGGCATTCTTTAAAAGGCCTTCAAAAACAAAGTTACCCATTGTTGAGCCGCTAGCAATATCAAATAATGTAGTCCGGTGACTATATACCGGTATGTTTTTGTTAGGCCTTCTCCAACGCTCCAACATGGCGTACGCCCCGAGATGCCACATACGCATCAATCATCCGTGTCATAGGGAAGTGTTGCCCTCGCGAGTGCCGGTAGTCTCTGCGCGGAAGATACATCGGTTTCATCGACATAAAGTAGGAGGCAAAGACTGCGAGCGCGTTAGTGCAGCCTCTTGGGACGGTGGCCTCCTCTCTGCAGAGTTCTGAAAAAGCTGAAGAAAGGAGTCATGCGTCACTAGGAGGCAGCAGCATTTTTGCATTGGGAACTTGTGAGTCCCGGCCAGGTCGCGGTCTACGTGTACGCTCACGTTTAGCTAGGGCAGCACGGAGTAGTAGCTACCGTTTGCGGCGTGCCCTTAGGGATCTACTCACTCCATCTCAAAAATAGATGTCACTATGGGATACGTGTCGGTCAAACTTTTTCAACTTTGACTAGATTTGTAGAAAATACGTGCAACATTTAAATCTCCAAATACATTTGTTAAAAAACTAGACTTAAAGATATTTCCGATGATACTAATTAATTAGCATAAATATTTATATATTTTAATATATAATTACGGTATTTTGAAAACGTTGACTTTCTCGGAAAACGAGAATCACATCTATTTTGAAGGAGCACCACCTTTCTTAGGTCGTCAAGTCGCACCTGCAGGTCATCATCTATGCCACCATCTGGCCCACCTCCGTCTTCAGCTTGTGCATGAGAACTTTCCCCACTGCGACAGCAACTTCAGTGACGTAAAGCCTTGACATCGCAAATCAGTGTTCACATCAGGAGTGACCGAAGAATGCGACGGTTGGGTTGGGACATGTCATAGGAATGATGACTGGCTTTTCTTTGTGTCATAGGAATGATGACTGGCTTTTCTTTGTTTTTTTGTGTGTGTACGGAATGATGACATGGATATAACCCAAAATGTGTTCTTTTACACCTCAAACTTGCATTATTACCGAATCGCACGGACATTTGTGTGCCTACTCAGGAAGAAAAAGTGGACCAATTATTCAACTTGCATTGGTAGATCACGGACCTTAGGCTGTCGTAACTTTTCCCAATCCGTGTCGAGATGCACGAAAGCAAACATTAATGGAATATACTTGGAGGCAAATCTATCTCACCAAACGGGGTAGAAGTTACGACAGCCGCATTATTACCGGGGTAGGATGTAGCGTGATAAGAAGGACTTGGGGGGTTGCTCCTCGTAGCAGAAATTAAAGATGCGATCGCATTCCAGTTGCAGCATGCACAAAATGTGCATACTGGTCACCCAAACCGTGTTCAGACATTCGTGGATCCATATGTGTTGTCTATAAATTGTGGGTGTAGGGGCAAATCTACAAACCCGAGGATCCCAATGGTCCAAATTTTGTCGGAAAATTCTGCGCTCGGCTTGGGGTTTGAACCCAGAGCCTTGAGCTGAACTGCAACTCCGAATAATGAGGCAATTTGCGTATCATATAATCTACTAGTGATCATAATCTGTACAGCCGCCGTCAGCCGATAAAAATTTTGCTGTCCGTTGACCCGTCAAAGCACACAAAATCGTCGAGCACGAGGCAGCGCTCGGGCGAGGGATCGGCTTGCATGCGGTGGGGAACCACCATTTCTCGGGGGTTGACAGTGCATGTTACCGTGTTGGGGGTTGACAGTGCAATGACTCGTGCATCCATGGTACTAGGTCGTAATGTGGACCGCCGCGGGTGTGTCAAGGCCAGGGCCGTCCAGTGAGATAGATTTGCCTCCAAGTATATTCCATTAATGTTTGCTTTCGTGGATCTCGACACGGATGATGTACAGTTGCTTGGGTGGTTATTGAATTTGGTTAAGCAGAGACGTACGGGGTAGTCAATGTTTATGATACTCGATCTTGGACAAAAGTGAAAGGTCG
Organism: Hyparrhenia diplandra; assembly: GCA_015847255.1. Lineage (NCBI taxonomy): Eukaryota > Viridiplantae > Streptophyta > Magnoliopsida > Poales > Poaceae > Hyparrhenia > Hyparrhenia diplandra. The sequence goes on from JADLZK010009512.1 coordinate 343,018, forward strand.
TTCAGTTTTGCTATGCAGATTCTCGACACGGGTGCACACCAAAGTGAGTCAGCCGTTTGGAATGTCCTTGAGCAAATCCGATCTATTGTATCTTGGCGCCTTGGAAAGACAACGACTTGGGAGCTGTGTGTTCAGCAGGTAGCCTATAAATTTCCTCACACAACACCTCTTCTGCCTCTACACACTCAATCTGCTCACAGAAACACATCTCAACACTCAATCTGCTCATTGCCCTGCTTTCCTTCGTGAACTCCGATTCCACTGCTCCTCCTCCACTTCCGATGCCTGTCATGGACGCCGGATCTTCCACCGCCGGATGGGAGCCGCAGGAGGACGAGTTGTTCCGGCACTACTTGGCCGTGATCAGGTCTCTCTATACTGACAGTCCAGGTCCCATAAGCGAGCAAGCGATCTGGGGAGAACTATCCCGTCTATTGATACCGCACAACATCATCCGGAGCCCGGCCGAATGCCGCGCTCATCTAGCAGACCTACTCCGCAGCCGCGCTCCGGCGGTGCCAGCAGCGCCAAAGCCAGCCGGCAGCGCCGGCGCGGGCTCGGCTGGGCCAGCGCCAAAGCCAGCAGTCGTCGCGGGTTCGGCCGGAGGAGCGCCAACGCCAGCCGGAAGCGCCGGCGCCGGTTCGGCAGGAGGAGCGCCAACGCCAGCCGGAAGCGCCGGCGCGGGTTCGGCAGGAGCAGCGCCAAAGCGAGGCCTCGTCGGGGGTTCGGCCGGAGAAGCGCCAAAGGCAGGCGCCGGTGCGGGTTCGGCCGGAGGAGCGCCAACGCCAGCCGGAAGCGCCGGCGCCGGTTCGGCAGGAGGAGCGCCAAAGCGAGGCCTCGTCGCGGGTTCGGCCGGAGCAGCGCCAAAACGAGGCGCCGGCGCGGGTTCGGCAGGAGCAGCGCCAAAGGCAGGCGTCGGCGTCGGAGGAAGCGACGGCGCGGGCGCAGGCGGATTCGTCGCTGGTGCAGGCGCGGGCGCGGGCGCAGGCGGATTCGTCGCTGGTGCAGGCGGAGGCGCGGGCGCTGGCGGATTCGTCGCCGGTGCAGGCGGAGGCGGAGGCGGGTTCGTCGCCGGTGCAGGCGGAGGCGGAGGCGGGTTCGTCGCTGGTGCAGGCGGAGGCGGAGGCGCGGACGCTGGCGGATTCGTCGCCGAAGGCGTCGGGGTGGGTGCACGCGACGCGTCGCCGGCGTTGTGGACGGAGGCGCGGACGCTGGCGGATTCGTCGCCGGAGGCGTCGGGGTGGGTGCACGCGGACGCGTCGCCGGCGTTGTGGACGGAGGCGCCGACGCTGGCGGATTCGTCGCCGGAGGCGTCGGGGTGGGTGCACGCGGACGCGTTGCCGGCGTTGTGGACGGCGGCGCGGCGGCGGCGATCGCCGCGGACGCGCGCGCGGTCGTGGACGCCTGTATCGTTCATATGCACGCGAGCACCGCCCTCCACTACACTCTGTACAACCTTCTTTCGCATGCTGGCGTTCAGCATCTTCTCCAGCAGCAGCAGCAGAACGGGATTGTCCAGGGCCAGGAGGAGGAGCAGCACGGGATCGTCCAGGGCCAGGAGGAGGAGCAGCACGGGATCGTCCAGGGCCAGGAGGAGGAGCAGCACGGGATCGTCCAGGGCCAGGAGGAGGAGCAGCACGGGATCGGCCAGGGCCAGGAGGAGGAGCAGCAGTTGGGACTCGACGAGGAGATGCTTCTGCAGGAGTTCGGATACGATCAGTTGGGAAACGACCAACTCCTTGAGAACTGGTTCTTCGAAAACTGGCCTTTGGACTGACACTCAGCAGCAGGATCAGTTAGTATATTAATAACTCTTGGCTGATTTATTAGTGTCCAAGATCGAAATGACATATAGGTGTCATTGTTATTAGTTAAGAGTCCAGTGAGTCATAAGCAAATGGATAGAATGATCAGTATGGAAACGACATTGGAACAACTTGATACTCCATTTGCTTATGATCAGTATGGAGTAATTAACTATTATACTATTAATTATTATAAGCAAATGGATAGCTAGCATGAGCAGTGAAAACGCTATGCAACTCGTGTGCCTGCCTACGCCCTGCTCTGTGCACGCACAGCGGCGGCGTCCTCGTTGAATGGACAACGGTGGCTAGAAAATTTATGCTGGTGTCGCGCATGTTTGTTTAATTTAAGCATTGCATTGCATCTTTGCATGCATGTCATTTAGGAACGAGTCGCTGGATGAGCTGAAATATGTTGGCGTCAAATGGGGAAGATGGTAACTCATGAAGGCGATGGTTGAATCATGTCATCAACAAGATGGAACAATACTAACTTTGTTGTATAATACAAGTTTACCCATGCACTCCCTAGTGTATAACCCCTATTTTTATAGCACTTATTATTATGTGTTTGTGCATTAAGTTGCAGGAGTTGCTTTAAAACCACCTGCATAATTGCATAAATATTCTATCCTATGAGTCCTTCTAGTATGACAAGAATCGTGTAGTATGTGATGCTATAGGGCTTACAGTAGAACTCAAGTGATGGACGGTCACTCGTGAGAAATAGGTGATGGTTATATGTTACTACTATCACATGGACTTGAGATGCTAGAAAATAATTGGAGACCGAGCGGGACAATGGACTTGGTTTGGATTTGTTGGTTATAGCGACAGAGCGAGGCTCTGGATGCATCAGTTCCGCCTGTGTCGACTAAGGACCGCTCGTTGGTGGCCATATGGCTGGTTTGAAGGTACCAAACACATAACAGGGGCCTGAGTTATAGTTGACCATGAAACTAAGTACTGTCATTTTACTTAGTGGTTGTTTTGGGATGGGGAATGTCCATGGACCAAACTTATGAGGGGGGAACCTGTCGCCGAGTAGCTAGACAAGCCTCATAGGGTGGGTTCTTCGGGGATGGACATGTCATTTTGGGCCTTGGTTGTACGACGGGAACTTTGGCCTTGTACTTGGTCGTTCGAGAAGATGGGCGTGTGTTTGAGATTTGCCCAGCAGGTTGTACATCGACTGAAATGTTCGCCCTCCTGAGATATGGATACCACTTGTCGTATCCCTACCATTGTAGTTAATACAACTAGAATATGGAGATGATGATGAGGCTTTTGTCGGATGATGAAAATTATTCAGATTGCTTACCATATGGTTGAAAGTAGTTTAGGTGCTTATCTAGAATGGCTAAGTAATAAACTTTGATGCTACTACTAAATATATAAGGATGCACTATTTGAAATCCTTTTTCTCGCAAAGATAACTAAACAACTAGCTAAATAGCCACAACATATCCTTGAGAGTCGGAAGACTACTCCCACCTAGTCGGGTAAGTCTTATGGAGCATATTGTGTACTCGTGGTTTCATTCCCCCTGCAAGGGTGTAATAGGTGGATGCCGGAGCTAACTATTATGTGTGGATACCTCCCTGGTGGGCTCAATTGAGGCTTCCTCATCATCGTAATTGTAGAAGAATTATTCTTAAATCTCTACTTCTATTCAATATTTAAAATTGTTAATTTCCAACGCTTTTATATAAAATTACCTTTCTTTTTCGCCGCTTCGTGAAATCTTTTTAACTCTGATTTTATAATCTTGTGATGTATGAAATGATTAACAATGTTGTAAACTTTATTCACTTGTTTATGATCCCGATGAGAATGTGGATTTTCGAGTTCTCCTCGTGAGGTGTACTCGACGGACTACCGGGTTTAACTCGATCTCAGGTGTACTTAGTGTCAAATGGCTGACAAGTTCGCTTGTGATTAAGTTAAATTGGACGGTTCGGCCACAGACATATAGATTGTTCTAGGACTGGCAGGTTGTTTTGATAGCCTTCCTACATATTGAAGAAATGATATGATATGCCACGACAATGTGAATTGACTATATTATTTTCATTTGTTATAGAGATCTTCTATATAGTTTGCAAAATTATTTTTGGGGCAGCATGTATGTTGAGGACATATATTGTGGTTAACTGAGAACAATACTTTATTTATGTAAAATATGATGTGCTTGACTGTTACAATTTGTAAATACAGCTTTCAGATAGTCGAGATGCAAGGCTCTCAATTTTCAGTCAAACCAAGGACTTGCACTGGATTCGCACCGCGTGAGGACACCGCGGTGCGGCACTTCCACAGGACCCCGTGAGGAGTTGAAAATTGAGGCCCAGTGCAGGTCAAAGCTTTTTCCCAAAAGGACCGTACTTCTTAATTTTGATAATGCACCAAGAATGGGATATTGTCAACTCCTCCTGTCATAAATTTGTGTCTACATCACCATTATCGAAATTACTTGGTCACCAACTCCTCGTTAACTGGCTCCATTCCTGGTTTATGTTATTGGTTATATAGATCTTGTTCGAGTTAAATTAATGAACATTCTGTAATAACTTGTGGAGTACGGAGTAAGTTTTTTTTTTTCTAGCCACATGAAGTTTTGTATAAAAAAATAAAGCCTTAATTTCTCAAAAAAATCAAATCATAAGAGTCAACTTTCTCCTAATAATATTGACGTTTTAAATTCAAATTAAGTAAATCTCAAAATAAAAATACTTATAATACACTAAATTGGACTTCTACACAACTAGTCGCCCCATAAGTCCACAACGCTGGCACCTACGTACTGGCTACCGCCGCAAAGCCGCACTACCAAGCACACTACGTTTTAATATCAATATGCAGAGACATTTTCTAGATGCCTAAAATATTTCTTGAGGCATTCTTTAAAAGGCCTTCAAAAACAAAGTTACCCATTGTTAGGCTCTACTAGTAAGGATCACAGGATCACATCTTCCTGCAGGTGGTCATCTATGCCACCATCTGGCCCACCTCCACCTTCAGGTTGTCCGACAGCAACTGCAGTGACATCGCACATCACATCACAGAAGAATGCTACGGTTGGGTTGGGACCTTTTTTATGTAGTATTCTTCGTTTCACAATACTTTGAATTCTAAACTCATATAAATCGTGTTTGGATCGCCGCCTTATTTAAATTTTTTATGTAAATTATCAAACAAACAAAACGTTATTACAATATCTTTAGTGATGTAATAAATCATAACAAAAATGGTAATATTTATTAAAAAAAGTTGAATAAGACGGTAGGCCAAACACGCTTTTATATGAGTCAAAGAATTGCAAAGTATTGTGTAACAGAGGGAGTATTTGGGGACATGACATACTGATCGAGGAGGACGACACAATGCAGCATCTTCATTTAGCGTACAGTACGTGTGGGACTGGCTTTTCTTTTGTTTTTTGTGTGTGTGTGTACGGAATGCTGACATGGATATAACCCAAACTTTGTTCTTTTACACATCAACTTGCATTATTACCTAATCGCACGGACAGTTTTGTGTCTACTCAGGTAAACGTGTGCCAATTATTCAACTTGCACGGACCTTAGCAGATAATGCGGCTGTCGTAACTAACTGTGCTTTTTCCCAATCGGTGCACGTTTGGTGGGCAAGTAGGCACGAAGTATTTCCCAATGGCATTTATAGACGTAGCGTGATAACAAGGACTTGGGGGTGTCCTCGTAGCAGAAATTAAAGATGCGATCGCACCCAGCAGAGGAATCCAGTTGCAGCATGCACAAAAAGATACTAGATCGATGTGCAACGCACGGCACGGTGTTTAGGCCGCCATGCCAGCTGGGCCGCCGCGGCGGGCTTCGCCGTGCGACCTAGGCCCCAGACACGGCCTGTTGTGCCATCGGGCGGCCCGATGGCACCAGCAGCACGAGAAAGCACGGTGGCACGCTGCCTACGCTCCTCCTAGCGTGGTTCACCACCGTGGCCTGCTCCCTTGTACCGCGCCATCGCTGCCTCGCGCCGCCGGCCGCCGTGGCTTCACGCCGCCTCCCGCGCTGCTGCCCGCCGCCATGGCTCGCTACGCTGCTCCCGCTCACGCCACGCCTGCCAAGGACTCGCAAACCGGGCGTCGCCGAGAGGGTTCTGGAAGGAAATGAGGAATGGTTAGGGAAGTTAGTAGGCTGATGGGCCACCAGAGGGGTGGAGGTGAAGGAGTTAATTAGCAGGCTGATGGGCCACTGGAGATGCAGGAATCACATCCTGGTGCTCGGCCGCAGCGTGCTCGGGCCGGGCAAAACACCGGGCCACCGCCATCTACAGTTGTAGCATGCACAAAAAGAAAGATCGGCGGAACGCACCATGTGTCGAGAGAGTGTGGTGGGAATTGGAACTGAAGTAGACTCACATCCCGACTTTGTGAGCTGATCTTTCTGATGAGAGGCGGGCACCACTGATCACTGGACAGGTAAGGGGAGAAGACCAGCCACTTACAAGCGGGGGCCCGCTTGTAAGTCGTCCACATCAGCTTCTCAATCCACCTCAGTGCGCCCATGTGGCAAAAACCACTATGCAAACCACCGTAGGAGGTTATTTGCATGCATGGTAGTAGGTTGTAATCAGGACCGCCGAGGCAGGGTCTTGGGGCATGCATGTCAACGGCCGTTTAATGAGGTAGATTTGCCTCCAATGCAACAAGTGATTTTTTTTTTTTCGACACGGGTGTACTGTTGTTTTCAAAAAAAGCTTGGGTGGCTATTGAATTTGGTTAGTAAGGGCGTTCTCATGCTTCAAGTAGAGACGGGGAGAAAATGTTAACTTGCATGGCATTCTTCGATAAAAGTCAAAGGTCGTTGTTAAAATTTATATGGATAATTCCTAAATTCATATGAATAAATTTTAATAAATTTCAAAGGCCTACTAATTGTGTTCTCTAATGGACTTTAATATTTAAACATATGAGTAGAGGTGGAAGGTGTAATATCAATTAGTACCATATTGCTAGTTGATATAGAGATGAGGAGTTTTCTTCCCTATATATCTACACTAATCCTTCTGAGAAAATACACAATAATAAAAAACTACAACTACAATTGAGAGTTTCAACTAGAAAATCCCTAGAGTAGTGAAATAGTATTTTCCACTTCTTGCTACCGTGTTGCTGCCGTAATCTTTCCATCCCGATCACAGGTCTCCGGAACCCTCGTATTTACGATCCCAGAAGGGAGAAGATGAATAAAGTTTTTAGGATGAATAAAGTTTTTGGGAAGTGCACCTTCGTGCGACTGCTCCCGCGTTGGACCGTCCTATAACTTCATCGTTAGCACCGTCTTCTGCCGCGGCTGATCGATGTTATCTACAGATCTCTCCATCATGTTGTCATCTACGAACAACAGGTATTATTCTCGTGATGTAATCATGTTCAATCTATCTAGTGTACTAATTGTGCTTACAATAGTTGCTATGATGCTATGCTATATGTTGTTGAATCATGCTATGATATGTGATATGAATTTAAATCATGCTAGTTTGCTACACATGTTTAATCTAGTTTAGTTTGCCATGATTTATATTATGGATTTAATCTTAAAATTGCCTAATATTTCAAAGAATCTGCATAGCAAAATTTCTTCGAAAAAAGAACACTTTGATAGAATGCCAATGCCAATGGTTGCTTGGTAAGTTCATATGATACCACAATACTTTCTCCGTACTCAAAAAACTTGACACTTAACAAAGTGACACGGTCTTCAAAATATAACTTTGACCTCTTGTTATTATAAAAATATTTATCGAAGAGCAATATGTATCTAAAAGTATTTTTCAAGACAATCTGTTCATATAGTTTTCACATTTGCAAATTCAACAACTTAAAAATAATTGATGATTTATATTCTCAAAATGTTTGACCCAAACCTTGTCCTAAGCGATTTAAGTTTTTCTAGTAGGTATGAAGGGAGTAACATAGTATGTATTCTTTCTTGATTGATTAACTTCATTACCACTGCTATCAGTCCTTCTGAGTGCCCACCAACACTATAACCGGGGAAGTGTGGAGATCAGATATATCTTGAACTTGCATTGCAAAACTTCAATACGGTGAGGTAGTCAGGACCAAGTGGAATCTACTGCAACATTTACTTCCGTAACGAAAAAGGATTTACTCAGCAGTAGTGCATTCACATTCTTAATATGGTAGTCAGGACCAAGTGCACTTTTAACATACTTTCGTGACGAAAAGGATTTACTCAGCAGTGCATTCACATTCTTAATATGGCTGTGCACTACATGCTCGCGAGGTGGTTGAAGGGCTAGGTCAGCTAGTTGAGCTAGTTAGTAAGAATCTTATGTGTGGACGGTACTCGCGCGTACTATATATATATACTCGCGCGCTGCTAGCCCCAAGACCACCTGCCCGTTATTACTAGTAGTTAACATATGAAATAAAACCTGTTCGACCGGTGGTAGTACTGTTCATGCCCGCGAGCGGTGCCTAGCAGCTCACGTGCTCGTCCAGGAGCTTCTCTCACAGCACCAATAGCAGCTGCATGGACGTTAATTGAAAAAGCTATTGGATCGAGATGTCTCAGTGTGAAAAAGCTTTTCGATCGAGATTGTCTCTCGAACAATTGAAAGCTTTTGGATCGAGGTGTCTCTTTTAGAACAATACTGTTTGGAATACTACTCCTACTTAAGTTCTTCTCAATATTAATTGAGCTTCATTTCGAAATACTACTAATGCTGATCCTAGATTGCACTCCGATCCCCATCATCCTTCTTCCCCTCAATCAGCTTCACACTTCCCTTCTCTGAACTCTTCCTCCGGGAGGGTCCGTCTGAGCGAGATTTACCTCCACTACTCCCCGAGCCCCCGAGTCCGAAGGTCCAGATTTCGACACCATACAACCCCATCCTCTTCCTGAGATCAGAGCACCCGACTCCATCTTTTCTTATCCCATTGGCTTGCGGGGTGGTAAATATCACAACTCTCTACTGAAACGGGCAAGTTCATTCTTCCATAGCCTCTTAGCAAGCACGGTCTACATGACGAATCAGCAGAAATTGGACAGGTGCTCATATGTGATCGGGCACCAACATTCACCCTTGTCACTACCAAAATCCGCCATTAGTCCACGGCGGTGAGGCTTGCAGACATCCAGACGTATCTTGGTGGGGAGGACTCGATCGACCCTCGAGTTACCACCATCAGCATCCACATTCGTAGACTCCACCACATCATCTCCAATTGCCACAGCAGATGTGTCCGATTCATTAGCCCGAGAAGCAAACGCTCCACCCACACCTAGATCGGGATTGAAGAAAAGTTAGGTCCTCCACTGATTTTGATTCATCAAACTCGATCCGTCACCACCAGGAGCTCATTTGATACTCCCTCTGTACGTGGTGAAGCGAAGAGTTGTACATCCGTATCTGCAATATCTCAAAATAAGCAGATCTAACTCAACAAATGGCTGATAGTGAATATCAATTTCAAATCCGTCTTACGACAGAACTTTCCGTACCTGGATAGTAGCTCAAAGCATATAAGCTGAACAACAATGATATTTGCATTTAAATTTCATCACATTTCATTAATTTTATCATGCAGAGAATGTTTCTCACCCGGGAAACGATACGTTCCTTTTTTTTTTTTTCATTTCTTCTCATTAATGAACTATACATAGTGCCAATAAGTATGACATAGCATTAATTAAATGCTATGGAAACTAGTACTCCGTACGTGTGATTTTAGCTAGGTTGGGATTGTCCTAAATAACGACGCAACCATACTCAAACTCGTAACAAAATTAGCAGCTCGATGGAACACTCAACTAGTGGGAGGGAGGGGGAATAATAAAGCCCCCCGCAAGGATAGTTAAAGAATGAGCACCAGTATAGTGGCCTCACCTGTTGCATCCAATACACAGGAAGTCTAGCTACCTATATATGGCAGAGACAGATAGAAGAACAGAGACGGCATGCGTGGCTTTTCAGCATGACCATCAGTGAGCTCCGGATCGCCACTTAGGATGGTGTGACTATTCATCTGCTTTTGGTGTCCGACCAGTGATGGCAATGCAAGTCGGTAGACAATGCAAGCCCGTCAAGCTGCCTGAGTCGGAGATGAAAGCCAAATTTAGGACGAAAGCCAAAGATACGATGACACGTCCGCCCACCTTTGAGTCTGGTGAAGCCAAAGGAGAAGGAGAGGTTGATTCCATCCACATTAGGACGTAGTCGTACAAAATTCTAAGTCGTCAGAAAAGGTGGATTAGCAATAGTGCCAAGCTAACATTATTGTTGATCAGACGGTACGTGTGTGATTTTAGCTTCGATGGGATTGTCCTAAATAACGACGCAACCGCACTCAAACTCGAAACAGAATCACGTGATCAATCAGGCCGATGGAACACTCAACTAGCTAGTGGTGCTCGGGGCGGTTCTTGCGCTTTACGGTGTGCTGGAGAAGCCACTACCTAATTGCCTAAGGCATGCATGACCATGAGCGCCCGATGGCCACTTTAGGATGATGTAATCCGACAATCCAAGTTAGTCAAGCTGCATGCATATGATACGACAACAAGCCAAAGGATCGAGATGCGAAAATCTTCCATCCGGACACATGAATGAAGGACGACGAGTCATATATTGTTTCACTTTTTCAAAACACAAAGTCATCAGTACAGTACACTAGTGTATATAATTAGTCTGCCGTCAAGTGCCACACAGGAACACGACTCTTCGACTTTCAGTTTTAGATTTTCTGGCGAGGTTGGGATTCTTCAGTTAGTCTGAATACCACTAACACTTCGCCTCCTTCTTCCTCTGCAATCTCTCTCTCAAAGCCAAAGACAATGGACTGTTTTCCCATCACCGCTTCTGCTGTTTTTGGCACTCTTCTAACATCCCTCCTAACATCGCCACTGTTACTTACCCTAAAACCAAGCTGACTGTAAAGTTCCTTTAGAACTGACATGGGGAGACCCAGGTTTCAGTCTTCATCACATCATCATTCCTCATGGTATGACTCTTTAATCTGCTCCATTCAGTAACCACTTTTGCAGAAGGGAATCTCATCGTGAACTCGTTGTCAAACCACTTGTACCTATCAAACTCCAGCTTCACATGCCTACCAGTAGCCTCACCCTGACTGACTACAATGACAGCACGTAGGTACGCACACCACAGTCACCACGGCACAAGCAGTAGTCAGCCCCCTCACCGACAGCAACACGCCCCAACCGTGTGCACCAAGTACACGTGCACTCAGCTAGCCATGCGACTGGGAAGAGAGATACAACACCCGATCAACTTTTTGAATGAAACATCTAAAAATCACTAGTACGATATTTTTTCAAAGTCAGTTGAAACACTTGAAAACACCCTGAAGACACACCTGCAAAACCATATGCAGCATCTAAATAAAGATAAATACAACATCCAATAAACACAATTGAAACATTCATCTGGATAAAAGCACATAGCAAATATATATCTGAAACATGTGGAAACATATTTATTGTAACCCTATCTCTAAAAACATATATATGCAACATCCTCTGATCTACTTTTGCAACATCCACATAGTTCAACGCAGTATACCTCTAAAACGTCTAAAGCAACTTAAATATGCAATTGCAACATGTGGAGAGAGAGTGCCTAGCTTGGGAACCATGGCCGCCTGATCTGCGGGCATTGGGGGTCTCCCCGGTGCTAGAGCAGGGCCACACGCCCCAAGCTAGATCTACGCCCCATGCTAGGAGCTGCCATTGGGGTCACAAGCCCGCCAGATCTGCACCCGCCGAAACGCCGCCGGGTCACGCCAGTCCCGACACCGGAGTTAAGTCCATGGGTACCCGGCTGGAGTCTTAGATGCGGTTGAGAGGGTGGATGGCGGTAGGCAAGTGACCCGGCGGTGCTTTCGGACGCGATGCGCCACGACAGTGTGGTTGTGGCAGCACGGTTGCGGTGGAACAAGGTGCGGCTATGCAAAAGCGGAGAATTATTTTCCGAGATGGATGGGGAAACAACGACGTTTCGAGCGATGATTTTTTATTTTTACTAGCAAATATGCTCGTGCGTTGCAACGGGAGAGAAAAATATCAAATTTTAATAAAAACTTATGATTAGATATTAACACTACTACAAAAGCCAACTAAGGGAGCACCTGGGATTTATATTAGGGGCGGCTCATACTTTGAGCCGCCCCTAATGTATGTGAAAATCCTGGGTAGAAACAAACCGCCCATGTTACGAGCCGCCCTTAATGTAACCTGACACATTAGGGGCGGTTATATATCAGCCACCCCTAATGTAACCTCATATCAGGGGCGGTTATATATTAGCCACCCCTAATGTAATCTGAAATCAGGGGCGGTTATATATACGACCACCCCTAATGTAACTTGGTCAAACGAAGCACTAAATGACCTCAAATCGAAAAACTTTGAATACAAAAAGTTGTATATATAGAGTGTAGATCTTGAGGAGCTACACAAAGTTGGTGTTCGTGACTTTTTTGTAAACATCTAGGGCTCCAAAAAGACGTCTTTAGTTTGAATTGGAAAAGTCAAACGAGGTCAAACGAAGCACTAAATGACACGAAATCAAAAAAACTTTGAATACAAACGTGTTAGAGCTCATCGAGATCAACATTAGTTATATGGGTCATTTTGGCTTTTAAGAAAGTGTTAGTAAACACTAGTCACAAAATCTTGAATCACACTTTATGAAACCTTAAGAGAGATGTGTCCAGGTGTGAAGAACGTCTATCAAAACTTTGTCGAATAAAAATGAATACATATGCATCATAGATCTCGATGAGGTGAGTCGAATTGGTATTCATGACTTTTAAATTCTAAGCCAATTAGGGTCAGGAAAACTGAAAACTCTCAAAAAACATTTGAAATTCAAAATTTGAGCGATTCAAAATCTTTTGAATCCGAAAATGTTGTATATATAGAGTGTAGATCTTGAGGAGCTACACAAAGTCGGTGTTCGTGACTTTTGAAAATGAGGACATCTAGGGCTCCAAAAAGGCGTCTTTAGTTTGAATTAGAAAAGTCAAACTTGGTCAAACAAAGCACTAAATGACCTGAAATCGAAAAACTTTGAATACAAAGCGTGTTAGAGCTCATCGAGATTAAAACACTAGTCACAAAATATTGAATCACACTTGTAGTTTATGAAACCTTGAGAGATGTGTTCGGGTGTGAAGAACGTCTATCAAAATACAAAAGTCTCACGAAGGTAACTCTCATGAAAATATAATTTGTGAAATCATTTACTGTGTACCAAAATTATAATAACAATGTAAATCATAAAATAGAAACGAAATACACTACTAATGACTAAGAAAATGATTGAAACTGGAAATAAAAATAATAAACTTTAAAGACTACCAGGCCAAGACAACTGGAGCTCGGCCCAAATATGAAAATCAGCAGCCCAGTTTACGCCGACTTCATCTCAGAACCATCCGATTTATATCGACGGGTCCAGATCCGCGTGAGGTGAAATTAAAATATCTGCATGGCTGCCCTAAGCCCTAGCACCTCCCACTCGCGTCCTCGCGCTGCACCCTCCCCCTCCGCTCTCACCTTGTCTCTCTCGTTGCCTCTTCCAAAGACGGGCGGCAAGGTCCCACTCCTCTCGAGCCTGCAGAGTGCAGATCCGGTGAGGGAGGCTTGGATCCGGCGGTGGATGGCCGATCCCGTAAGAAGACGGCGGCGCTGGCACCGGAGGCGGCGTGGCCGCGCCAAGATGATGCGACACGGGGCCTAGGAGGATGTTGCACAAGCCCGGGAGGCGATAGCTCCAACGGCCCCTAGGGGCGGGTTGTGGCGCTCGTAAGGTTGCAAACCACGCCGCGGCGGCCCATGCGTTGTCGTTATCGCTCAATGTGTGATGGAGCTCGGCCCCTTTCGCCGCCCCGCAGAGGCTAGGAGCCAAGCAGCCCGACGTTGGTTCGCGCCGTTCTCTCCGCTCGAACCCCGAGGTTAGACAACCCCACGCCACTTTGATCTCATCTCACCGCATCTAAGAGAATCTTGAGGTATTTGAAGCACACACAAAATGTTGGGCTATGGTATCCCAAGGGGTCAAACTTTGAACTTATTAGATATTAGGACTCCGACTATGGGGGATGCAAGGTTGATAGAAGAAGCACAAGTGGCACTTGTCAATTCCTTGGAAGATCTCTAGTATCATGGTCATCAAAGAAGCAAACTGGTGTGACACTCTCAACCGCCGAGACCGAATACATTAGTCTTTGGTAGTTGTTGTGCACAATTGCTATGGATGAGATCAACCTTGAAGGATTATGGTTTTGATTTTCACCATGTGCCATTGTATTGTGACAATGAGAGTGCTTGCAAGATGACACAAAATCCAGTCCAACATACAAGAACCAAGCACATTGACATAAGGCATCATTTCATAAGGGATCATCAACAAAAGGGTGACATTGCTATTCATCCAATTGGCATCGAAGATCAACTTGCCGATATCTTTACCAAGCCACTAGATGAGAAGAGGTTTTGCAAGCTAAGAAATGAGTTGAACATCCTTGACTTCTCCAATATGAGTTGAATGCACCTCACATCTATGACATGCCTCTCCTTCAAGCAAAGCAAAGGTAAAATTGTTTAACATGTCATTCATGATATCTAAGGACTTGTTAGAACATCTAGACATACAACATGGTTCCTTAGGATGCATTCATGGAAAATCAATGAATTTCAATGTATGTATGACATCACTATTGCTTCTATGTCTTGTTTGATCTAGTGATGGCATATGACATGTTTATGGGCTTGCAAACTGAAGTGTTGAATTTAGACATTTTGTCACACATATACTTCAACATAGGCAAGATAACCCTTTCATAAGGTGTGAAGAAGCTTGTCTTTGGCTCAAACCGAATATATGTTGGGCAAGCTATCTAAATTTGACCAAATTTGAGAACTAATTCTTTCCTCCATCACACAACTTGGTCATACCTTTTTGTGGAAATTGTTGACAAAGGGGGGAGAGATTAGTGCATAAAGAATTTGAAAGGGATAAAAAAATTTTAAGCACACAAGTAGGGGAGCAAGCTCATAGATAAATTGTTACATTTGTTTGTGCACTAACATATGACTTGCTCATTGCACATGTATTTAAATTCCATATATACATGCTTGTGTGGTGTATGCTAGTACTATTTTGAAGGCAAAATTTGCCACGGGGACTTTGAAAGTGGTGTGCTTTTGCTAAGGGACACCGAAAGTGGACTCGTTTGCTGAAACACACAATCGTTTGTTACAATTTTGCCAGAACACACTGAGACGATTATTTTAATATTTTCAAGCAGTCCTGGAGAGAATGATGGCATTCTGACCATTCTGCCCTTGGCTCCTTTCCTTCACTGTCGGCCCTGCTGCTGGAGTCCAGAGGACGCCACCGCCGTCGAGGAGCTCGCCACCGCCAGAGGCATGCCCTACGCCTGCCTCCATCGTCGGAATTGAACGCGCTGGAGCTATGCCTGCCCTGCACCGCCGGTCGCCGCAGCCACCGTGCCCTTGCTCTGCTTCGCTCGTCGCAAGCCGCTGCACAGCAGTCCCGTGGCCTCCATGCCGTAGCTGTAAGCCGCGCCACCGCCGCCCTGCTCGGGCTAGCCAACAGCCGCGCGTCGCGCGCATCTCCTCCCTGGCAAGCCCAAGCCGCTGGCGCACAGCCGCGCCGAGGACCATTGCCGGCAGAGACGAGCGAATCTGACGCCGACGCTCTCTACCCGTTCTCATCCCTTGTGTTTGTTTCCTCTCGAGTCAAAAGGATGCGGACGGGAGCGGATGTGGGCAACCACCGAAGGGGGAATCCAAAGGGGAGCTAGCCACGTCAATGTGACCAATCTGGGCACTCCACGTTACCATGGTGGGACCTGGTTGTAAGAGACTTGAACCACTCCCTAAGGTTGCTCACGTGAAGTTTGCAGCATGGCACAGTCGTACTGTCGGCCCGCCGACCCCATCAAGCCAAGGGCAAAATGGTCATATTGTCACCATTCTCTCTCTACGCTGGTTGAAAATATTAAAATAATCGCGTCCCGGTGTGATCCAGCAAAATTGTAACAAACGATTGTGTGTTTGAGCAAACGAGTCCACTTTTGGTGTCCTTCGGCCAAAAGCACACCATTTTCGGTGTCTGTGGCAAAATTTTGCCTATTTTGAATGGTGAATGATCAACTAGCATGCATAGGAATTTGCTAGACTTTTTAAATTCCGCACTTAATTCAAGTACCTTGCTTATAATGTCAATCTCACGAGATATTTTGAGTTTTGATGAAATGTATAGTTATTCATGATGCTAAGAATGGTGTAAATGGCTACTCCGATTGGTATCACGCTTCAAAGGTCCATTTCTTACACCTTAGCATCTTTTTGGTAACATTGCTCACCCTCAATTTTAATATTCATACATATTTGCAAAGCTTATATTCAATCTCTAGGCACATATGTAGGGGAGCTAATGCTACCAAAATCGAACCTATGATGATTGTCCAATCCTATAATCGTGAACAAATTGTTTGGACAAACATGATATGTTCAAAAATCTTTTATCATAAAATTTTTATGAGGGTTGTCATCAATTACCAAAAAGGGGAGATTGAAGATCTCTAGATTGGTTTTGAGTAATTAATGACAACCTAGGACTAATCTCTATGCTTAAGTGTGGATCTAGCTTGAGATGGTTCTAGCCAAGTTGTGAAGCATGGTGGTCATGGGATGGATGCGGTGTTGATCCAAAAGGTGATCAAGTGCTTGGACTTAAAAAAGAAAAATAAAAATGAGCTAAAGGCAAAGGTATATTTGATAGGGCCATTTTATTTTGCACTCAAGACATCTAGCTGGATGTGAGTGATTTAGGTTTGATAACCGTACTATAAAGAGGAGAAAATCATAATCGCTTTTACTCACCTAGTGCCACCTATTTGAATTGCAAATTGCATATGCATATGAGTTAGTGATGTGGCGACTTCGATGAAAAAACTCCTTGGAAAGGTTTGAGAAATGTTATCTATTTATGCTCATGAGGTTTGACATATTTTGGATTTGACGGCATATTATTTGGATCAAGGTTTGATTGAGAAAATTGAAGAAAAAAATATACATTTGCATATATATACATATACATGTATATGTGTTATGCACTTGTACGTATTGATCTTGGCTAGCTTGCTTGCTCGTGTGGGAATGCTTGCTGGCCGTCGTCAGCTTGTTTTGGTTGCAAGAAAATTTAAAAGGAGAGAAGAGCTGGGCTGCCGCTACTGCTCAAGCTAGCTGGGCCACGTGCTGCCCTTGGGCCACTGGCCGCCGCCCCCAGCTGGGCCTGCTGCTCGCGTGCGCAGCTGCCGAGCGCTGCGTGCTGCTGCTCAGCTTGCCAAGCTACGTAGCAGGGAAGGAACCCAAGCCAATAGCGTATTGTTTCGTTCCTCAGACACCTTTACATGTGTGCCCTTATAAAAGTTAGTTTGTCTCGATCTACGTGCCTCTTAAAAGTTTGTTGTTACCTGTATGCCCAAGTTGACTTTCATTTTGTCCCGCGTGCCCTTCCGTCTGTCTTTCGTTTGGTTGTCTCCGTTTGGATGCACTGACAGGTAGGACCGGGAATTGGAAATATCCTTAGTGCCCTCTCCCTTTCTTTCCCAGGCACGTAGCTCTTCCTTCTCCGAAAACGCAAAACCGCAACGGCATGCGCGCGCGTCTTCTATCTCCTGCCGCTGCATGCTGCTTTTTAGATTCGCGTTGGTCAACTATGAGCCAAGCCCGACCCCCATTCATGGCCCGTCATTTCACCCTTCGTATCCAGTCCATTCCTTTCCCACCCACCTTTTTAGCTGTTTTGCTTCTACTTCGCCATTCCCCATTCACTTGCTGCTTTTTCTTACTTCCCCCTATTTTTCTAAACTGTACTTGTCATTTACAAGACATGTGCGCATTTATTTTTAGAACCCCTTCGTTCCTCTATACTATCGCCCTCCATTTCCAAGATTCAGAGTTTTTCTCAGCGATTTCCCCGCATCCATTTCCAGATTTTATTTGGTTCTTCACATTTTTCTCTATATTATCTCTCTCCATTCTCCGCGTTATTTGTCAAAACAGCTCCATTTCATGTTTTTTTTTTTTGACATTCCCCTACTTTTTTTTCTATACCGTCTCCCTCCATTAACCAAGATTCAAGTTTTATTCCCCTCGCTCTATACAGTTTAGATTTAATTGTTTTCGCCATATATTTTTTTTAGCAGCACATTTAGCTTTCTTCAAATATATCCTCCGCTTCCTTTTATTGTGGTTATATATGAACTGTAGAATGCATTTTTTTTCGCCATATATATTTTTACCGCTCTCTCTCTATCTCTACTTCTCTCTCTCTTTATAATCCATCTCGCTTGCAGAACAGAATATTTGTTTTTATTCCTTTAGCATGCGATCGCAGTCATTTCAAAGATCCACATTTCTGAACTGAATATGCTACAATTGTGCTCTATAAGTTTACCCCATGCTTCGCACAGACCATGAGGCCGGAATTATTGAAGACCATATAATTATATATTATATACATGGAACAAAAAGATTAGTGAAATTAATTACAGATGGGTTGTCATTGAAGCCCTTTGTAGAATAACATTAGACCTATAGTACATTTACTGTTCAATTGGACAGACTCATTTTGCCATGGGCCACAGACCTGAATCGTTACATGAGGATGAGGATACCAGGCACTGTACGTGGACCAAACCTGCCACATTAAGACATGGAATTAGAGAATAACAAATTAGGGGAGATTGATTGTAAAAGAAAATTGAAGGCAACGAGGAGACCTGGCCAATCTAAGTATATCCATTGGAAATCTTGTCAAATTCAATTCATGAAACGTTGCCTACAATTCATAGAATAAACAATAAATAAACTAATTATTAATGGCCTGTCAGTAGGAAATATCTTTGCATTAAGTACATCACAGCCCTGAGATGATAACCTAAAAGGAGCCTGTCAGCAGGAAAGATCTTTGCATGTGGTAGTGGAAAACACAGGTCTGGTTAACGGTGCGAGTAATTGAACTATTGTATTCAGGTTGCATGCCTTGGTGATTTTTTTAGAATATGCGTAAATTGGAAAGACTTAAATAATCATTGTCATCATGTGCCTGATAATTAAAATGTGGTTCAGTTTTATAACCTTAACAAATTAGTCTTTGGCTCCAATCCCTCGTCATTTTAGTTTGGCAGGAACATTGTGTGGCAAAGCTATTTGTTGATAAGCTACCATCATCCTGATCACTAAAAAATAAGGCGGTCAAATTCGAGAGTAGAACACCCAAACTGAGAAGCGAGAAGAAACAAACCTTTGCTGTAAAATCCCATGATAATTTGAGGCAAACTAGAGGCCCCAGTCAGGGTGCAGAGCTGCATTATTAGGCCACAGTCATGTTCCAAGCCTGAGGCACAACAGTAAGAATGAGTGAAGATATGAATGAATACATGCTAAGGAACAACAATACAGTATGGAATGGGTTTTCAGGGACAGGCATATAAAGTTAAAAACAGAAACATACGGCAAGCAACATTAACACATTTTTTTTTGTGAGATAGCAGCTCATCAGGCCTGGTAATGGGCTGTGATCCGCCCAAATCTTAATCCAATCCTATGTGATTTGGCAGTAAATCCAATCCGATCCAAACCCACACTAATTTAACTTAACTTAGACCAATCCAAACCCATGTGCAGCATAATCCAAACAACCAGTATGTGACTCTGCAAGAACATAAGGTTCAGCCTAATGAAATTAAGTGAAGGTTATTAAAGTGAGTGATTCAGATGTGACTCAAGACAATTCCAAACAAACAGTATGTGACTCTGCAAGGTTAAGCTTCTTAGCATCCAACTCTACTCACAAAAAGCAAGATTTGCTGTGCTTGCTACTATACACTCTAAACAGGCAGGATGACAATGAATGAAAATAGGCCACTGGTAATTCTAGCATGTGCATGAAAGCTCTGCGCCATATTTTCGACATCCTGTGTTACTGGCAACGTTGACCACTCTAGCTAATAAATTTCCAGCTAATAAGCATTCACCACTCTAGCTGTTACTTAAATTAAGCAACACGTGACTATTTCACTCACTCTATGTTCCACAAAGCTCGTTTCATAAGCCAAAGAACAGAGGGCATCTTACTCGCCACTAATGTTGCTCAAGTATCTAGAATAATCAGGAAACTGCTTTCAGTCTGGGACTAGTTAGATTAATCAGGCAACTGTTCATTCAGCAATAAGTACAAGTTCTGAACATATATATAAACTATGGACACCAAGAGTGGAACTATAACCAGGCAAGCTACTGCAACATGATTTCAAGACTGACACCAATCAAATAAATACCTTTCCGTTTCTACTCTTTTCAAATACCAATTGTGAAACAACACAAGATGCAGGATACTGTGAACAGGTAGAAACTGCATATTTATTCATACAAAATGCAGGATATTTATTCATGCAGGTTGAAAAGTATGAATGTGCAGGATACTGAACTGCAGTCAAGAGGATACTGAATAAATATGCAGTCAAGAGGAGTTAGAAATGTCAAATATCATGTTTTCAATTGTTGATGCTAACAGGATGGTATAAAAATATATTGCTAGTTATAACATTTTGGAAAGGAGAATCCAATCAGTTGTATTAATGGTCAATGCACTACAGCAGCCTGACAAAGCCAAAAAAGCCATACAATCTGTGAAAAACTGACTACTTTGAATTGTGCTAACTGCCGACCACAAATTCCCTGACTCATAAGTCAGTCCTGAATGAGATTCCCAACTGTCAGTCCTGAATGAGATTCCCAATTGTACTATGCCATTACCTTCTACTATGCTATTACCATCCTGAACAGTTAGAAGATCTAAATGCACACAATTTCTACTATGCTATTACCATCCCAATATAACTATGCTATTACATGAACAAAATTCTAAAACCATAGTTTCTTATGGTGTGACAGGACTTGTGCATGAACTATTGATCATAATTCACAGCAATCTTGTTAAAGCAAAATAAGTAAAAAAAAAAATATTTTGCTAGAGACACTTAGGTGCAAATCATAAAAAATAGTTCAAATGCATATTTTCTCTACATCATAACAGATTTAACTAAAGCAGTGTATGCATACAGTTGCCCAGCATGCTTTCAGTAATCCAAATTTACATGGATTTCTAATAAATGACCCTTTCATGTCCCAAAAGCTTTTACATGATAAAACTACAAATACATTGGTCTGATCGTAGTCTTGTCAGATGTTACCAATTGCCAACTTGCAACAGTCAATCACTCTTCATCTGCACATGCATCCTGAGAGCCTAAAGCAACATAGATTATGGCTTTTGAGTCCTCAAACATTAAAAAGAATAGTAGGTCAGATGAATCAAGTTTTATTTACTCTCAGCTTCTTAATTTAGAGTTGAGTATAAGAACCTACAATCATCAGCATCCGATAGTTATATAAATCATGCTACCTGCACAACTCTGAAGAATCATGGAAAAATGTTGAAGAATCAGGAAAAAAATTACTTCAGAGAAGTTTAGTAAGCAGTAACTATACCTTATTACTTCATGTAGCATAACAGGTAGCTAGCATTTTAAATCTAAATTGATATTGTGCTACATCTTTGCTAGACTATCTATATGCAACAATAAATAAGTAAAGGACTTGGCAATAAATATTAATAGCAGGGATATTAAATTCCAGATGTTACAGACTTAAGTTTGTCATGGAATTGGCTACCTAGTCATCGCTAGCTGTAAGTTACAATAAAACAAATGACTTAATTATTATAAATGACCACTTTCAACAAAGCACTGTATATTCATACTCACTTGGTAGTTAGAGTTCCTAATGCTCTGAACATTCAGATCACTGAAAAGTCTGCAAAATTATTCTAAATATGCAAACTTGATTAATCTTTCAATATTTCAAAATAAGATGCAAAGCTACAAAGTACTAAAGGAATAAGATTATACAGTATCAGCCTGAGCTATTTAAGTTAAAGGCAACATTCCACATACTCAAGATGCAAATTATCTCAAATGGATGAAAAAAACACGTGCATGCATGTACCAGTTTCCCAAAGCTAGGAAAAAAAAAAATAATTTAACTCTCTAATGTCTACTTGTCAGATGTATATATATAATTGTTGTTACAAACAACTAAACAGAAAAAAAATATGTTTACCAACAAGGCCTTAACAATGGATATCAAAAATATTTTTTTTGTTCGATGCTATCACTTTAGCATTAACGACTCATCGGACAGACTTGGAGAAAAACCACACAAACTGTAATTTGCAATAGGACTGGGGAGTTAAACTAAATAAAAATGTCATTAAGCCTTAAAGAGGCCTCATGCTAAAGTGACTATTCCTATATGGCAAGTCTAATTAAAATCTTCAAGCTACATTTCAGGTTTGTTTAGGGAAATAAATGAGGAGTTCCAGTAAGAAAACTGAGTGACAACGGTGCTATTATTTATGACTAATTTTTTTAGTCGCATTCAACCCATTTAGCCAAAGACGTGCTCATCATCATAAAAAAAAAAACATCCTGAACACTAATCTGTCAATGCCCAAGCAGTACCAAATGAAATCTTTGACATATGAAAACCGTGAAAAAACTGAATCTGAATGGAACAAAATGAGCAGTTATTATATAAATATGCAAATCGGTCAGACAAAAAAATGAATTGGTTTGAGAAAAAAATCTAAAAGGACACAAGAATGATTCCTAATGGGCTGAATCTGAAGCTTAACTGAGTTCTGTATTACAAGCCTCAGATCTGAGAAGATGCAACGTTGCAACCCAGCAATGCACCCAAGGACAGGTCGAACCTCCAATTGTATAAAGCCAAAATTTGGGAGAGCACACCATCAATCCAATCTGCTTGGTCCAATCTCGTGCTCTTACCTGTGATGAGAGAAGGGAAAGCGAAAACAAAGGACAGGGAACAAATTGCAAGGGTTCGAAACATCTATCAGCATGGAAAATAATATGGCAAATGAGCTACATTGGCAAGAGAGGAAAACCGAAAATCCAAATCCAAAGTCCATGACACCAGAAATCTAGCAAGCTAAATTCTAAAAAAAAGAAATCTATGAAGCCAGTAAAACCACCACCATTAGAATAAAGTGGATCTAGCAAGGTCAAGCGATGTAACAACAAGAAATCCTAGCCGCAGGCAAGCATTTCTCAGTAGTTCTTGAAACGAAGGCCAAGGATATGCTGCCAAGGAAACAAGTTGTACAAGTAAATTTATATGGTACAAGTAATCTAGGACGTGAATAACAATCAATAATTATTACCATTCAAATTTGCACAAAAACATGCCTAAACCATTTGGTTTGATTGAGGCATCATGTACTTGGTTCGTGTCAGCAAGACCTGCCTCGAGCACATCAATATGTTGCCGGTCCATTCAGTTTACTCGACAAACCTGAAGGAACAAGTTAGTAAGCCATTATAGGGAAGAAGTTATGAATTCAGCACCAAATTGACATGTGGAACCAATAGCAAACTTTTTATACAGTAGTCAAGCCAGTTTCAAAACAATTATCTAAAATTTATATGAAAACATTTTTACTTTCACCCATATTGCCAAAAAAAACACATCAATATGTTTGCGTGTCAGCCAATTCGAGAGGTTGAATCGAGTCTGAAACTAGTAATACATACCTTTGAAGATTTGTGGTACGGAAAGGAATGCCGGAAATGACTTTCAGCCCTCGTTTCTCCAGCTTGTGCTTCAGTTGTCCCTTGATTTGATTCAAGATATCTTCATCTTTCCTCGTGCTTGCAGCAGTAATGTCCTACCACAGCATAAGTGACAATAATTAGCACCGCCTTGTGGTCAAAATATCATTTGCACAGCAATCACTATCCAAAAGAATTAGATTGGCAAAGAATCATCAAAACGAAGCCAAAGATCATTATGTATTAGGACATAAAATAAATGTTGCAGCATGACAACTGACACGATCAACTGCCTGAATAGAAACTGGACACGAAAATAAATAGCATTAAGTTATTCAGACAAGTCTATGGCCAACTCCCCTAATAAACAGCAGTTAGTATACTAGGCATGTCGCAGCTTAATAATCTCCCTAATAATCAAATACATAAACTAACAAGGGTGAGCAGGCCTAAATGCATTATCATTGTCAACAATATATTCTCACCCAGTTTGTTCCAGCTTATTCTCTATCACATAACACTAAAAAAAAACAGCCAAGATCAGTTGTCGCATCAGTTAAAAAAGATTGTTACTACATCCTATGCATCCAAATCTCCGGTTACTCAAGCCAATCCACTCCAAATCTTAATCTACAAGCACCGGACAATGCAATCCATCGTCTCCGCAACCAGATCACGCTTAATACTTACGCAACGGAGAAACAACGCGACTAAAATAGATGACTGCATCATCAACCAACTCATTACAACTAAAGTCAGTCCAAATTTCCACTGCCACCACATGAATCAAGACATGACAGAGTTATTTTGTGATCTCAAGGCCACTGCCAACACAAAAACGTTCCTACTAGCATCAGTGCCAATTCGAGAGGCCAAAAGTAAAAAGGTACAGTGATTATGACAACCAAAATTATTCCCTACTGACTTTTGTTAAAAAAAACTTGGCACAAATAATGCATTTAGGAAAAAGGTACAGAGAAGAGCTTAATTAAAAGTTCTAACTAGCAACTGGCTCTAATAATGGATTTAGGAAAAAGGTACAGAGGACAGCTTAATCCCTACATTGTAACTAGTAACCGCTGTTCAAACAATATGACATATACCAGATACATGCATCATTTTCTAAATAGTAAACTACTCCCTCCGTCCATCTATCGGAGGGATATTACCAAAAAAAAAATTTCCAAGAATTGGAGGGATATTAGGTGGTCCTCTCATTTTGCTAATAAATATGATGCCTCGCACCACGTGCAATTGTGCATATGCCCAATCTAATGTTTTGCATGCACTTTGGAAAATGAAACATAGACCGTGCAACGAGGTGATTAATTAAAAATCTGCATAGCTTTAGTACTCGTTGGTCATTGTGCGAGGCTAATATCCCTCCGATAGATGGACGGAGGGAGTATGTATTATTCTTAACAGCAAACGACTTGGTATTCAAATAGTAACAACAGATACCTCCACTCACACTTGATTCTGAAGTTCCTTCAGCAGGCTCTAGATTTCATAGAACATAGCTTCATTTTCCATCCAGCTTCCAGCAGTAATGGCCTACCACATCATATGTGACAATATTTAGGACACCTTTGAGGGGCAAAATTTCAGATGTGTACTGCACACGAAACTAAATAGCTGGCTTACATCATTAAAAGACACATAGACAATCCAGAATGTATTCAAGTTCCATAATAAACATCAGCATGGGGAAATAGCAAACGTAGTTAAGTGAAATTTTGAAACACACCAAGAGGCCGAACTGTCGGCCGGCAAGGGTATGCTTCAAAATCAAACAAGACATGTCACAGCTTCGAAATCAAACAAGACAATGTCTAGGAAATCTCACATCTAAAGCTCATTAATTAACATGATTTTGTGTGTTAACTAGACATGTCACAGCTTAATAACTCCACTAATACGAAGCAGTCAGTAACTATGGGAAGTCAATGGCGAAAGCTACAAGCTACAATCTCGCCAGAAAAAATGCATTTACAGTAAAAGGTACGGGTAACACCATAAACAAGCTCAGAAAATTTTTAGATAATACTATGTTAATAATCTACAGACTAAAACAGAAAGTACGAAAGGAAAAAAATAGAATGGCACCAGTCTCCTGGATTTGGGAGGAGACCAATAAATTGAGATAGCGCACAAAAGATTTACTAGTGCAGAAGAGAAACCGGAGAAGGGAACAAACAGGGCACCTTCACAAGACGCGATTGAGCATCCCTCGTTGTCGAAGGCCGGGGTTGGCGGAGAATGCGGCGTTGGATCTCGAGTGAGGAAAAGAGGAAATGAGAGAAAAAAAAGAAAGATTGATAGAGAGGACAGATCTGGATCTAGTCTAGAGGATAAAGGAGGAGTAAAAGCACCTTCAAATCGTTGGACTGCGGTGTAGAGGGACTCGAATGTGACGGGGCGTCGGCGGCGGCGGGAGGCGGAGGATTGGACGGCGCAACAACAGTCGTCGAGAGAGAGATTTCAAATTGGTGGATGATAGAAAGTGAGAAAGAGAGAGACAGAGATGACAGAAGGGTGGAGACAAAGAAAAAAAAAAAAAAGTGAAATGAAAGCAGGTTGGAATGGGAAAAAGAAGGGCTGGAATCAAATCTGTGTCGATGCAATGTATAGCTAGAATGGTATTGGAAAAGGGGGAAAGCGAGAATGAAAACGGTGGACATGGGGGTTTGATTGGCGTGAATCTTGATGAAAAGCTGGTTATTCGATAGTGAGGACGCGCGCATGGCGCGCATGGGGTTGTAGGAAAACCGTGTTGCTTGCTTCTCTGTTTCGCTCGTGAGTCCCCGTCTCCCTCCCGTGAACACGCTCGGGCCTCCTCTTCCCCGCGAACCGAGAGCAGATCGGCGGGGGCGCCGTTGGTGCGGCCGCTCGCCTCCCCTGGCCCGTGAACCGCTCCCTCCTCTTCCCCGCAAATCGAGAGCAGATCGGCGAGCAGAGGCGAGCACGAAGTTGTACCCCGAGCAGAGGACCGACAGTGCCCAGCGGCGCTCGCTCGCGGCGGCCTGATCGAAGTGCAGCACTTCATCATGCTCCCCACTCCTCTCTTCCGCTCTCCCTCGCCCAAGTGCAGCAGCAGCCGCGCCATTAATGAGCCGCGCGCCGCCGCGAGCTCGCCGACAGAAATCCGCCACCACAGCGCCTCATTCGTCGACTCCTCGCAGCAGTAGCGTCGCCATAACCTCCCGCATCCGCGAGCACTGCTAACTCATCGACTCGGGCACCAGTAAGGGCCTAATCGGCCGAATCATCCGCCGCCGCCTCGCCGGAGCGCGCCGCCGCGCGCTCGGGCCGCCGTGGCCAGGGCTGTCCCGACCTCCTCGTTCGTTCCTGACGCGTGCATGGGGGTCCGACTAGTCATGCTGATGACGAAGACCTAGCCGGTTTGGTCCGCGGTGGTTCCAGCTCGCCGGAACTCCGCCGCGCACTCTCTGCGCGCCTCCATGCTCGCAGTCGGAGCGCCGACTCTTGCTGCCATCGAAGCGGGGGCAGGGATGGGAGCGCGGGTGTGGTGCGCGGCCGGGGCGAGGGTCGGGGATGGGGGTGTGTGGCCGGCGGCATAGCGCGCGGCCGAGGGCGAGGCGCCCGACCGGGGCGGATGCGGCGCGACGGATGGTTGTGTTGAGAGGAAGGTGCCCAGGTCGCTGACATGTTGGACCCACTGTGCAGAGAGAAAGAAGGGAGAGAACAGTGCTATGAAAGAAGGGTATTTTGGATAGCAACACCGACGGGACCCACATGTCAGGGCACTTAAACGGTGGAAACTAATAGAACATAGACATAATGGCATAGAGGGCAAATCAAAGTTCAAGTTGGGCATACAAGTACCAACAAACTTTTGAGGGGCATGTAGGTCGATTTTAACTTTTATAAGGGCACACAAGTAAAAGTCTCGAGAAGCCGCCACGCCGGCCGTCGTTCTTTCCAGAGCCGCTTCGTCCTCCCCGTTGCAAAGACGCTAGGAGAGTGGGGGAGCGCCGAGCCGAAAGCCGACCGGATTGGGGCGAGAGCTGTTGGGGCGGGCCAACAAGTAAAGTGCAATGCACCCCCTCCTTTCTCCCCCCTCTCACTTATTCAAAAATACACACGACTCTCTTGTTCTTGCTCAAGCAAACCCTAAGTGAGCTCTTTTTCCCCATCCCTCAAATTCATTGATTTGTGATCCAATCAAGTGAGGGATTGTGCTCTAAAGATCGATTTGAGGGGCTCCAAGAGGATTCCCTCCATCTCCTCTCCGTTCCCATGGTTGTTGCTTGTTCATGAGAGGAGGCTCGGAAACCCTAGTGTATTGCATTTGTGATTCAATTTGTGGCACTAGGTGGTGATTGCAATTGTGGTATTCTTGTTTCTCTTGGTGATTGCCGTCACACAGGCGGTTGGAGTTGGATTGATTGGTGAGGGGATTTAGTGATTGTGTCCGCCCCAATCAAGGTGATATTGTAAGGGGTTGTTGTGGTTCCGTGAGTGCTAAATTCCAACTCTAGTGGATTGCTCGTGTCATTGAGTTACCTCTCTTGTGAGTGGTGTTTTGATGAGCCAGGGGCCAACTAGCGAGTGCACCGTCTAGTCCAAGAACCATCCAAGTGTTGGTCGACACAACGGGGACTAGCTTGCTTCTTAGGCAAGCAAGTGAACCTCGGGGATAAATCAATTGTGTCATCTCTTCTCTTCGGTTTTCGGATTAATTAATATATATATATATATATATATATATATATATATATATATATATATATATATATATATATATATATATATATTGTTGGAAGTATATATTAGGTGATTGGCCACCATCCTCTACATCTCACGTTGGTATAAAAGTCATATTCCCTCTCTTTCATACTTGCAATATATATTGTGGTAGAGTAGCAAGTAGTTTTGTTTAGAGTAATAATTTATATATCTTGTTAGCTCTCTTGTTAGTAAGAGTAGAGACATAGCAATTGTGTGCCTTAGAGATAATAATTACTAGAATTGTAATAGGTGGCTTGCCTAACATTTAGAGCTAGAGCAAAAACCGTATTTCGCCATTTGTTTTACTAATATTTTTGCTCTAGTGTCTTGTAAGAATTTTTATTAGGCTATTCACCCCCTCTAGCCATCTAGGACCTTACACTGCATGTCGAGAGAACTCCCTAGTGAGGGTTCTCTTTTGAGGGGGTAATAGAGTTGTTATTTGGTTTATTATTATTGTTTCAATTGCAATGCCCATTATATTAGTCATAATTGTCAATTATCAATTGAATCTGTGAATTATATATTTATATATTTTTGTGTGAAAATCAACTGTAGAGGGTAGGGTTTGGATTAAACCGCCCCTACGCTTAAAAGAGATTAGGGGGTTTATAATGAGGTGAACCGCCCCGCTATATCCATATTAGGGGCGGTTGAGACAACCACCCCTAATGTGGATGAACATTAGGGGCGCTTTTGTTTAGGGGCGGCCGGAAAACCGTCTCTGATGTTCATCACCAGCCGCCCTATAGTTGATGATTGTAGTAGTGTAAATATGTATTGTGCGTTATCTTACTACTAAAAAGACCGGAATGTTATCGTCTGCTTACCCCTAATCGCTTCACCCGGCGCTCTAATCTCACTCTTAATACCGCGCGCTCCCCGGTTCCCTCCCCGCACCCACGAACACCAGCGGTTCCCCGGCGCTCTCTCACCCCCGGCTCCCATCGCCCGGCTCCCTCTCTTCCCCGGCTCTGTCTCCAGGCACGCGCACCCCTTCCCCGGCTCCCGCCTTCGCCGTTCGTGCCGGTCCTAGGCGCAACCTCTGTGAAGCAGTCGCCGCCACAGGAGGAGCGCCCGCCGCCGCCGCCGCGAGCGCGCAGGAGGAGCGCCAGCCGCCGCCGCCGCCGCCCGCGCCCGCCCTGCGCCAACGCCCTCCCCTCAGTCGCCGCCCCAAACAACGCCCTCCGCCTGAACCCTAGGGTCCGCTCAGCCTCGGCTCCTCCTGCTCGGCAGGACCTTCAAGGGCAGCCATCCGTATGCAACGATGGAATTTCCTTCCGCTCCGTCGGCTCCTCGCCCGACCAACCGCTGATTCCACATCCCTTCCCAGCCTTCAACCGGACAGGGGAGGTTGCTGGTTGCAGCCTCCACGGCTCCATCCATGGACCTCGTCCGGCGGGAGGCGGAAAGGGGCGCCGCTGCGGAGTTCGTGGCTCTCGACATCCGGGGCGAGAGGCGGAGTGGTAAGCCTCGTTGTTCGACTAGATTTTTGGCTCCGACTTCACCGAGTACTTCTCATTACATAATTGCTGTGTTCTCGCCATTTTTCTGATTCTGCTGTCGTGATAATTTATTGGGTCTGAGACGCTGATGGAATCGTCGTTCGTCGCTGCTAAAGAGTTCGAGCGGGATCGGAGAGGAGACGTCAATTCTTCATCCACCGGTCAGTGCGTCCATTCTCCTATCCCCAACTCTGTGTCTCTGAATTCTGAGAATAGAGTTGATCAATTCAAATCTCCACAGCGCCAACTGAAGGGGAAATATCAACTCCTTGCTGTTTGGTGTCGTTAGATACTTTAGCATCAATCTCATACTTATTTTTTTTATTCTAAATTCGCGGATCGTGTCACGGAGTGTGGTGAGGAATCCACGCACGAGTTTGGCAAGACTTCTCATCAAATGCAGCCCCTCAATCTTGTGGGTCATGTCAGATGCTTTGCGTGGGGTACTGGGATAGGATAGCTGTATTATCAACATCCTGGGGAATAGACGTGAGTGTAACCGGCCATCTTAGTCTTAAACCTGCCGTATTTTTTTTTCTTAGGATAGGATGTACAGAGAGGTTGATCCAGAAAACATGAACCAGGGATGCCAAGATAAAAAAGAATATTTATCACTGAATTAATGGCAAATTTGTGTGACATAGGAGGGTTCACCGTGGACCTGCCAAGCCATACTATTAATATAGGATAAGAAGAGGTCCATGAACAAAAAGAAAAAAAAAGACGAACAGCGAAAACAATCGAAGGAGACCTGCCAAGGTATATTAATATAGGAGAAGAAGAGTTACATGAACAAAAAAACAGACAAACAACAGAAAGAATAAAAAACAAACAGGCAAAACTAGAACCAACAGAGATCTTGGCTGCAGCGTGCCACCATTCGGCAACTGTTTGGTGATTGTGCCAAATAATAACAGAAGAGGTCCAGAAATATTCCCCATTCACATTTGGGCCTTGTATGCTGAGTGCACTGAATATTCCCTGTCCATGCTAAGTTTCCAAGTCATCTGGTCCATCTTATTTGGATTGAGATGAACCTCTTGTGTTCTCTGCCAGAGGTCCAGAAACTGAGATAGCTGTTGGGATGATCCAACCATCTGAATGTGTATATCTTGGACTCAAGCATCATCAATGAGAGCTTGCTGCATAGTTAAGTTCTTTTTTCTTGCCCAGAACAAAAATAGTTGGTGCAAGGTACTCTGGTCAATAATATAAGATCAAGCCGAGTGACAAAACAGGGCCTGATCACCATTGCCTATGGTGACCGATCTGGCTGCATTGAATAACCGGTAGTCTGTTGCACGGTATCTACATCCCAACCCATGGCTTCTTGTCTGATTTCCAAGCGTTCCATAGCCATCATAGTTGTAGGCCTCTTGAGAATTTGTTGAGGTCCAAGAAAACCCAGCCTCCAAGATTTTCTAAGCATTTTATGTACCTTTCTTTACTTCTGTTTTTGAATAGTTCATCAGAATTTTTGCTATAGTCGATTGGTGGTCACTGTGCTCGTATCATCTGACTACCCTTCCTCATGTATGCACAGGTGTGTATGAGAAGCAGTCAGGTGCCTGTGCATGTTGATGACAGCCTTCTTTTATTCGCTGCTTGATTTTGGGGAATATGAACGAGACGCGGACGATGGAGTTCCATGGAGGTGCCACACAGAGCTGAATCATTGGTGATTGGACTTTCTTGTATGAGACCTTCCCCTTATCTCCGTGATTTAGCTTTACTCTCTGGGCTAGACAGGACCTGTTACTCTGTTAGCTCTCTATTCCAGTGCATTGCCACTGTCCGATCAAGCATATTAGCTCTTTTATGATTGTTTAAGCTGATTTGAGTGAATGTTCTTTGGTGTTTTCAGATGTACTGGCAATCTTGGGCTTTGAAGTAATCCAGGCAGCATGGGATCTCAACAGAAAGACTCAGGCTCAGGTGAAAATGTGAAATAGTGTTGCTTTAATTCTTATATTGTTTTCAATAATAGATTTTTTTTTTCATTTGGTAACAATTGCTGGTGGACTTGACTCAAAGCTGGGTAAGGGACCTCCTTATCATCTATTTCAATAAGTTCAAATGGAACCGAACTTGGAGATGGGAGTTGGAATCAAAGTCAATTACTCAATTAAATATCTCATTACTTCCAGCACTCTGATATATTTGAGATGTGTATGGTTTTCTTAAAACTAATCAGCTTCTTAACAGAGCATTTTCAGCATCTCGTGAGACGGGGAGGTTCCTCGTTTTAGGTAACAAAGATGCATGGTAAAGCTGTGGGATTGGTCCAAAGGATTTTCCTCTCAAGCAGCCAACATAGTTTCAATGGTTTTGGACACTATGTAAAGAGAGGTCTGAACTGAACCTTCAATTTTCTGGTCCAAAGGATTTTCCACAGAAATTATTTCTATCTCACCATTGTAGAACGTAGCAAGCTCTGTAGTTGCACTGGCGCGACCTTCAAGTATGTCAACTACAAATCAAACAGTACATGAACAGCCTGAAACCTGAAGGTAATTTAGAGAGTCCAGGCAGCCCAAGCCAGTGCAAGAGATCTCATGGCCACGAGAGTATATCTTTCGATCAGATTCAGACTAGCAGAGGTATATGTTTACATGTGAGCAAAGGACAGTTTTGAATAGCAAATTAATTTGACTGGGAGTGGTACCATCCAATAGGATTGAATAAAATGGTGCTCGTTTGTAGGTTTTTATGTATTTGATTGTTCAGTTGTAGGAATATTTGTAAGGCTATATGTGAAGAAGTTTGTTGCATATGCAACTATTTTTGCTTAACCTCTATTTTCAATGTATCCGTCAGGAAGCTCCGTATGTTGCTTTTTTTCAATAATTTCATGTGTTGTATTATACCGCACAACATTATATTTTTTTTAAAAAAATTGTGCACCCGTACAGCAACGCACGGGCATTTAACTAGTAATTGGAAAAATGTCCAACCATTTAAAAAAACAACTGAAACGATACATATCTATTTATCCGATGGCTTGTTAGAACAACTCAAAACAGTTTGACATTTGGAGTTGGCATTCTCAAATTTTGCCAAAAAGCTCTAAAAACTCCCTCCAACAGTTTGGAATTTGGAGTTGACAAATTAGTGAGCGTTGGCAAATTAGGGCCCAATGCGTGCAAAATCGCGCTCTATGACGATTGGCATTCACGGCTCATCCGTGCGTATTAGAAGAGGTGGAAGGGCGTAAGTTTTCAAGAGATGGAAGGACATAAATAAAATTTTATTTCTCTCTCGGGGTTCCTGATATAAGATAGATCTAAGTTTGTCAAGTGAATTATGTGAAACTGTTAGAGATGAGCTTTCTGTTTTTGATCCGACATTTTAGATTTGAGAGTTGGCAAACAAAGCGATTTCCAAACAACAAATGAGGAACTGTTGGAGGTGCTCCACGTGCGAGGCCCAGCTGCGCTTGGACAACTGCAGTGGGTAGCAGGGGGCCGGCCTAACTCGGCGAGTGTGGCCCAGCGCGACGGCCAGCCCAGCAAGGTGAGCAGGCCCTGCGGCTAAGAAGCAGGCGGCCCTGCTACTGAACGACGAAAAGCTGGCCCAAACAAGACACAACAGCAGCAATTCTCTAAAAAAAAAAAGCTTGTCCGGCGCAAACAAAATCCGACCTTGTCCTACATGAAACAGGAGCCTGACACGAACACGATAGCATATGTGATCGTTTTGCCCAGAAGGCTGGACAGGAGGTGAAAGGATAAGGGTGGTGAAAATAAAAATTGACGGAAATTTCCTCGCTCTATTAGTAAGTATAAATTTTTTCTCAATCGGACGGTAGTGTTTTCTTTTGGTCCTGAAGAGAGGCCCACCAACACACGTCTGCACAAGTCGGACGTCCGGTATACACAATTACCAATTTTTAAAGGAAAAAATGAGGTTTCCTCATCTCTGTCTGCGGTCACAGACCATTCCGAATCTGACATGTGAGATGACTTTTATCGCACACTCATATTTCAATGTATTCTATATATTGTTTTCCACTTTTCCTATGTTTCTGTCGACAGAAATCTATCAACTGAATCTTGCCACACGCGTCACGCGCTGCTGCAATGGCAGAGCGGAGGCGACGGCGGGCTGTTTGTCGGGTCCGTCATTCTTATTGGGTTGAGAATTAGGGGAGCGCCCGCTAACACCATCGACCTATTCGGTGTGGGAGGCCGTTCTCTCACCTCCCACCTCTGTGTCGGCCTCGATTTGGCTTACTCCTCTGTTCCCCTCCGGCTCCGGCGCCTCTCAAGCGTGGAGCACCGGGCGGCGGCGGTAGTGGCGCATCCCTTCTCCTCCCGTCGACGCGAGTACAACTTCGCCTCCGAAGTCGATCCGCCCGCATCCAGGAAGGGAGTCTCCATCGCGTCCCGACGACGCCATCGGCTCCGTGCTCTCTCCAAAGACCGATTGATTGGCTGCCCCGCCAACGACCGGCACGACAGCCGAGCCGGCCGACCCTCCTGAGCGGATGCCCCCGTTGAGCACGGCGGGGAACCGGGATTTGGGCGACCGCAGCCTGCAGTCCTCCCGACGGTGCGCATCCGCCACAGACCGACGGCGCCTCACCTCCTCCGACCCCGTCAGGTCCGTGATCGCCACCCCCGCCTCCCACGGCCGACCTCCACCATCGACAACGACAAGCGCTCCACGCTAGTCGGCCCAGGCTGTCGGGCCTCTCCGACCGGCGGGTACCGTCACCGGACCCGGATCTGCTCCGACGATGAGGGGCCAGAAAATCGCAAGCTTGGCTCCTTCTCGCAACCGCGACCTTGCGTCACCGACGCCCGTTCGTGTCGCTACGAGTGCCCGACCATGGCGTGTCCCTCCTCGTCGCCTTGGTCGCCCGGACCCGCCTATGCGACTTGTTCGCGCGGTCCAGCTTCGCCACCACGCCACAACGCCGAGTCTCCCCCACCACTTTGGATCGGCAACAAAGCGTCACCAATCTCTGGCTGATTTGGGCAAGTCGGTGCTATCTTCATTCTGCGGCCTGGGCGTTCGATGAAATGTGGAGCTGCCGCTCGGGTGCTCTTTGGTGCTACATTTCCTTGGCAATTCTACGGATGGTTGGGTTGTTGTTGTGCTGGGGTTCCTCAATTTCATGGGTAGCCGTATCAAATCAATATTCTTGGTCTCTGTATATACCTTTGTGATATTGCCATTCGTAGTTTGTATCCTTGATGTCAGTAAGGCCACCACCAAATCATATCATTAGTAAGTTTGTGAAGCCAGTACCAGCCAGGAGTTCAATCCATATTTTTCATCAACTGATTATTGACCAACATTGTGTTGCAAATCATCTCTTCTCTTTATGTTGTTGTCGTCACTAGATGAGCTGTCTCTCTGTCGGCGCATGCTCACACATGGATGATCATGAGTATGCTGGCAACATCATCATTTTTAGTTTTAATGCCAAGGGAGAAGTGCTTGGTCATTGGTACAGCTATGTTGTTCTGGCAAGTGCAGCAACCCGTGGTTGCTTTTTAGTGCTTAGTGTACTTTTTGTAGCTTTAATTTCCCTTCCTATGGCTGCTACTCGACTTCAGCCAAAGCATTGTTGTTCTCTGCATTTTCTCAAATTTGTCCTTGTCCATATTAGTTGCGGTGCTCTTTTCTTATTAATCTGTTCTATTCATGAAAAAATAAACATTCAGTTACTTAATAATTGCAATCAGCAATGCTGCAGATTCAAGTATTGAGCACTGCAATTTTAGTGCTTACGATATGCAATATGTCCATTTTACTTTTGGGTTGACTATTAGTAAGGAAATCATTCTTCCACTAGAATCCTTCCAACTTTGTTGATCTGGGTGGTGTATAGTATTGTAGTGGATTGTACATGGTGTAGTTAACTTTGAGCGGTTTGGGATTCATAGTATGTCTGTTTTTCCTTACTTTCTAGAATTGTGTAATGTCTTACTAGGCCACAACTTTTCTTTTTGTTTATTGTGATTTAAGCTAGACTACTTTGTAGTTGAATTAGTAATAATATACTAGTACTTTTCTAATAGCCAGAGGTAAATTGTTTCTCCCTTTCATTATTGAAGCTGCACTTACACGACAATGCTCGGTATTTAGTTTAGCTCTTCAAAGTTGATAACAGAGGCATAAGTGTCCTTCAATATTGGTGTTGCTGTGTTGTTTAAGCTTTGTAGCTTCATGCAAATCTAACCTCCGCTTTACATATTTAGCTCTTCAAAGTTGATAGCAGAGGCATAAGTGTCCTTCAGTATTGATCCTATTTATCTTTTGTATAGGATGGTCATGAAGTACCACAAACTTTGAGGCTGGAGGTCCTAGTGGTATGGTAGAAATCAACATGGTATCGGCAATACTGTGTTGTGGTGATTGCATCATGCTTCTTGATAACACTCTACAAGAAGATGTCTCATTGGTTTGTGGAGCTTCTGGTGGTTATCTTTTGCATAGGTGGTGTAGAGGTCTGTACCATTTCATTTTTCTTTTTGGTATTGCATCTATCTGAACTGTGCTTTTGTGCTTCTAAAAATTAAGTCACTCAAATGGTCAAATCGGTGTGCTTTGATTATATGCTTTCACTTTTGAGAGAACACTGAGACACTTTCATCTTTATCTGTAATTCATTGTTTTGGACATATAAGACCAGTCACAAATTGACCAAAGAGCTTTATGTTGGTTTTGGAATGACCAAGTGTGATGGTGTGTGGGTGTTCTTATTATGACCAAGTGTGATGGTTTTGTTAAAAACTGTATGTTGTCCTTTATGCTAGGACACCACCCTATTATTTGTGCTAGGACATGGTGGATATGGATGGGTTTAAGCTTGTGGAGGTTGTGTGTGTTCAAATGGACCTCCACGACATTAGTGAGTCCCACCGCCACCTGCTGTTGATTTTTCAGCTACCCTGCTGCTGTTTGTTTACTTTAAAAATATGCTATGCTGTTAATAATGCCTCTTGAGTCATGAGTAATGTAACACATTTAGTCATCAGTGGGCTTACTTTATGGAGAAGGATCGGTGCTGCGGTGCTGCCATTAGATGTTAATACTAGTGTCCAATGATGACTAAAATTCCTAGTGCAGTTATGAGTTCTCACTGAACAGCCAGCGCCTCACCAGCGGATCTCTTCTCTGACCTGAATGATACAGAGAAGGATCAGGCCAGCTGCAGGCATGATCTCTTGTTTTTATTATTACGAAACTAATAATAGATAATTTTTTCATATCTGGAATAGTCAATTTTGAGTTCAGCTTGCAAAATATGCTCTAGCTACTTTCAAGTTGTGTTGTTGGAGTACTACAAAATAAGATTCATCCACAGTATACTAGTGATTTTTTTGCTAGTTCTTCTCCATAGTAGTTGTGGTGCTCTGTTCCTATTAATATATATTTCCTGTTCACGAGAACAAAACATATAAAATATTCAGTTAATTAATTGCGATCAGCGATTATGCAAATTGCATGTATCGAAAGCACCACAATTTTAGTTCTGAGGAAATGCAATATGTCCCTTTTTGCTTGCAAGTCGACTATTAGTAAGGAAATCATTCTTCCAAAGTCCTTTGAACTTAGTAAGAAAAACATTCACAATTGCACTTTTATTAGCAAGTAAATTGCACATTTGCATTGCCGCAATTATGGTATTTTTCATGTGCAATATCCCTTGTTCCTTTCTTGTGGCCCTCTTGTGATTTGTGCTAACACACCATGTCATCTCGTATTTTGTGATTTGGGCCAACCCACACCTCGTATTTGTCAAGTGATAGGCCTGCTCTCTACGGACTTCACGGGGAATTTGTTATTTGTAATTTGTGCCAAAGACACGCCTCTTATTTGTCATTTTCCTTTCATAGAAAAAATTGTCTATTGTGATATGTGCTTAAAAAAATGTTGAAATCTATTTTTTCGTGATTTGTGCCAATACACACCTCTCATTTGTCTTTGTCCTCTTTTAAAAAAATTTGTCTCTTGTATTCTCGTTTCTTTGTGATTGTCACTCCTATGTTCCTATGTTTTTGTGCAGTTCTGGTGATAAAAAATTCTGTCTGTTGTCCTCCTATAAAAAATTGTCTTTTGTATTACATTAGTTGTGCTTGTATCATGTGGGGGCTGACACTACAATCATCGGTTTGGGAAGCAAGGAGCTACCAAGCCAGTTCATTTCAATGATGTGCATGGCTTGGTTCAGCCCGAGGAGGCTTAAGCGGTTGAAGCCTAGGAGATTAGGAGAGTTATTAGCCGGCTAGTAGTTAATGCCCGGCACGGTTATTAGAGGAGTTGGGCTCCTATATGTATCATTCGAACTAATGAATGAAGGCAAGCAAGAAGTTTCTCCCTAACCTCTATCTCCCCTGTTGTTCTTAATCTCACCTATGCTTTGGTCATTCATGAAAAAAAATCTTGGTGCCTCTGTTACCTAGCTCAAGCTTGTCTCTCTCTATAAAATTAAACACTTTTCCTATACCACACCGAAAGCCATTTGGATTTCAGGCGACCATGACTGAAACCGGACTTCTTCCCCGTCGTCATCTTCCTCCGCTCCGGTGGCTCCTCCACCCTATCCCCTCCCCTCGGTGGCGAAACACGAGCATCCCCCCCCTCCTCCGTGATTTGTCCTTCCTATAGAAAGCTCTGTGATCTACGTGGGGGAAGAGGGTGGCCGCCCATAGCGCTAGGGTTCGCCGGAGACTCCAGCCGGGCTACCCGTATTGTCCCTTGTAATGAAAAACAAATTGTTTAAAAACAAGCGGGGACCTGCGATACAAGACAACAAAGTACAAAAATGACATCGCTTGATTCCCTATATAAACCTTTTATTTTGAAGGGCCTTTTTGAAAGTAACACTTTCGGCCGAGGGCGAGTGGGCCATTAGGCCCTCGAGGCCGAGACAGCAAGTCATCTGAGGACCTACGAATTGTGTTTGGATTGTCCCTTGTCTTGGACTTTGTATTGTATTTTTTTTGATTGTGTTGTATAGTCGATTGTCATGCCCCCTTGTATTGTTCTCTACCCACTGTCTTTATCTTGTATTTTGTCCTTTGTGCTAGTAACTGTTGTTGATTGTACAATGCTACATTTTCTTTTGGCAGCCAAGCATTGTTT
The DNA here is from genome assembly GCA_015847255.1 of Hyparrhenia diplandra. Lineage (NCBI taxonomy): Eukaryota > Viridiplantae > Streptophyta > Magnoliopsida > Poales > Poaceae > Hyparrhenia > Hyparrhenia diplandra. The sequence goes on from JADLZK010009512.1 coordinate 381,945, forward strand.
TATGACTATAAGCACCTAACTTTAGAGCTGAGGGCTTGTTGTGTTGTTGTTTGTCATGGTACAGATTCCTTGGACTGAGGCTGGTGCTTTCTATGTTGTGGAGATTGAAATGGAGCTTTTGTTGCATCTAGTTAATATTTGGACTGTGTAGCTGTCCTGTCAACACTTTTAGAAAAATATAAGTGGATCCTCTTGGGTACAATTAGCTAATCTAGAATTTAGTATTTTGTTGCATCTAGAATGCCTGTGTATCACGTTATGAACTACATGTGTTTTTCTCTACCTAGATATTTACATTCCTTTCTGAGAACTATGGTGAGATGGTGGCATGCGAGAATCCTAATGTATGTGACCCTCACATCCTTTGTTTCACTGCTGTATTCCAGTTTGACAAGTTCCATTTTCATGCTCGTGCTTGTTTTATTTTATTATCACTGTTTCACTGCAGTGCAAATCGAGTGGTATAACTATGGCTGTGTGGGTGTCAAGGAGCAGCCCAAGGGAAAATGGTATTGCCCAAATTGCATCAGATTCCAGAAGAAGCGAAAAGGCAAGTGATATGCAGTCCACATGCTGCTGTGATAGTGTCCTTGCTTGTTAATTGTTGTTGATGTTGGGTAACAAATCGAGTAGTTTTTGTGACAGTGCATACCGTTGTTAATCTAGTGTTCTGTACATGTTACTCCTATGTCTGACATAGCTTCCCAGCATTTTTGGGTTGGTTTTGGAGGAGGGACTCACTGAGGCCATCGATGAGTGCTTTGTGATAGTCCACACCCAAATTGCAGTTAACTGTAGATTGATTTTATAACTAGAACTAGAACAACAAGCCTAATTGTGTAGGATTTTGATTGCAAATTATAATACTCTAAATTGCAAATATAGTTAACTGCAATTTTATTGATGAGTATATAAAATTTTGATTCCTACATATCCTACATTGCACGACAACAAGGAGCGGTGCATGTGTGTTCAGAGATGGCCCTCGACATGAAGATGAAGACAGATCGTACAGAGGACAAGGAGGAGTAACAAGGATAGAAGCAACCAACCTGGAGGGCAAGAAGGAACGGTGGGCAGTGTTCAGTTCAGAGATGGCCCTGGACATGAGGATGAATACAGATACAACAGAGGACAATAGAGGAGAAACAATGACAAAGGCAACCAATTCAAGGGCACATACCTTTCTAGTAGCTTGATCCGCTTTTTCCAGTCTTACGGTTCATCTTCTTGTGTTTTTTTTCTCTATTTTTCACCCTTTTCTCCACTCTAAATCTCCACTAGATCAAGGTTTGATTGAGGGGTGGAGTTTATTTCTTGTTGGAGGGTGCATTGGCACAACTGTAATTTTTTGTATTAATTTAATTGGTCCCGTGGCTGCATCGCGGACTCAAATGGTGCATTGGCACAACTGTAATTTTTGTGTATTTGGTCCCGTGGCTGCATTGTGACTCAAATGGGCACAGGTTAACGGGCTGATACCCGCTACTGTAGGCGGGTCCGTTAAGTAGTCCCCCAAAGACCGCACGTTGCCTTGTCAAAGGGTCCAGTCAATTGTCAAGTCAATTAATCTGATAACTAGTCTCACCCTTGGATGATGATTTAAGGGTCCAGTTTGTTGCAAGAAATCTTGGTCAAATTTCTTGTGAAAGAGATATAGCAACTCCCATTGTTTTCATCAGAAATATAGATTTTCATCAAATTTTTACTATGAAAACCAAATTAGTAGATGGTCAAAGATAAATAAAAAAAGAGAAGTACCTAGGAATGCCGGTCAGTGACCATAAAATCTCTAAAGCCCAACTGAGCTATGTTATTGATAAATCTACATAGAGATTAGGGACATGGCAATGTGAATATCTGTCATCTAGTGGTAAAGCAATTCTGATAGATTCCTGTCTGTCCAGCATCCTTATGTACATCATGGGGGTGTATCAATTATATGAAGGAAACTTTCAAGTGTTAGATGCAGTAAGATCAAGATTTTATTGGTAGGGTACAGGGAAGAAAAGAAAATATAAAAGGGTAAAATGGGAAGCATTGGCTAGACCAAAAGAGTTTGGGGCTCTGGGGTTTATGGATGTTAGAGTTATGAATACCTGTTTGCTGTGTAAGTGGATTGATAAGCTAGAAAGAGATGATAACAGTCTGTGTTGCTCAATTTTGAAGAAAAAGTATCTAGGAAACAAGAGTATTTTCCAGATCAAGAACAAAAAGGGATCTTAATTTTGGAGTGTTGTGCTAGATACTAAAGATTGGTTTCAAAAGGGCAGAGTTATAGAGGTATACAGTGGGCAACAAACCAGACTACGACATGATGTTTGGTTAGGGGATTACCTCTGAGAATAAAATTCCCGAATCAATTCCAGATTATGTCAGCCCCAGACATAGATGTTTCTAGTTCATATACCAATGGTACATGGCAGATCCAATTGAGAAGACAACTCAATGGAATCCTCACTATAGAATGAAATGAATTATTAGAGATATTACAAATAGTCCATTTAGAACCAGGCAAGGACAAGATGATTTGGGCCCAGGAACCATCTAAGAGATATAACACAAAATCCCTATACAAACATTTGACAATGTACTGGAGGGGTAAAAGGCCTTCAAATGATAAAACTTTGGAAATGTTGTATCCCCATGAAAGTCAAAATTTTCATTTCGATGGCCGTTCATTGAGGCATCTAATCTGGGGTTCAACTCAAGAAGAAGCAGTGGATAGGTCCCCAAGACTGTTTCTGCTGCGAGAAACCTAAAACAACTAACCACATCTTATTTCAATTCCATATTGCTGCATATCTATAGACTTTTCTCAGAGTTACTTTGGGATGGTCAAGCACACCACTGTGATGTGCTTGACTTCCTTTATAGAGGTCTTGGAGAACTGCAAAGGTGCAAAACGTAAAGTCAAATTATTTCTATGTGTAGGTGTGATGTGGACCACTTGGAAGGTGCACAACGACATGGCGATCAACAAGAAATTGTGGTCATCGCCAAGAGGAATCATCCAAAAGACCACAAGATGATTGTGCTGCTCAAGTCTTGGAAGCCACTTCTAAAAGCGAAAATGGAGTCGATGGCTGAGGAAATGATCCATCTGTTGGTGGCCAAGGCATAAGAGGAGACAAACAAAAAAAGGAGAGCGATTCCAATAAGGAACTAGATGTTAAATTTTGCTCTTAGTCTATTGTTATTGGTCTGTAATCGGTGATGCTTATAGCGCTCACATTCATGAACCGTTCTTCATTTTATTCATGTTAAGTTGAATTTAGAGGGTTAGAGGTATGTTTAGATGTCTATAGAAATTTGAGCTACAATGTTGAGTACTTCAAAACTGTAATCTGGTTATGTCTAGTGTTAGGCTAACGATGTTCGTTAAGCTTTCTAACAAACCTACGGGATTCTGATAGTTTAACCCCTAAACCTATGTTGTTGAGTGATTTAATCCCTTATTCATATTTTGACCCAACAATAAAAAAGTAGCATGTACATCCATGAATGGGTGATTTGGTTGGTACGGCAATCAATGCTAACCGGTCTAACTCTAACCATCTTGGCGTGAGCCTACCAAAGTAATAAAAAATAAATGCACCGTATCTATTTTGTGTGGTACCACAATAGCCTTCACCCACGCCACATATAACTTGTTGTTGTCGGAGCTACCAAAGTACTAAAAATAAATGAATCATATCCTATAGTCTACTAATCCTTAGTCCCTATCAATCGCAAAGGATTCTTTACATTAATTATTGTTCCGTGGCTAGTATTTTATATACCTGAGCATTTTTCGGGCCGGGTCGGGTTCGGGCCGGGCCGAAAAATCTCAGTTATTTCGGGCCGAAAAAATCCTGCCCATGACGCCCCACTGGGCAAGTCGGGCCTAGCTTTTTTCGGGCCGGGTCGGGCCGGGCTAGTTTTGCTCAGGTATAGTATTTTATTGTTGGTTTGTTCAACGATTTCTAAGAATTTATGTTTTAGTATGAACCTAACTTTCTAGGCGGTAAAGGATTCCTTGGCATTAATTTGTGATGAGACCCGCTCCATCCAATGCTATAAATAGAAGCATGTAGTGCGTTGTAGGCTCAGCGAGTTCTAAGAGAAACCATTGTAGACCTCGAAACATTAACATAATCATGATGAATGCAAAAGTAATCCTTCAACTCATGGTATTTTCCTTAGTTTTCACCATGCTTGTGACACATCAAGCTTGGGGTGAGGAGGATTGTTACGAAGATAAAAAAGAAGTTTTGAGCAAATGTAAGGATTCGATCAGCCTTGTTGGCCATTATGTCCAACCAAGCGCCGAATGTTGTGCAACTGTGCGTAAATCTAATATGGCCTGCATTTGTCGTAACCTTTCCGCCGACGAGCAGCTGAGAGTATTAAGTGTTTCCAGATTAATACGTGTATCACGAGAATGCCACAATCCAGTTGCAGTTGGAAGCAAATGCGGAGGTATTTACTAAATGCCATTTATTTTACTAAGAATATTTTAGACATATTTCTTATTTGTGCAGTATTCATAAGTAACAAATGAAGAATTTTTCCTTGATAGTAGTGTGATGCAATGTTATTTTTTATCAGCTTTTCAGGTTCAACCACCATATAAGGCCAACCATGAGCGTATGTCAAGGCAACCGACCGAGGAAGAACCATGAAGCCGAGGAATAACTATCTACTCAGCTCCCTCTTATATGTCATGTAATCAATCAAGGAGAACTGATGAATAAAATTTAGATTATTATCATTTAAGTGTGATGTTATCTGATCCTAAGAGCACCTAATGCACCAACCAAGGTAGTTTCTATACATATTAATTACCCTGCCGCATATACATTTGTGATATTTTCTGTCGTCATTTTCTACATTGGCGTAGCTGTCCGGGATAGCGTTGTTGATGTTCAGGACGTTGGGGTTGAGATCGGCGACGTTAGCATCGACATCGGGTGACGTCGTTGAGTTGGTGCCGACGGTAATGGCGTGGATGCTCCTGGCATTCTCAATGTCAGAGAAGACATTGCTAGTAATGTAGGAATTTATCAGTGCCATTGTTGTGGCCTCGCGACGTTGGTCTAGATGGGTAGGCTTTTCGTCAAGCAGGTGGTGGACGTCGGAGGTGGCCTCCCGATCTGATCTGATCCGATCTAAGCCACGACGGTGGGTGCGTCCTTGGGGTAGGCATACTCATTGCTTGTAGCTTCACCGATCTTGGAGGGGGTGATGTAGGCGACCTTTGTGGGGAGCATCGTCACGGGCGGTGGCGCCCATGGCGGGCGTCGCCGATGGCATTGAGATGACGCCGAGGTGCGTCACGCCAAAAACAACAAGGCCGCGTGCTGCGTGTTGTCGCTAGCGCGGGCCACCGGGTTCGTCAGGATGTGGACGACGGGCGCCGTTGTTCACCGTGGCAGCTTGCTATACAACCGGCCGTTTCTCCCAACGCGCTGTCACACCGCTTGTAGTCGTCGAAGATGGTACGGAGCTCCTCCATCTGATCTTGAAGACGGCGGTGATCGTCGGAAGCCATCGGTGGTGGGAATCATCCTGGTCTCCGGATACTAGATGTCACAAACCGGATGGATTGGGTCGACGGTGACACGTCGATGGCGAGCTTGGCGACGGCAACGGTCGGGGAAGAGGATGAAGAACGGCAGCGAGCGTTGAGGTAGAGGCACATACGGCAGCACCTGAAGACAAAGACACGGCGTAGACGTTGGGAGAGGCGGGTAGAGGCGATGGCGAGGATGAACGATGGCAGCCGGGCGGCGGCGGCGGCGTGACCAAGAATGATGGAGTTGGGGCGTGAACGCACGTGCGCGCGAGGGAGAGAGAGATCTTAGGGTCGAGAGGTAAAGCTGTTGGGAGTTACCCCTTTATTTTCTAATTGATTCCAACCGATTACAAGTCCCTTGTATTTATAGTCCGGGGACACTTACATCTAAAGAAATCCCTGATTTTGTTTCCTATTTTATTCCTATCTTTATTCCATAAATATCCATTACTTAATGACGAAGCCGATGATGACGATGACGGCGGCGACGGTGCAGGGCTGGTGCCCTTCATTGCGTGCGTGCATGACCCCCTCTTGGGGTTGTTGGGCTGCCGCATGGGGCCTATGTTTTGGTTTGTGACAAGCTTCATGTATACAATTAACGAGAATTATAATATTTAACCCGTTATTCATGTGCTGCTAGAAATATGACCTAGAATTTGCATGCCTTATGAAATATGACCCATGTCGCGTGAATTCTTATGAAATCTGGATTTTTCGGGATTTTTGGATTTTTTCGTAAATTTAGGAAATAAATTTTAACTACTTGAGAATGGGAAAGGACATCTTTACCCTTTCGTCAATTCCTCTTGAGCCCGTTTTCGGATCACGGAGAATCAGATCGAAGCGCGCCTTCGTCTCGCGCCCGCTGTCTGCGCCGACAGTGCCATCATCGCCGGACGCCCGTTCGCCGCCTCAAGTCCGCGACGCCACGCGCCCCTTCTCCTCCCAGCACCTCATCTTCCCGGCCTCCATCCATAGGGGGCGCGCGTGGCAAGCTGCATGGCAGTTGGCAGCGCGGTGGTAGGCGGGCCGACGGCGGCCCCGATGCTCTAAATAGTGAAAACGGCTCCTGTAATTAATGAAATCGGGGAAAATCTAAAAAGTCCAGATTTCATAGCAATTCACACAATGTGGGTCATATTTTGTAAGGCAAGCAAATTCTGGGTCATATTTCGGCGGCAAGGTTAAATTTCATAATTTCTCACAATTAAAAGTAAAATGATAGTGCATCTCCAAGAGTTTGGTAAACTAGTCTCCGCCATCCTTGATTTTTACAAAAATGGAAAAAGATTAGCTCCAACGAGAAGAGGTATAACTTCATAACCTGCTTGGAAACCGCGAGACAAATATTTTCACTATAATTAATCCGATGCTTCTGCGACACGGAACCAGAAGCGTTCATGTTGCCACGGCCAGCTGGCTCTGCCTCTGCCGACCGTGCGAGACCCCATAAAAAGTACTAGTATTGTTGGAAAAGGTTTTGTTCAAAACTTTTTTGGGAGTATAAAACTCGCCGTTCGGCCCATCCTGGTGCAGGCACAAGCAGTTGTCATCCTGTACCGTGACCGATCCTACGCTGCACTCATTTTTTCCAAAGACGGGTCTATAGAATCATAATCATGACATGCCTGAACACTTTATACGTGTACTGTACATTATAGGTCATGTATGGAGTCATTTTCCATGCCTGTTCGAGAGAGAGAATGAGGTGAGTGTTCAATGCCAAATTTGTTTCAACACAAGGCCAAAATTTGGCTCTTTACGGGAACAAATCAATCTGAATTCGTTTGTTGAGCCACAATGCACAAACTAGCAATAGAGGTTTGATACAGATTATTGGAGAGACAGAGCATTCCAAACTTGAATCTTTTTTTAATAATATAGTAACATTACGAAGAACAGATTGTTTTGCTAATACCTGATTTTGGCTGATTTAATAGTATTCCGTGAGACATAACAAGCTGGAACAAGATGAAGCAAGAGAGCAAGCAAACATTGTCAAATAGAGGAAGCAAGACCTAAGCTACGAAGACATATATGAACATCCCCGGGTCCGCACTCGAGTCGGGATGACGACACCGTCGAGGAGCTTACGGCCCTCGGCGGGATGATAATCTCTAGCGTAGGTCTTAAGTGCTAGCCATGGGCATGACCAGGGCTCGAGACCTACATAGGAGATTATAGTCCTACGGCCGTGAGCCCCACTCGTCGAAGTCCACTGAAAGGGTTTCTTAGCAAGTTGTAGTGAAACAAGCAGAACTTGAGTCTCTCGAAGCACGACTCAGAAAAATGCTCCAACCTCGTCAAGGCGCAGCGAGGAGAGGGGAGTGGCTCTGCTGGTAACCTCCAACACCTAGAGAGCCAAACTTTTAAAATAGAAACTATGTAAGAGCCAAATTATTAAGCAATATAGCATGAGTCACATAAATTTTTAAGACAATAGACCTGGCGTTCACGCTGGATCCGGTGCTGGATGCTACTGCAAGTGTCACTCGAGAAGCGCCTCCGAGGGAGACATGCATTCCAAACGACACTTTCAAAGGGATGGGGATGAAGCCTGAAATAATTTTAGGGGGGCTGAAACAATGGAGATCTTGATTTGCAGGAAAAGATTTCATGGTGATTTTTTTTTTTTTTACTACAGTATTTCACCTTGATTACCGGTTTGTAGGTGGGCTTGAGCCTAGCTATCCCGGGTGCTTGCTCCGTCACTGGGGATGGGGTAACTCCAAGAAGGCGTTGGGCCCCGAACACAAAGAAAATTTGCTTTTCTTGCCACATTTTCTTCGACTTCCTGCCCATCCTTTTATAATCTCCCGTCTAGGTCTTTGTGGTTGTACAAGCTATAGCATGAGTCACACAAATATATAAGACAAAACAAAACTCTTTTTAGAGCCACTAAAAAACTTCAAAAAAAGGAAATTCATTTCAGAGATCTCAGGGTTGTTTAGCCAAGAAGATGTGCTTCTTTTGCTACATTTTCTTCGGTCTCCTTCTCAACCCAACACTAGCTAAAACACTAGAGATCAGAGCGGTCGTGTGATAACCCAAATAATTATAATAATTAATTAATATGTTTAACAAGTACGTAACTGAAGTAGCTTGTTTTAAGTTAACTAAGCACATATGGATTATTGTAATAAACAAAATCCGTGCCCATTAGTAATGACGAGGTAGACATGAGTGCTAAGAACCATTTATTTTGTTTACTTGGAAACTGCATGATCGACAAGAATCAAATTATGCCTATTATTAGAAGCTATATATGGATGGCCTAGAGTCTAGGGGGCTCAGCTACGGTGGTTGTTTGAACCGCATGCAGCCTGGATACGTGGGAGCAAGATAGGAAATTTGACGTGTGAGAAAATTTAACAAATAGATAAATATAATTCCATCCTTATCTTGACGTACGTGGCATGCATGTAACTTTTAGGACCGGCAGTTCAACCGGGCACGTGTCTCTCACTCATTCCCTACAAGGATGCACCGTACTAGAGTGTGCCTTGGCCGGTGACATGAGCAAGCCCAGCCGGTAGCTGCCACCTTCAAACCGGCTCCCAGGTACTATAAATAGGCGCCATGCATCATACGTCGATCAACGCATCGAGCAAGAGAGGTAGCAGTCAGGCGCTGCCATAGATAGACGTGCGTCTTGCTGCTCGAGGGGTAGTAAGAAACTAGTGATTTGTGCGCGCCCATGCGCGCGCCACTGGTCGTGCTTGTATCAGGCAATGGAACAACACTGATAGATAGTAAAGTGATAGACATTGCCTGCACCGTTCGAATACTGCATACAACAAAATTCATAATAGCAGAAGATGAGATATAGAACCTAAGAAAATTGGCATATAAGAAAGTTGGCATTTGCTTGAGAGGCTGCTCTGATCTCCAGGCAACATCTAACCCAAAGTACTACCCAATATTGCTAATAAAATTTTCATTTTGTTGGCATACATTTAACCCAACATGCTTATATGCAACACATCGGTTGGTTGTGACAAGGGAAAAAAATATGAACACTGGTAATGGCTGGTAATGGAGCTTCCATCTCTGATCAGACAAACTTCCAAGCTCCAGCATGCTAAAAGAAGGCATTTTTCCCAAACGAGAATCATAATGAACTGAAAGCTACATGATGTAGTGTTGAAAAAAAACAATCCAACTAAAAACCAAAGAAGACAAACATAGAAGAGCAATTATGATTGGAGCCGTTGAAGGTCTGTTCACACTAAAATCATGATTGTTCAGGTAGGTCACACTTAGTTATTGTATGTGTAGGATTCGGCTAGATTAGCCGAATTGACACGTAGATTGGGAGATTTGGAGGAGGAGGAAGGGGATGACGACGAGGTGGCGGCGCGGGGGCGGCGATGGAGGAGGGGCGGCGTGGCGGCGCCCTTGCGGGCGGCGCGGCGGCGTGGCGGCGCTGGTTGGGGGATTATGCGGCGCGCAGGTGTGAGGAGAGAGGAGGCCTAAAACCGAAAAGCTATAGATATGTTTTTATTTCTTGCTTGTCCCCTAGAGATTACATGTCTCTTGCTTATATAGCCCGACTAGTGGGACTTGTAATCTAAGCAATCTCTACAAGGTTTCCTTATAGATTGGAATACCTTTTACAAGCAATTTTCCTATTTTATTTATTTCCTAATAAGGGTCTCCCTTATAGATGAGATAGCCCCTTGCACACCAAAAACTACCTAAGATAATCCTAACTTGAAGACGGCGATCTCGAGTCGTGCGGGGGAGAGGGAAAGTGGCGGCGGCGGGGCCGCCTTCCCCCCGCGCGCGCCCCTTGGCCCCTCCTGGGCCGGGCGGCCGTCGTCGTTTGGCCCAATTAGCCACTTTCGTGGCGGCCCACGGATCACGACATTTCCCCACCGCTCGACGAGGCGGCGCATCCACGCGCCGCCCAACCCACCGTAGTATCGAAAGGCACGTCCATTGGGTCAGTGGTAAGGCTAGGCCTGAAGTAGAGGAGAAGAGAGCCGCTCTTGTCGTTGTTGTCGTTGCGTATGCCGGAGTCTTCGTCGGAAAGAAGAATTCTATGTGGAAGTTGCCAAGAAGGCGCGCCGAACTTGAAACACATCGGCGGCTGCACGAAGGGACGTTCCGCCGCATGCTAGGCGCATGACGGAGGCGTTGAGGGTGCCCGATAGCTCGAGCTTCGAAGAGTTCTTTGGTGGAGATGCGTAGGTGTAGGTTGACGGCACATTCACCTTTGCATTGAGTTGCCTGCAGTAGACATGTCGAACTGACGCAGGCGATGATGAGGTGAAGTCGAGGAGGCAGCCGTAGAGGAGATCACTGGGTGTGTTGACGGAAGGTCCCAGCTGCTTTTCCTTTGTCCATGGTGCACCAACCGTGATGTTGTCGACGCGGAAGAAGACTTCGCCGTTGTCGCCGAAGAGGATGGAAGTGGCACCCTCAATCCGCTCATCAGGGCACGCCTGGAGAAGAAGGATGCTGGCAGGGAAGGCCTCATCCTCCCGAGGGCGATTGGGGAGGTGGAAGCCCACTGCTACGCCGTGTAGTGGAACGTTCACCCCCAGCAGGAAGTTTTCGAGGAGCTCTGAAGCAGCAGGTATGTAATAGCGGTGAAAGTACCTCACGATGTCGTAGCGTAGACTCCACTCTGGCGAAGTTGAGCCCAACTCGATGGTGCTGGAGATGATTTCGAGCTCTTTGTTTGAAGTTGTGCCCACTTGCGCCCGCTCGCTGATCAGATTGGTTGGTGTCAGCCCTTCAATGTCTTCCATGGCAACATCAAGACGATGTTGTCCTGGCATGCGTTCACACAGGGCAACCGCTATATCACCGTCGAGGCCACCCAGATGCTTGTGGCGACCAGTCGCCTTGGTACCGGGTGATAGCATCCTTAATGGCGTCGTCGGGTTAAATCGCCGTTGTGGCGGGCGAGGTCGATGGCCTCCTCCAACGAATGAGGCTCAAGCCATTCGAGCTTGTTGCGGCCGTCTCGTGAAGGCCTTCCATGAAGAGTCCGACGCTGGCGCCGCCCCTCGAGTTCCATGCGTAGTGCATAGTCTCGAAGTCGTTGATGTAGTCGATCGCCTTGCCTCCCGGGAAGGCGGCACGCACGCCCCGAAGTGTCGAGGTAGCCGAGCGGACCGAAGTGGCGGCGAGGGCGTTGAGTGAACTCATCCCGGTTGATTGAGTTCATCTTGGACAGATCCATGAACCATACCGCAGCAATACCAATGAGGTGGAAGCGGCGTAACTCACGTAGTCGGTAGGGCGATCTCCTCTCAAATTTGGAAGAAAGTTCCGAATTTGCGCGGCCGGAGATCCGGATCGTCGGTGCGTCGGCCGCACTCCTTGATTTGCGAACGCCGCGGATTTAGCGAGGGGGATGAGGTGCCGCGGGTGGCACTGGGGCGCAGGGCGCCCGGGGAGGGACGGCGGTGCCGATTGGCACCGTCTACGCGGCATCCCCACGGTTCGCGGTGTCGCCTGTGGGGAGGAGAGAGCACCGTGCTACTGGTCGCCGAGGGTGATGTTGATGGCGGTTGAACGCCACTGACGCCATCATCTTCCTTCCGCTGATTATAGCGGTCGAGCCGTTGGCGGAATCGCGAGGAGGGGGCGGCGGCCAAGGCGGCGGTGGCGACCGCTTCTATGCCAGCTGGGCGCGATAGCGAGTGTCCTCCGACGTCGCCGTTAAATCGCGCGGGGGTCCTGGCGTGATGAAGACGCACTCCATCCGGGCGGCGAGTCTCGATGTCGTCGAAGCGGCGTTTCGATCCGGCGTAGTGGACGCCGAGGAGCTCCTTCAACGCCCGTTGAACTCCATGATCTCGGAAGCCATTGATGGTGGGTGGATCGTAGTGGTCTCTCGGATACCGTATCCGCCGATTCGCTAGATTAGGGCCGGAATTGACACGTAGGTTGGGAGATTTGGAGGGAGGAGGAAGGGGATGACGACGCAGGTGGCGGCGTGGGGGCGATGGAGGAGGGCGGCGATGGTGGGCGCGCTTTTGGGCGGCGCAGCGGGCAAATGGCTGGTTGGGGCGGGGGGCGGCGCGGAAAAAAAGTGCAGGGAGAGAGGAGGCCTAAAACCGAAAGCTATAGATATGTTTTTATTTCTTGCTTGTCCCCTAGAGATTACATGTCTCTTGCTTATATAGCCCGACTAGTGGGACTTGTAATCTAAGCAATCTCTACAAGGTTTTCTTTATAGATTGGAATACCTTTTACAAGCAATTTTTCTATTTTATTTATTTCCTAATAAGGGTCTCCCTTATAGATGAGATAGCCCCTTACACACCAAAAACTACCTAAGATAATCCTAACTTGAAGACCGGCGACCTCGAGTAAACGGGAGAGGAGTGGCGGCGGCGGTGGGGGCTTCTTCCTTTAGCGCCCCCCTTGGCCCCTCCCCGGCCGGCGGGCGTCGCGTTTGGCCCAATTAGCCACTTCGTGGCGGCCCATTCGGATCATGACAAGATGTAACATTTTTTCTCTACGTATAACTTCCAATAGAAACACATTATAAGGTCAAAAGACCATATCAACCAAATACAAATGATCTTGACATCCGGATTACGCATCTTGAGACTTTCCAACAATAGATACCGTACCATATGACTTATGTGCCTGTACGGATATATAGATGCCCACGTTAGCGTAAGTGGCCTAAAAAAATTTCAGTTCTTGTATATCAATTTGTAGAAAACAAGCAATGTATTATGATATCAGGTAGAATATAAACTTTAGTGTCCTTAGCACCGATGTTGTTATGAATTTCAGGTCATGTTTATGTTGTCATTATTTGAAACTGAACCCTATCAAACTTCATTATATTAGAGTGCAAGTGGCACAAGCTACAAGCTGAGAGGAAACTAAATAAGCTAAGTCATGTATTTAGTGACCATGCACCTATTTCATTTGAACTAAAACATGAAGGGTAGAAAAGCACCCATTATTTTCATAGCCCCCACCTAGGGACAGATCATTGGTAGGGCAATAGTGTTACATGCTAATGACAGATCATAAATAAAATTTGTAAATGAATTATTGCTTTTAGGTTATTAGGTATAGAGGAAACATGTCAACATGTTGGATTGCGTAGAGGAAATAAAAAATAAGCAAAGCGAGAAGCATATATGTTTAGACACGCAAGCACAAAGTACCCTAAGCAATTGCATGGTAACCCAAGGAGGTAATCATCCCTCGAACAAGGTACCATGAGCCCATGTCTCCTTCCATTCCCGCAATTGAAATGGTCGTATCGTTAGTGCTGAAAGTTAAAATATGTATCTCAAAAACAAAGTTTACCGATGGTCTGATATTATCAGTACAACCCAACATGGCAGTTCACCATATAAGGCTAAAAATGCTAAGTTACTATACTAAAAGTGAGTGCCTTGTATTAATTAACCAACACATTTTTTAGCCACAAATATGTAGCCTGGTAAAAGAACTAAATCTTTTTCTGCAGAGTAAAATGGAGAAAGTAGATACATGAACATCTTTTCAAAAGTGCAAACTCAAATATTGTTGGCCCCTTTTTAACCAATCAATTTCTTTAGCCATTAGAACCGACGAGGTGGTCATGAATATACATGGGCATGAACCATCCATGTCTGAGAGCATTCAGATCAAGATGATTGACACCAGTAAAGACCAACAATTGTAAGCAATCGATGGAAAACACACATGACCGGACACCACATGCCAAATCTAAACAAACAAGACACACGGAGCAAACTGAAAGCAAAGGGTGTACCAGCTCATCTCTCGATTCTTCTGGACTACAGGAATCGATTTCTTGAAAGAATCCTCTTCTCTTCCTTGAGCACCTTGCATCATAGTAAACGGAGGAATAAGCATCAGCAAAGCGAAATAGGAAAGGCCAAAATCCTCATGAACACAGAAGCTAAGAGAAGTAGAGAGGAAACATGCTCCATCCATCTCTGTCGTTTGGATCGGGCATGGCCCTTCCACTCTCCAACCATAGCACCACAAAAATCAAAACAAAGAAAAAGAAACAGAAAGCACACAGACAAATGCATCGAGAAAGAAATGTGGTCCAACCTTGCCGGAAGCACGCACGCTGGTTCCAGGTGGTGTTTTTCTCTACCAGATGCATCAAAAGGTTGCTGGCCGTTGTGTGTGTGCTGCTTCTACGCGCTCCCCTTGCCGAAGATGGCCCGCCCGCACCGGCTTAAGGGACTCTGTCCCCATTGTCCAGCCATCTATTATGTAGCTTCTTATAAGGTTGATCGAGCTTCCCTCGCTTCTAACAAAATATATGCGTAGCTACTGATTTGCGTGGATTCTCAATCAACCTTTATTTACCAGTAGTTAGGGATAAAAAAATCAACATTACTGACACCAATATTATACGTAATGGATTTTCCCTCGGTGCAAATTTAAAAGGTAGCATATTTTTTGGCAGTTGAGGCAACAAACACATGCAAAACTGAACATAGGTCCACATATATTTGGCAGCAGAGAGTAAGGTATGAAGTAAGGCCATACAGGATAATCTAAGACCACAGTAATATAAAGAGGGAATATATGGCCGCAAATATCACCAAATAACTTAAATATTGTTGTGAAAAAAGTTACTTAAATACAAGCTATAATGCAAACACCACATAGTTCAAGCTTCACAAAAACATGGACGAAAGTAAATGGACGTGTACATGGAGCCTGTCTATGAGTTTGCATATCAAGTCTTCTTTTGCAGATAGAATAAAAAAGGGAAAATAAAAGCAATAAACAAACACAATATAGGGAAACTATCACCGGCACGGCAACAATTTTTGAGGTATGGAATAGTTAACTAAGGCATATCTAATCATGATATGAGGCAACCTTGTATCTATATTTAAACCGAACAACTTTTCATATGTTCAGCGCAAAGGAAAAAAAATACCTTTTGGATGCATTCAGATGTAGGAACTAGAGCCTCGGTATATCCATGGGAGCATTTTCTTCCCGATTCTGATTTCCTAGGAATACACTTGGAAATGAATTTGATTAACTATTGTAGGACAATTAAGTTAATAACTTATTATACTCAGACAAGTAATGTAAACATTCGGTTGCAATAAGTTTTTCCTTTGGAATGTGATACACATTTGTAGTGTGATCAAGGAGAACTGATGAATAAAATTTACATTATTATCATTTAAGTGTGATGTTCTCCGATCCTAAGAGCACCTAATGCACCAACCAAAGTAGTTTATATACGTATTAATTAATTACCCCGCCGCATATACATTTTCGATATTTTCGTCGCCTCAATAAATGACCCTATTTTTAGGCGGCTAGATCTAAATCCACATCTAAAAATCAAGCCTAACATTAAAATTACATTGTGAACGGAAGTTCAAACGACCTGAGATGATTAAAAGGATCAAAAGGAAGTTGTAGATCTTGAAATGCTAAAAAAAAACTTTGGGGTCGACAACTTTTTCATTTAAAAATTTAAGCAACCTTGAATAGATAACGACCAAAACTAAAGTTATAGATCTTGAAAAGTTATAAAACCTAGTAGCTAATAACGTTTTTTGTTTGAACTCGTTTAGAGTCTCAAATATTCATTTCAAAATCATACGAAGATAAAATGGGGAGGACAAATATCCTAAATAGATATAAGTCCTATAGGTGGAGTGTAACACCCGACCCAATTTGGATGTGGCCCAGTAGTGGCCTATGTGTGCTGAGTGCACATGTTTAGTACCACCTTGCTAGTTTAGCAATGGTGGAGCCAACTTATATAAGCCTTTGCTTTCCAGCCATATCACCTTCAGGTTAACCCTTTATACGAAGCGAGGATGAAAGTGTAAGCAGCGTGCTATGTGTACGCGTGCACGCCCCTCGGAAGGGTTGTGCGGTGCGGCTTTGAAGGGTGGGGTGTCACAGGTGGTATCAAAGCCGACCTTCGCAGCCACGAGCGCGTGCAGGCTAGATGTGCGGACATGGGGTTCATTGCGCGTGTAGGCTATGCGAAGTGCACAACATGGTACATGTGAGGGGAGGTCCTGGTTAAGTTGGCGCTCGACGAGGACGTCGAGTCCTTTGAGGGAGGGTGTATGTAACACCCAACCCAATTTGGATGTGGCCTAGTAGTGTCCTATGAGTGCTGAGTGCACATGTTTAGTACCATCTTGCTAGTTTAGAAAGGGTGGAACCAACTTATCTCCTTTCTAGGGCCCTGGGCCACAACCATATCTCCTTTCTTTTGGTGTTTTCTGGTGTCTTCTAGAATGTTTTAGTCCACTTTTTGGGTTGAGTTGCCTCACGGTCAAGTCTTGTCATCATATGGGATGTAAACTCTTAGGTTTCTCATCGTTCTTATCTGTTCAGTCCCTGCAAAGTCATGGAATACCCAAACTCGTAGAAATATGTTAGTTAGACCCCTAGACTTATGTTGATGTTCATCCTAAGCCCTTATTTCATGTTTAGTTGGCTAATAATATTATGTTATAAGGCATACCAACAAGCTCCCCCAAGCTTACCTCTTGCTAGTCCCTAGCAAGACTTATTTTATTATATTAACTTCTTAGATCAGGAGTTGCTGCAACACTTTCACACCACAAGAGTACGCATGCTTTCAAACAAAATTTCTCTCCAGATAAGAATAAACTTTTCAACCTTTAACTTACCCATATTACCTTTTACCTTTGGGGCTAAATAACCTTTTCTTCGATCTTAGGCAATTGAAAGATAGAACAGTCAGGTCAAGCACTATATCTCAAACTCTTTTGTTCAACTGTCCTTCTGGAGTTTTTGCAAGTTTTCAAATAAAACTCAAAGTTCCTGGTGAAAGGTCCAAATGGCTAGAGGGGGGTGAATAGCCTATTAAAAATTCTTGCAACAACACTAAGCACCCGGATTAGTAAATAAGATGGCAAAGCTAATAAGCGGTGCTACAAGCTATCTAAGCAAGCCACAAGTCAATTCTAATGTTTCTAATTCACACAAAGGCTATGTCGCTAGATTACTCCTAGGTGAACAAGCAAGTCTAACTAGAACAACAACTAGGAGCTAAACAATTCTAGCAAGGTAAGCAACTAAACAACATAGGCAATTCTACACAAGTAAACTAGCAAATGTAATGCAAAGGAGCTAGAATACAATATCACCGTGGAGTGTAGAGGATGATGCCAATCACCGTGTACAATGAGAAATCTCCAACAAACTCAAGACAATAGACACGATGATCTTTCACCGAGGTTCACGTGCTTGCCGGCACGCTAAGTCCCCGTTGTGGCGACACACTCACTTGACGTATGCTAAGCTTAATGGCTGGTGCCAAATCCCCTATGGGAGCTCAAGCAAATGATCACAAGAGAGGGTCCAACAAGCCACGAGCAATCCACTAGTGCTCCTTTCGCGAATCTCCCACGGGGTAAGGAACGACCCATCACAATCACCACCGGTGTGGCCTCAAACAAGCTCCACTTGAGCTCAACACCGCCTCTTGCTCCAAGCCGCTAGGGAACCGGGCAAATTCCCAAGAGAAACAAGATCCCGCGGCTTCTCCAAGGATGAAGTGCCTCTAGATGCAAGACCAATCAAGCAATGCACTTCTATCACTCTCAATCTCACTAAAGATTCGAAGTTAGAGCTAGGGGATGAGTGGCGAGGAGTCACACAAGCTCACAAATGAGTTAGGCTGTTGAAATGTGCAAGAGAGGGGGAAATGAACCGGCCAAACTAGTATATATATACCCTAAGTCGAAAACTAGCCGTTGGTTCAAAACTGCCCCTGTAGACGCCTGCGCCGGACGCCAGCGCCGGGCAAATCCACGGCGCCCCGCCAAGCAGCAACGCCAGACGCGCCAGTGCGCGGTGTGGGGTCTCCTCGACACCCTTATGGACTGCGTACGGGCGCTCACCGGACGCGTGCGGCGGCGGCACGACAAATGCTGCGCCCGACGCCGGGCGCGCCCGGCGCCGCGTCCGTCGGGAGGGTCCTCGACACCCGGGACCGCGACCCGCGCACCGCCGGACGCGCCAGCGTGATGACTTAGCGTTGTCGGATTCCAATTCTACAGCGCCGGACGCCAGATCGATTTGACGTCGGCCGCGCCTCGCCGGACGCTCGGTCGCTCCATTTTGAACTTTTGCATGCGCGGCGCGGCGCGTCCGGCGCGATTCTGCTCTCCTCTTCATCGTGCGAACGACGTCTTTCCATCTTTCCAAGTTTTGCTTCTTGTCTTGAGTTGCCAACACTTTGAATGTGTCCCATGACCACAGGTGTTAGCATGTCGCGATTGGTTAGACAAGAACGAAGTTAGTGCTCTCAATCCTAAATGCATATGCAAGTCAATTGGACCTAGAAGCACTTCACCAAAGGATTGTCGCGGCATCCCCTCTTGATAGTCGGCTATCTATCCTTTAATGTGATCACACGCTCTATTGTGTCTTGATCACCGAAAGGAAAACCCGATCAAGATACCTTTGCCTTGATCTCCCGGGTTCCTCTTAAGCCGATCACCGAGCTTGACGATCCATCATGTCCACCATCATCGTCCATGTTCATGATCATCATGCTCCTTGTCATCCACCTAATCCTATCTCAAGTCATACACTTAGAGCAAAGGATTAGTCCACAAGTGTGTCATCAATTTCCAAAACCAAACATGAGATTTCACCTGGTATGACTCTCTCTAGTCTATCATTTATGGTATTTGTGGATCCTCTCTAAGGCAATAAGGTTGTTTTGCCTTTCTCTCATGATATGTGGTATTTTTGGCTAAGGCAGTAGCACACTATGCCTTCTTCCCTCTCACCCTATATCTAAGGCTTATATCTGGAGCTCATAGGTGGGAGAAACTAAATCTACTTACTAAGCATATATTGTAAATTCAAGCAATGGATCCAAAGTCACGAGTCACACTGATCAAGTGGTGCATGTGTATGGTGGATAGAATATGGTAGGGAATATAGTAAGGTGTATGGAATGAATTAGGGGAAAGCCTAATTCTACTTTTGCTCCTTGAGGAATCATCTCTCTTTGGAATCTGGAAATTTTGTGAGAACTTGGGTTGCATCTCTTTCTTTCTTTATTTTTCTTTTATGGAGACGTGAGCATCTAAGTACCCATTGTTTTCAGCGGACACTTGTCCATTTTTTTTAACTCTCCTTTATTCTTTTTTTTTTTAATCTACAACCCAAATCTCTTTTGCAATAACTTTTGAGAGAGAGACAGAAGTAATGGAGCTTTTATAAGATATTGGCTAGAAATGAATGAGTGGATGGGTATAGGGGATATTTTTGGTTGCTCTCTCCCAAGATAGGAGTAGAACATTTTTTGTGGCTATAGTGAATGGATAGTGGTGCATATATAATGGGTATATATATGATGGATGCGTACTTCTAGGGTGGAAATAGCATATAAGTGAATGAAGTCGAGTGGAGTGGAGTGTAGCAAGATGGAATGAGGTGGAGTGTACATGATCAGTATGACAAGTTTCTATGGGTCACAAAGATTGAACAAACTCAATGCAAAGTAAGCAGCCTATATATATCTCAAAGGGTTTTTCTAATCTAGGGAGCATGTATATATGGTTGTGATAGGAGGTTCAACACTCTATCACACAGGCATGTGCATTTTAAATTTTCAAAATAAATCTCCAGAAATCTAGTGTCACTAGGAGTAAGATCAATAGCAGCTCATACTATCTTATATCATATCCGTCAATTACCTAGACTTTAGAGCAAGCAATTTACAACCCACAGGTTTCAAGTTTAGAGTAAATCTCAAGTCAAAGCAGTCTTGCATTTGGAACTTAAGAGAAATTAAGCTTGAAAGCTAGGTACTAGAAAAGAATTACGGCGGAGCAACTATTCATCATCTCCATGTTGGCAAATTTTATGGTTCATTTTAGTTGAGCAAAGCAAACTGGTGTACACTCTCTCTTGACCATTTTATTCTAACACTATAGCAAAAGACTCTTTAAACGACTAGACTTTATAAAACTAGACTCTTAGCAAACTCTATAGCAAACCAAATATTTAGGTAATAAAATTAATACTATAATATAGATAGACATACTTATCGGGATAATCGGGGGTGCACTCCCCCAAGCTGGATTGGAGTGTAGTTGTCAATGATGTAGAAGTTGAGGTAGATGACGACAATGGTGGAGCCTAACATGTCTCTCCTCCTTTTCAAAATTCCTGCTAAACTCAAATAGACAACAAAGCTAGTGGAACTTGATTAAACATTAGGGGTTAACCACATTGCTTTAAGTTGTCTGGGATATATATATATTTTGTTTTATTTTCATTTTTATATGCAAGAAAATATAAAGTACTTATGCATCTTTATTTTAATTTTTTAGGCCACCACAACAAATAGCTTAGAGGGTGTTTAAGCCTCAGAGTTACTAGCATGGGGCTTTAAGATTTTCACAAAACAAAGCACAAAAAATATTTTTGTTGTTTTCAAATGCAGATATAAGATGCTAAAAGATAAATATGCGGGAATTTTAAATATGGATAACTACTGAGTTACCTTTCAGCAAGGGTTTGGCGATTAGAGTCGTCCGAACAGGACTTCTAGTTCTGCTCTTTACTCCCATGGTATATCAGTTGTCACAATCGGTGGCACTGATGATTCTATTGTCTCTTCTGATGATGATCTGGGAGATGTCTTCTTCTTTTCTCCACTTAACCTTAGCTGGTGGACTCTTCTCTGGAGTGGTTGATTCTTCTTTCTCCATGGATGGTTCATGTGTAGAGGACTTAACCTCTTCACTTACCTTTTCATCTCCTGAGTCTTTAATCCACTGTCTCCTTTGGCGGCGACAAGCTGACCTGCTTTTCTTGGGTTTCTCATAATTATTATAACTATTAAAGCACATACGTACCTTTTCGGTAGGAAATTGGAAATGATTCTTTGCTGTATGGATGTAGATGATGGCGTGTGTAGTGTTGAGGAACGGTCTCCCCCGCACTATTGGAGGATCTTGATCTTCCCCCATGTCCATGACTATAAAGTTGGTAAGGATATAGTGATCCATGATTTTGACTGGTACATCTTTAGCAATTCCTTCTGGAACCCGATATGATTGGTCTGTCATCTGCAGCTGCACAAATGTTTGTTGCAAGGGCAATTTTCCAAATAATAATTCATATGTTACCTTTGCCATCAAGTTGATGCTGGACCCCGTATCGCAAAATGTATTGTTGAAAGTTGAATAATTAATAGAGCATGCGATGGTAGGATTACCTGGATCATCTTGTTTGCGAAGCATTGGTGATGGAAGTAAATGGTCATTCTCAGAACTTACCTTATTAACCACCATTACCTTTGTAGGCTGCGCCTTCTTGTATCTATTCTAGTTCTTCCTTCTATTCTTTGAAGGTCTCGATCTTTGGTTCTGGCAGATATGAGTAAGACCATTGTGGGTGAGCAGGAGAGGTATGTGTCTTGTTCTTGAAGTTGAATTTCTCCTTTCTCCCTCTAATGTTGAAACAAATCTTCGCACTGTCGGCGTAGATGGTAGCTTTAGCTGAGCTCAGGAATGGTCGACCAAGTATGATCGTTGATCTTTCGCTTCCTCCTCTTTCCACGCATTGCGAAGTTTTGCCGGTGCACGCTAAAGAGCCTCTAATTCCCACACACACACATCTTCAAGTATCCCCTTGGGATAGCATAGTGACTGATCCGCCGGTTGGAAGCACATGGTTGGTTGTATTTGTAACACCCGGTTTTAAGAACAAAACCAGATGATGCTATATGTGAGCCCTGGAAGTCAAATCTCACATATAGTTTACAAATAATTGATAGTATCAATTCACAATGCTTAAATATAATGAACATAATATAAAAACAAATAACCTCAGCTAGCAGATAGCGGAAATACTCTTCAATCTTCTGGTGTAGGCACCACAGAGACCGACTGACTGGTTGATCACAAGCCTAACTTCTTCCTGAAGTGTGGGGGAATAGCAAGAGTGAGTCCATGTCGAACTCAGCAAATATAGCAAGGCAATATCTACCCAAAACCCATGATCACTATAACATAATAATGTAGAGCAAAAAGATAAACTATGAACTATTAAACAAGCATAGGTCATCGTCTTTAATGCAAAAGTTTCAAGGCCGTTCATGACCGCGAACACGGCTGACATGTCAGTTTAATTAACTCTATGCAGAGGTGTACACTTTCACTACGGGTCATGGTTCCCACCAGAATAGGTTCGCGACTCCCTAAACAAATGAAAACCATATAAAGTCGTTCAAAGGCCCTCCCTAAAAAAATATTAAGTGGCCAATGAGCTACAACCCCGTTTCTCCCAATTACGGCAAACCACCAACAAAGTTAGGTAAAACCCTTGAACAACTAGAGCCGAGCCATGTAGCCCCCCATAGCTGTATTGTATATCCCGGATTATCACTTGCAGACAAGTCCACATGTTGCTAATTGTCATGTTTAAAGTTCATTGCATAAACATCATTCAAGTCATATGATCATAGTTTAAAGCTAGCATATCCCAAAACTATACTTGCCTTATTTAGATATCCTTCTTCAAGTCCAAAGCTTTCCAAAAAACACCTTCTTGATCAACAACTTCCTCTAGATCACAATCTTCTTCGCGATTAACAACATAAAGCTCACCGATCTACTTGATTCCAATCAGCAACAGACAAGCATTTGGATCCAATCATGCATGGCAAACAAGGCTACAATTAGAACAGTACGCCAATAGTGGAAAAACAGTTTAAAAAGTACATAAAACTATTCTACACGTCACCACGATCACACAGACGTCAAGATCACCGAAATCGGAGCTAGAACGACGAAGATACACATTTTGCAAGTTTTGTGTGAATAAAATATAAATTAAATATGATCACGAAATTTAAAAGTTTGAAAACCTACTAAACAGTACCGTAAACACCTAGGTTACAGAATTACGAATCCAACGAAATTTAAATGGGTCAATTTGGATTTAAAATGAGTAAGATATGAAGATTCGAAACTGAGTGGCAGTTCTGTAAATAATCTGATTTTGAAATAAAAAAATAAATCAAATCTGATTTTGATTGCTGGATAGTCTACGAGCTATATACTGGAGGAGCTAGCAAAATTCTGATGAAGGAAAACAATGGATGGATTTTGATGATTGGATGGATATGAGTATTTTCCTTGTATTTCTAGATTTACTTTTGTAAAGGAAAACGGCAAGGAAATCAAATGATGTCATCGTGATGTCATGGAAGCTAAGAACGATGTCATCAAGCTAAGCAACCGGATGAGCCAGCAAGGCACGTAAAGCATGCATGCACCATGCAGTCAGATGAACACTGACGTACGATGATCAGTATTGGCATGTATAGATGTATGGACAAGAGTGCGTACCGTGTAGCTGGACAGCAAAATTTGTGACATGATGAGAACGCAACGAATCGGCATCAATCAGTGATGGATAGGTCAGGCGGCAGATGAAGCTGGCTTCTTCACTGCCTTAGGCAGGGCAGCAAGGCCATAGCGACCAGGAAAAACCAAGACAGCCGGGTCATGTTGGAAAGCAACGCCGTGTACATGAACGGCAACAGAGATCAGCTGCAGATGGCGTTGTCCGGCCTGCTCTCCAGCGATGCATCAGCAACCTGACGCACAAGGATAAAGGCACCAATAGATAGAGCTATGAGGACTTGATGATAGAGAGTCACAGCCAGGCGAGAGATGACCTGAACATTCATGCACAATGTACTGCGTACGTTGTCTCCTCGTCGGCAGATCGGCGGAATTAGGGCTCCGCGCGGCCCTGCTGCTGTGCTTGGGATGAGGCAGCGGCTTGTTCTAGGGCTGGGGTAGAACGTCACGTCGCCAAGGCTCAGGTTTATATAGCCCGGGACTCGTGCGGATTTTAGAAGGCGACCCCGTTGTTCCCGGGATTGCGTGCGACGGCCAGTAGAGTCGGGATCGAGTCCGACTCGATGGAGAAAGAAACGGCGCTGACCCTGACCAAAGGGTCCGGTCGACAGCCAGTGCAGGGTGAAGGCGAAAGCTTACCGAGTTGGTCACTGGGCCTGAGCGATAGAGATGGCCGCACGGGCCAGATGTTCTGACGGGCCAACGTGAAAGAGCAGAGAGAAAAAAAGAAATACTTTTCTTTTATTAAACCAGATTTTCAAATGAGTTTTCAAATCATTTCAAAAACATTTTAAATCATTTTGACTTGGTAAGAAAAGCCACTCATCACAAGAAATCAAATGCAGCAGCATGTATGCTCAAACATGTTTCTATGATAAATTTTAATTCAATGAAAAATATTATTTTCCTATTATTTTATGAGCACACAAATACATAAATAAATCATTTTATTCTATTTTCAAAAGAGACAAAATTTGGGGTGTTACAAAAAGTGGTTCACCATGAATTTTCTCATATACTACCTTAGGCATGATGTTCACGCTTGAGCCTAAGTCACATAGAGCATTGAAGGTGTGCGGTCCTATCTAGATGGTGATAACTGGCCTTCCTGGATCTTTCTTCTTGGGTGGCATAGAGTCATCTAACCAGTTGCTTCCTGAGGTCTCTCTATAGTAGTGACCTGCATTTAAAGATATCGACAAGATTTGCGATTCTAATTCTTCCGGCTGGTGCGGAATCTTTACAGTGTGGTTAGTGGAACAAAAGTTGCTAACGAGAAATCTGAGATTCTATCATCTTATTAAAGCTATGCTGATTTTTAATTGATGAAGAAAAACTTTCCATTCTAGTATTGATAATGACTTATTTCCTTTAGGGACGGGGGCAGTCCCTTTATTCTATAGGGCAGAGCATCATCCTGGACTCTCGAATGAAACCGATCTTAGTCAATTGCGTAGATGCAAACCCTAAGGCAGTGGAGAACCAACATAGTAAGGCGATAGCTGATAGGTGGGGTGTCCCTAGTGGTCGTTCCCTCTTAGCTTCGTTGTGATGTTCTATTGTATCCTCTATAATTTTCTAGAGTTAGTGCCCTTGCGGGTTATTCTCTTTAACCTCACATGTGGGTCTTCTTTTGCTCTTTTCCTGATTACTCCTGTAGAAACACAGATTCAAATAAACCTACGCGATTCTGTTAGTTTAACCCCTAAACCTATGTTGTTGAGTGATTTAATCCCTTATTCATATTTTGACCCAACAATAACAAAGTAGCATGTACATCCATGAATGGGTGATTGGGTTGGTACGACAATCAATGCTAACCGGTCTAACTCTAACCATATTGGCGTGAGCCTACCAAAGTAATAAAAAATAAATGCACCGTATCTATTTTGTGTAGTACCACAATAGCCTTCACCCACGCCACATACAACTTGTTGTCGTCGGAGCTACCAAAGTACTAAAAATAAATGAATCATATCCTATAGTCTACTAATCCATAGTCCCTATCAATCGCAAAAGATTCTTTACATTAATTTTTGTTCCGTGGCTAGTATTTTACTGTTGGTTTGTTCAATGATTTATAAGAATTTATGTTTTAGTATGAATCTAACTTTCTAGGCGGTAAAGGATTCCTTGGCATTAATTTGTGATGAGACCCGCTCCATCCAATGCTATAAATAGAAGCATGTAGTGCGTTGTAGGCTCAGCGAGTTCTAAGAGAAACCATTGTAGACCTGGAAACATTAACATAATCATGATGAATGCAAAAGTAATCCTTCAACTCATGGTATTTTCCTTAGTTTTCACCATGCTTGTGACACATCAAGCTTGGGGTGAGGAGGATTGTTACGAAGATAAAAAGAAGTTTTGAGCAAATGTAAGGATTCGATCAGCCTTGTTGGCCATTATGTCCAACCAAGCACCGAATGTTGTGCAACTGTGCGTAAATCTAATATGGCCTGCATTTGTCGTAACCTTTCCGCCGACGAGCAGCTGAGAGTATTAAGTGTTTCCAGACTAATACGTGTATCACGAGAATGCCACAATCCAGTTGCAGTTGGAAGCAAATGCGGAGGTATTTACTAAATGCCATTTATTTTGCTAAGAAATATTTTAGACATATTTCTTATTTATGCAGTATTCATAAGTAACAAATTAAGAATTTTTCCTTGATAATAATGTGATGCAAATTTTATTTTTATCAGCTTTCGAGGTTCAACCACCATATAAGGCCAACCATGAGGGTATGTCAAGGCAACCGATACCCTAGGAAGAACCATGAAGACGAGGAATAACTATCTACACTCAGATCCCTCTTATATGTCATGTAATCAATCAAGGAGAACTGATGAATAAAATTTAGATTATTATTATTCAAGTGTGATGTTATCTGATCCTAAGAGCACCTAATGCACGAACCAAGGTAGTTTCTATACATATTAATTACCCTGCCGCATATACATTTCTGATATTTTTTTTTGTTGCCTCTACAAATGACCCTATTTGTAGGCGGCTAGATCTAAAGCCACATCGAAAAATGAAGCTTAACAATAAAATTACATTATGAACGAAGTTTCAAACGACCTCAGATGAATAAAAGGATCAAAAGGAGGTTGTAGATCTTGAAAAGTGAAAAAAAAACTTTGTGGTCGGCAACTTTTTTATTTAAAATAATGTATTTAGGAAAAATTACATTTGAATTTCCAACATTTGAAATTCAAAAATCAAAGTAACCTTGAATAGATAATGACCAAAACTAAAGTTATAGATCTTGAGAAGTTATAAAACTTACTAGCTAATAACTTTTTTTTTGTTTGAATTCGTTTAGAGTCTCAAATACTCATTTCAAAATCGTACGAAGATAAAATGGGGAGGACAAATATCCTAAATAGATATAAGTCCTATAGTAGTTAGGGGAAAAACATGCAAGGGGCCGATGTCGAAGGTTCTAGAGGTAGTGGAAACAAAGTGTGTGCATTAGGCCTAGTTTAGAATTTGGCCATGGTGGCCCTACGTGCATGTTATATAGATATTGTCAGTTTCAGTCCCACCTTGCTTGTTAAAGGTGGGTTAGATTAACATATAAGGCTTATAGAATCCATCCTACCATCCAAGGATAATTCTTTTATGTGAAGTGAGGGTGTTGACGGTCGTTAACTACGTATTTTATACCGTCAACATTATATAAAACTACCAAAACACAATAGTAAAGGGGCTTTGAGCTAACCATTTCGATAAGTTTTGGTACTTCACTTGTTTTGCGAGGGCAATGTTGGAAACATATACATTTTGTGCCAAAAGCAAAGGAAAACGTATATATGAAATAACAAGGTCCTAAATGGACATTAGCAAAGCATGGAGAAGAGAGGAGAAAAGCCCATAAACATGAAAATCAATATCCAAACACAAACTCAAGAGGTCGAGGCCCAAATCCAACATGAAATGATAACAAGGACATGGGTTTAGTAGTTTGGGCATAACTTTCTCATATGAAATCTGATTTCAGCGAGCCACCAATCGAAATGAAGCTTATTCCGAGCAATACCAATGAGGTGGAAAGCGCCGTAACTCACGTCGGTGGGCGATCTCCTCATTAAAATTTGGAAGAAAAGTTTGGGCGGCCGAGGAGATCTGGATCGTCGGTGCCGTCGTACTCCTTGATTTACGGCGTGATGCGGGGATGAGGTGCCGCGGTGGCACTGATGTAGGGGCGCCCAGGTGGCGCGCTGGGGACGGGCGAGGGTGCCGCGATTGGCACCGTCTCGCGGGGCATCCCGCACGGTTGTTGCGGTGTCGGTGGAGAGGAGCAGCCGGTCTTCTGCCGGGTCGCCGAGGGTGATGTTGATGGCGGCCGGAACGTCACCGACGCCATCATCTTCCTCCGGTTGGAGGATAGCAGGCCGAGCCGCCGACGGAATCCGCGGCGGGGAGGGGGGCGGCCAAGGCGGCGGCGCGGGCGGCTACCTCCTATGCCCGCCGGGCGGCAGCCGCTGAGCCGTCCTCCGACGCCGTCGCCCAGACGTGCGGGGTCCTTGACGTGATGAAGACGCGCTCCATCCGGCGGCGAAGTCTCGACGGCGTTCGATCCGAGCGCAGTGGGCGCCGAGGAGCTCCTTCAACGCCCGTTGAACTCCATGATCTCGGAAGCCATTGATGGTGGGTGGATCGTAGTGGTCTCGTTACCGCCGATTCGCTAGATTAGGCCGGAATTGACACGAGATTGGGAGATTTGGAGGAGGAGGAAGGGGATGACGACGAGGTGGCGGCGTGGGGGCGATGGAGGAGGGCGGTGGCGTGGCGCCCTTGCGGTCGCGGCGGCGCCGGTAGCGGGTTGGGGGCGGCGGGGCGCGGGCGCAGTGCAGGGAGAGGGAGGCCTAAAACCGAAAAAGCTATAGATATGTTTTTATTTCTTGCTTGTCCCCTAGAGATTACATGTCTCTTGCTTATATAGCCCGACTAGTGGGACTTGTAATCTAAGCAATCTCTACAAGGTTTCCTTATAGATTGGAATACCTTTTACAAGCAATTTTTCTATTTTATTTATTTCCTAATAAGGGTCTCCCTTATAGATGAGATAGCCCCTTACACACCAAAAACTACCTAAGATAATCCTAACTTGAAGACGAAGCGACCTCGGAGTCGTACGGGAGAGGGAAAGTGGCGGCGGCAGGGGCCGGCCTTCCCCCCTGCGCGCGCCCCCCTTGGCCCCTCTGGGGCCGACGGCCGTCGCGTTTGGCCCAATTAGCCACTTTCGTGGCGGCCCAATTCTGGATCATGATAGTATGTAACATTTTTTTTTCTCTACCTATAACTTCCAATAGAAACACATTATAAGGTCAAAAGACCATATCAACCAAATACAAATGATCTTGACATCCGGATTACGCATCTTCGAGACTTTCCAACAATAGATCTTGTACCATATGACTTATGTGCCTGTACATTCGGATATATAGATGCCCACGTTAGCGTAGTGGCCTAAAAAATTTCAGTTCTTGTATATCAATTTGTAGAAAACAGGCAATGTATTATGATATCGGGTAGAATATAAACTTTAGTGTCCTTAGCACCGGTGTTGTTATGAATTTCAGGTCATGTTTATGTTGTCATTATTTGAAACTGAACCCTATCAAACTTCATTATATTAGAGTGCAAGTGGCACAAGCTACAAGCTGAGAGGAAACTAAATAAGCTAAGTCATGTATTTAGTGACCATGCAGACCTATTTTGCTGAACTAAAACATGAAGGGTAGAAAAGCACTGATTATTTTCATAGCCCCCACCTAGGACAGATCATTGGTAGGGCAATAGTGTTACATGCTAATGACAGATCATAAATAAAATTTGTAAATGAATTATTGCTTTAGGTTATTAGGTATAGAGGAAACATGTCAACATGTTGGATTGCGTAGAGGAAATAAAAATAAGCGCGAGAAGCATATATGTTTAGACACGCAAGCACAAAGTACCCTAAGCAATTGCATGGTAACCCAAGGAGGTAATCATCCCTCGAGAACAAGGTACCATGAGCCCATGTCTCCTTCCATTCACGCAATTGAAATGGTCGTATCGGTTAGTGCTGAAAGTTAAAATATGTATCTCAAAAACAAAGTTTACCGATGGTCCGATATTATTATCGGTACAACCCAACATGGCAGTTCACCATATAAGGCTAAAAATGCTAAGTTACTATACTAAAAGTGAGTGCCTTGTATTAATTAACCAACACATTTTTAGCCACAAATATGTAGCCCGGTAAAAGAACTAAATCTTTTTTCAAGCAGAGTAAAATGGAGAAAGTAGATACATGAACATCTTTTCAAAAGTGCAAACTCAAATATTGTTGGCCCCCTTTTTAACCAATCAATTTCTTTAGCCATTAGAACCGACGAGGTGGTCATGAATATACATGGGCATGAACCATCCATGTACGAGCATTCAGATCAAGATGATTCGACACTGTAAAGACCAACAATTGTAAGCAATCCGATGGAAAACACACATGACCAGGACACCACATGCCAAATCTAAACAAACAAGACACACGGAGCAAAGCGAAAGCAAAGGGTGTACCAGCTCATCTCGATTCTTCGGACTACGGGAATCGATTTCTTGAAAGAATCCTCTTCTCTTCCTTGAGCACCTTGCATCATAGTAAACGGAGGAATAAGCATCGGCAAAGCGAAATAGGAAAGGCCAAAATCCTCATGAACACGAAGCTAAGAGAAGTAGAGAGGAAACATGCTCCATCCATCTCGTCTTTTGGATCGGGCATGGCCCTTCCACTCTCCAACCATAGCACCACAAAAATCAAAACGAAGAAAAAGAAACGAAAGCACCGCAGACGGATGCATCGAGAAAGAAATGTGGTCCAACCTTGCCAGGGCACGCACGCCGGTTCCGGTGGTGTTTTTTCTCTACCGGATGCATCAAAAGGTTCTTGGCCGTTGTGTGTGTGCTGCTTCTACGCGCTCCCCTTGCCGAAGATGGCCCGCCCCAAGACCGGCTTAAGGGACTCTGTCCCCATTGTCCAGCCATCTATTATGTAGCTTCTTATAAGGTTGTGAGCTTCCCGCTTCTAACAAAATATATGCGTAGCTACTGATTTTGCAGGATTCTCAATCAACCTTTATTTACCTGTAGTTAGGGATAAAAAAAAATCAACATTACCGACACCAATATTATACGTAATGGATTTTCCCTCGATTGCAAATTTAAAAGGTAGCATATTTTTTTGCGCAGAGTGAGGCAACAAACACATGCAACTGAACATAGGTCCACATATATTTGGCAGCAGAGAGTAAGGTATGAAGTAAGGACATACAGGATAATCTAAGACCACAGTAATATAAAGAGGGAATATATGGCCACAAATATCACCAAATAACTTAAAAATTGTTGTGAAAAAAAAGTTACTTAAATACAAGCTATAATGCAAACACCACATAGTTCAAGCTTCACAAAAACATGGACGAAAGTAAATGGACGTGTACATGGAGCCTGTCTATGAGTTTGCATATCAAGTCTTCTTTTTTGAGATAGAATAAAAAGGGAAAATAAAAGCAATAAACAAACACAATATAGGGAAACTATCACCGGTATGCGGCAACAATTTTTTGAGGTATGGAATAGTTAACTAAGGCATATCTAATCATGATTTGAGGCAACCTTGTATCTATATTTAAACTGAACAACTTTTCATATGTTTGAAATCGCAAAGGGAAAAAAATACCTTTTGGATGCATTCAGATGTAGGAACTAGAGCCTCGGGTATATCCATGGGAGCATTTTCTTCCCGATTTCGATTTCCTAGGAATACACTTTGGAAATGAATTTGATTAACTATTGTAGGACAATTAAGTTAATAACTTATTATACTCGCAGACAAGTAATGTAAACATTCGGTTGCAATAAGTTTTTCCTTTGGAATGTGATACACATTTGTAGTGTGATCAAATTACATATGTTATCCCAAGATTAATGAGGCATACAATACAAGGAACCCAAAGACAAATTGGAACTACGCCTATGTTCGCATTGATGCAACAATCATATTAACATTCAGAGATAAAAGTCTAGGGATGATGAAATTGGCATGACATAACCGTAGTAGTTATTTGGGCTGCAAAATAGACACCCAAAAATGTAATGATGTGCGATGAACCTTACGAGAAAGTGAAACATGCATAATAGGCTATATGTATGTATGTAGAAAAAAAAATAAAACCAAGTACAAAAGTATAAGATTCATTGAGGCAATATTTTCCATGCACAATATGAGGATGCTAAAAATGATTTCAAAGGAATCTAACTTAAAATGTGTATTTAACATATGACACCTGTACTCAGTAACAAAAAAAACAAAAATCAATTGATACAAATGAGAGGTACCCTGCTCCATTAGTGTGGAGAATTCTGAACCTACTTGACTATCTGTTTTCCGAGAGCAAGAAACAACACTATTAAGCATTCATACATGCGCAACAAGAAATTAACACTATGAAAGACATTTACCTCTCGAGATGAAAATTTCGTGATGCCGGCTAGAACTTTCACATAGCTTCTTTTGAGTCTCTCTTGAGAAAAATCGAGAACCAACCTTATCTTAGCATTGGCAAAAGAATCGTACCAAATCTTGCTAATTTGAGGTACATAAGGTAGAAAGACACCGACATTACAGAATCTAGGAATTTTATTTGCCTCGTAAAATAGACCAAGGCGTCACAGAGTGAAGAAAGCGGAGTCTAGGGTTTCTTTGTACCTAGGGTTTCACGAACCGGAGGATTGCACGCGCCTACGGCTCGTGTGATGAGGCACCGAGGAGGTCGCACGAGTCTAGAGGAGAGGGAGGAGGTCGTCGGGCCCCACCTGCGCCTGCGCCGCCGCAGCCGGTGCCACCACCTCACGCCACCGCCGCCCTCGCGAGGGAAGAGTGGGAAGTAGAGGATGAGGATCAGCGGGAGGAGGAGGAGGAGGAGGAGGAGGAGGAGGAGGAGGAGGGAGGGCCGCCAAGGTAGGGAGAGGCGGAGGTGGATGCGGAGGCGGGGGGCGGGAACCGCGGGCGGCGCATCGGGAGAGACGAGAGAGAGAGACGGGAAAGGGAGAGAAGGTTCCGTTCTTTTTTTTTACGGAAAGGAAGGGGAGGGCTATATATATCTGGGCCTACAGTAGTAGGTAGCAGATCCGAGCGTCCAAGTAAAGATCAGACGGTAAAAAAAAAATTTACTACCGTGGACACCCTGGTCGCGCGTTTGCTCCACAGCCAATTTACTCTTTAAATTTTAGAAGGTTGTCGCGATCATTTTAGTGGTGTAGTGATACAGGCAAGCGAGCTATGCTTATAGCGCTACCTGCACTTTTTATTATAAATGTTCTATTTTAATGTCTTGCGTTCTATTTACCTTGCCTTACTTTCCGCGTGCGTTCTACTTTCCAGCAGTGGTGTTGTTTTATATTCCGCGTGCATTTTACTTTCAAGCAGTGGTGTTGTTTTTATATTCCGCATGCGTTCTACTTTCCAGCAGCGATGTTGTTTTATATTCCGCGTGCGTTCTACTTTCAAGCAGTGGTGTTGTTTTTATATTCCACGTGCGTTTTACTTTCAAGCAGTGGTGTTGTTTTATTTTTCGCATGCGTTTTACTTTCAAGCAGTGGGGTTGTCTTTATATTCCGCGTGCGTTTTACATTGGTGTTTTCTTTACATTCAACGCCCTACTTTTTGTATCATTTATATTTTGCTATTTACGTGCTTGTGATGCTTAAAATTTTCATGCACTCCGATTTTATGTTGTTATGCTGCCAAATTTCTTTTAAAAACTGGTGACACGGCGGCAACCATATTGTATCGGTCACGGTTCAGGAATGGGACTGACTGAGTTCTCCATTGGGGATAGCTCTTGTTCTGAATAGGGTACTCAGTGATGGATCCGTAGGAGCCACCAAGTGCTAGTAGGTCAAGAGGTATATTTCTCGGAGGACATAAGGACTCTGCTCTCTAGACTATTATGTTCTAGCAGAGGCCGTTGATGTCTAGGTACCCCTCTATAGAGTGTAAAAGTGTGAAATTTCATCCCCTGTGACTCCGGGTTGGGAAGCTTGCGGTCATCATAGCACCAGTTAAACTTATGCATATGAGAATACTTGTTTTATTCATGCGCTTTTATGGCTTATTTCATTAGCTTGTTTGCTGAGTATGACTTTCATACTCATCCTTGCGATTTTTCTCCCTTTGCAGCAGCTGAGTGATGGAACGATGAAGCGGGAATGGGAACAAGTAGTCTTTAGGAATACTTTATTGTAGTTAGCTTGTAAAAAAAAAAAGTTGTTTTATTATAGTTATTAAAGACCCAAAATATACTAGTAGATGAGCTCGTGGTATATGTGTTGGCCCACTCTTGTAAAATTCTTGTGAGATATCAATAAAGAAAAAAAAGTTGTAATCTACATCTGGTCTCCCTTTTATTCATTTAGCCTTACAGGGTTATGAATTAATTTTCATAACCGTGTGGCGGCTGTTGCGTCCAGGCTTGTTGTTGGGGCGTGACAGGTCGAGACTTCAGAGACTACATGAAGTAGAGATTTGAACAGTCGGGACTCGATCCAGATCTGCAACCACCAAAAAAAAGAAAAATCTTATGTATTTGTTGTTTCAAAAACCACATGAAAAACCATATCTAGCTGCATGGATGTGATAAAGAGGTGCACCTGCCCAGGATTGATACGAAGGCGAGGCAAACCCCTGTGTCGGACCGCTCTCTACTCTTGTTTGGTTGAGATGAGTTTGGAAAGTTAAGACAAAGAAGAGGTGAGAAGAGTACTATATAACTAGTAGGTGTAGTATGGGAGAAGAAGGGACACATGTCTATAACTTGACTGTATTACAGTCATCTATCGTTCACACGAGTCTATATATTACTAATGGTTTACAGACGGTTCACTAGCCGGGCATCCATGGGTCAAGCGCGTGTGGTACGCGCAGGCGACTGACAGACATGTGCGTCAGTGTTACAGACATAGTTTTATAAAAAGGGTTTGTGCATTCAAAGCTTCTACAGTTGTATGCTGCTACCGGGCGTCACTAGAATTAGACGCTTACTGATGTCGTGGGTCTGTGACATTTCCAAAAGATCTAGTCGCTTCTTAGATAAGCTACTGTAGACCACAAATCGCGCCAAAATGCTACAATTAGATGTTTGCACGGTGCATGTGTAACAAGATTTTACTACAGACGAAAAGTTTGAGACGCACTAAAACCTATCTGTATTAAAGTCTATTGTAGACGTATGTTACGAACATGTCTGTAAAGTAAGACATTTAGAGACCCTAATGTGCAGACGCACGCGTGCGCGACTGTAGATGCCCTCAACGCGTGACTGTAGAGACCTTTTTTAGATAGTGCACATAACACTTGATGTGACGGACCACAAAATTATAAGAGCACAAGTACAACATTCGGTAAAAAAATGACCACCTTTCTAAACTTGAGGTCATCTAAAATCGCAACCATCCGAAATATCGAAGGATTTCAAACCAACATCGCAACATAGAGGATCATAATGATTCCGTGTATCACATTGCTTGCCATTACAACTTACAACATAGGTAATGATGTTACTGTACATCAGAGTCTCATTTATGATTACTAAGTTTGAAAGCAGCAGAAGCAAGTTCTTTTAAACCAAAGTGTGAAACCAAATATTTGACATTGCCATTGTCTTGATCACATCCCACAAAAGCATTGTAGATAAGGTAATTAGGAATGGTCATGACCATGATCTAACTCCTCCGTTATGGTAGGAGTCCATCAACTCTTGCAGCAACCATGGTATCTCACCTCCTACAATAGTTGGGAATAAACCCTGAGTACGAGGATGTACTCAGCTAGACTTATCTGTTATAAACCAATAAATGACACCAAGGATCATGCAAGACTTCATAAGTGGAGCTAGCTTGACTCATTTGCATAAAAACATAAGTACCAAATTGTTATAATTTAGTTTGCATCAATTTTATTACCATAATATAAGATTAATGTGCTTCTATTCTAAAACAAGTAATAAGAGGAAACAATCAATCCTATGCTATGGGATCAAGTCCATCCATCACCTTCAGGGTGATCATCATCATTATCATCATCAGTTATTTAATAGTGCGCTACAGTGGAACCGTTTCGTCAAGTTCTCACTATCCAGCAGAGATGGCAATTCGAAACGACTACTACCCAGCTTGGAATTATTCCTAACACTCACCCAAGCACACCCACGCAAAGGTGGCCTTAGGTCACCTTTACGCTTATTCAAGTATCATGGGCCTGACAAGAGTTGCACTCTAAGGGATATCACCTCACCGAAATAGCGAAGGACTTTTAACTGACCTTGCCCATTGACTAACTCGTTGACTCCCTTCCAAGCCACACTTTATACTCTCTGGGTTTTCGGCTTGAATAGAGTTACTCGGCTTCGCGGTCAACAACCTCTGGCCGGCCACTAAGTGAGAGGCTGCATTCGACATGATTAGGAGGTGCTCCAAGACGAAGTCCATAATCGACGCAATCTGTATGAGTAGTGGGAGTAGGTCAACAAGCGTGTGCACAAAGAGAGGGAGAGAGATAGAGGTAGCGGTATGGTCCACCTAGCATGTGATGAGGGGGTGATCACACATATGGAGATAGGGCAACGATGGCGCAAGTATGGCCGATGGACACTCTAACATGGAGCAACATGGGTGCAAAGCACAAAGTAAAACTAAGAATAATATTCCTAAGTCATTCTTAGTTACATGTTAAAGCATACGATGATTAGTTCAATACACCTAGCAACAATGGTTTAGATAAATTCATATCTACACATCAGGGATGTTACTAAGGAAGATCAAGAAAGCATGACTTCCTTCTTAACCACATCCTACTTGACCTATATATACTCACGGAGTGTACTAGAAATGACTCAATGGGAGTGTCGCATCTGCGATCTACCACATGGCCCGAAATATAGGGTGAACCCACAGGTAAACAATGTATAAGCATCACGCTTACATGTTGTCGACCACTCACCCATTGTACTTTTAGGTGAGCGCTAGCTATACGATTTTATGCTTGAATAATAAGGTGACTATACTAAGTATATAATCAAAGTAGACAATGAATATGATGAACAAGAATATAGATATTGTATAGAACAATGTCAAATCAAATGAAGAAAACATATTAATAATAAAAGACATAGGAGAGATGTTAGAGAAGGCTTTACCATGTCGCGCTCTTGATACAATCTGCAATCCAGGCGAAGCATGCCTCCCTCTAGATCTCTCCTAGCAAGATATGCCCAAAAATATGGTGGAGCTTTGAGGACATTAGGGTTTCTAGCACTGATGACTTGACCAAATGACTTAATGACTTATTTCCTTTAGGGAAGGGGAGAAGTCCCTTTATTCTATAGGGCGAGCATCATCCGGACTCTCGAATGAAACTGACCTTAGTCAATTGCATAGATGCAAACCCTAAGGCAGTGGAGAACCAACGTACTAAGGCGACGGCTGATAGGTGGGGTGTCCCTAGTGGTCGTTCCCTCTTAGCTTCATTGTGATGTCTGTTGTATCCTCTATAATTTTATAGAGTCAGTGCCCATGCGGGATATTTTCTTTAACCTCACATGTGGGTTTTCTTTTGCTCTTTTCCTGATTACTCCTGTTGAAACACCGATTCACACAAACCTATGGGATTCTGTTAGTTTAACCCCTAAACCTATGTTGTTGAGTGATTTAAGCTCTTATTCATATTTAGACCCAACAATAACAAAGTACCGTGTACATCCATGAATGGGTGATTTGGTTGGTACGACAATCAATGCTAACCGGTCTAACTCTAACCATCTTGGCCTGAGCCTACCAAAGTAATAAAAATAAATGCACCGTATCTGTTTTGCGTAGTACCACAATAGCCTTCACCGACGCCACTACACACAACTTGTTGTCGTCGGAGCTACTAAAGTACTAAAAATAAATGAATCATATCCTATAGTCTACAAATCCTTAGTCCCTATCAATCGCAAGGATTCTTTACATTAATTTTTTTTCCCTGACTAGTGTTATATTGTTGGTTTGCTCAACGATTTCTAAGCATTAATGTTTCAGTATGACCCTAACTTTCTAGGCGGTAAAGGATTCCTTGGCATTAATTTGTGATGAGACCCGCTCCATCCAATGCTATAAATAGAAGCATGTAGTGCGTTGTAGGCTCAGCGAGTTCTAAGAGAAACCATTGTAGACCTGGAAACATTAACATAATCATGATGAATGCAAAAGTAATCCTTCAACTCATGGTATTTTCCTTAGTTTTCACCATGCTTGTGACACATCAAGCTTGGGGTGAGGAGGATTGTTACGAAGATAAAAAGAAGTTTTGAGCAAATGTAAGGATTCGATCAGCCTTGTTGGCCATTATGTCCAACCAAGCGCCGAATGTTGTGCAACTGTGCGTAAATCTAATATGGCCTGCATTTGTCGTAACCTTTCCGCCGACGAGCAGCTGAGAGTATTAAGTGTTTCCAGACTAATACGTGTATCACGAGAATGCCACAATCCAGTTGCAGTTGGAAGCAAATGCGGAGGTATTTACTAAATGCCATTTATTTTACTAAGAAATATTTTAGACATATTTCGTATTTGTGCAGTATTCATAGGTAACAAATGAAGAATTTTTCCTTGATAACAATGTGATGCAATGCTATTTTTTATCAGCTTTCGAGGTTCAACCACCATATAAGGCCAACCATGAGCGTATGTCAAGGCAACCGATACCCGAGGAAGAACCATGAAGCCGAGGAATAACTATATACTCAGCTCCCTTTTATATGTCATGTAATCAATCAAGGAGAACTGATGAATAAAATTTACATTATTATCATTTAAGTGTGATGTTCTCCGATCCTAAGAGCACCTAATGCACCAACCAAAGTAGTTTATATACGTATTAATTACCCTGCCGCATATACATTTCTGATATTTTCTGTCGCCTCAATAAATGACCCTATTTTTAGGCGGCTAGATCTAAATCCACATCTAAAAATCAAGCCTAACATTAAAATTACATTGTGAACAGAAGTTCAAACGACCTCAGATGATTAAAAGGATCAAAAGGAAGTTGTAGATCTTGAAATGCTAAAAAAACTTTGGGGTCGACAACTTTTTCATTTAAAAAAAAAAAAAAAAAAATTTAAGCAACCTTGAATAGATAACGACCAAAACTAAAGTTATAGATCTTGAAAAGTTATAAAACCTAGTAGCTAATAACGTTTTTGTTTGAACTCGTTTAGAGTCTCAAATATTCATTTCAAAATCATATGAAGATAAAATGGGGAGGACAAATATCCTAAATAGATATAAGTCCTATAGGTGGAGTGTAACACCCGACCCAATTTGGATGTGGCCCAGTAGTGGCCTATGTGTGCTGAGTGCACATGTTTAGTACCACCTTGCTAGTTTAGCAATGGTGGAGCCAACTTATATAAGCCTTTGCTTTCCAGCCATATCACCTTCAGGTTAACCCTTTATACGAAGCGAGGATGAAAGTGTAAGCGGCGTGCTATGTGTACGCGTGCACGCCCCTCGGAAGGGTTGTGCGGTGCGGCTTTGAAGGGTGGGGTGTCACATGTGTGGTATCAAAGCCGACCTTCGCAGCCACGAGCGTCGCGAGGCGGGATGACAAACATGCGGACATGGGGTTCATTGCGCGTGTAGGCTATGCGAAGTGCACAACATGGTACATGTGAGGGGAGGTCCTGGTTAAGTTGGCGCTCGACGAGGACGTCGAGTCCTTTGAGGGAGGGTGTATGTAACACCCAACCCAATTTGGATGTGGCCTAGTAGTGTCCTATGAGTGCTGAGTGCACATGTTTAGTACCATCTTGCTAGTTTAGAAAGGGTGGAGCCAACTTATAAACCTTTGCTTTCCAGCCATATCATCTTCGGGTTAACCCTTTTACACGAAGCGAGGACGAAAGTGTAAGCAGCGTGCTATTTGTACGCGTGTATTGACATTTCTAACACAATCCAAATTAGGAAGGTGAAAGAAATGTATATGGTATCTATCATAACTTGTTAGCTTGGATGTGGAGTTAATCTCACGATCCAACAAAGGCGGAGTTAGGCGGTGTTAGTCGTGGGGTGTAATCTTAGTATAATTATCCATAGTGGAATTAATCTCACCCTAGCAATAACGCTATAAGAAATGCGGGTATACATACTAGTCTGTCACCCTAGCGATAACGCTCTAAGAAATGCGGGTATGGTATTCTTGATATGCCTTGATAAAAGATGAACATGATATACGCAAAGCTTACGAGATAGAAATACCATTGTAGCACTTCACCGGAGTCTATCCGTATCGTATTTATATTTTACCACTGGGAAGGGGTAGTCTATGGAAAGTAACAGAGATAGGGGTGTCTAATGATTAAGTTAACTTAAGATCACTTGAGATTCACTTGCAGTGGTATAATGCAGAGTAACCATATGCATCTAACAATACTCATAACAGGATAAGTCACATAGTAAAGATAAATGAATAAATGATAACTACCCAAGTCTAAGATCATGGTATGCCACTAGTATCATATGAGCTATTAACATGATATAGAAAGAACAGAAAGAATATTCCTAAGTTACTCATAATTATATGTCAATGAATACTACAATTAGTGCAGTTACATCTAGCTATCATGGCAAGGTTGCAATACATCTACACATGGTAAGCATTACCAATGACAATCAAGGACGAAACTTGATCATCATCGTAATTATGGCTCAACTTGGCCTATCATTCAGGGGGTGGACTCCAAAGGACTCAACAGGACTGTCACTCCCGCGATCTACCACATGTCCCGGAATGTAGGGTGTAATCGTAGGTAAACGTTGTATAAACACCACGTTTACACATTGCTTACCACCCACTAAGTGAGCATCTAAGTGGATGTTATACGACTCCATGCATAAGATATAAGACAAACTTACTAAAGTAGATATATAATCATAGCAAGCATGGATACATATCAATAAGAATATAATCATTATATAGAACAAAGTCATAGCAATTGTATTCCAACAAATATACTTACAGATTGGATACAAGAGAGAAGCCACGAGAAGCTCGGCTCCCGCTACTTCTTGACTATATCAGGAATCCAAGGCAAGCTTGACTTCCTCTAGAGCTGACTAGGTAGCTAACTACTTCTAATATGAGGAACTAGGGCTTAAGATCTATACTTGGTTGGACTTGGATGATCTGAACTGAGATTGAATTCAGAATGAAGTAGAACTGAACTAGGGTTTAGCCCTAGGGTCAGGTGGACTTCTTATATACCCATCGGTGATGAACAGGGACCCTTGGATCAAACCGACCTTGAATAACGGTATAGATGCAACCTCAATGTCGGTAGTGAACCGCTATAGAAAGGAGAGGCTGACAGGTGGGACCCACCTGGCAGTCGCCAGTAATGGCCCTGGCGATCGCTAGGGCCCTGGGCCACAACCATATCTCCTTTCTTTTGGTGTTTTCTGGTGTCTTCTAGAATGTTTTAGTCCACTTTTTGGGTTGAGTTGCCTCACGGTCAAGTCTTGTCATCATATGGGATGTAAACTCTTAGGTTTCTCATCGTTCTTATCTGTTCAGTCCCTGCAAAGTCATGGAATACCCAAACTCATAGAAATATGTTAGTTAGACCCCTAGACTTATGTTGATGTTCATCCTAAGCCCTTATTTCATGTTTAGTTGGCTAATAATATTATGTTATAAGGCATACCAACAAGCTCCCCAAGCTTACCTCTTGCTCATTTAAAAATTTAGTCCCTAGCAAGACTTATTTTATTATATTAACTTCTTAGATCAGGAGTTGCTGCAACGCTTTCACACCACAAGAGTACGCATGCTTTCAAACAAAATTTCTCTCCAGATAAGAATAAACTTTTCAACCTTTAACTTACCCATATTACCTTTTACCTTTGGGGCCAAATAACCTTTTCTTCGATCTTGGGCAATTGAAAGATAGAACAGTCAGGTCAAGCACTATATCTCAAACTCTTTTGTTCAACTGTCCTTCTGGAGTTTTTGCAAGTTTTCAAATAAAACTCAAAGTTCCTGGTGAAAGGTCCTAATGGCTAGAGGGGGGTGAATAGCCTATTAAAAATTCTTGCAACAACACTAAGCACCCGGATTAGTAAATAAGATGGCAAAGCTAATAAAAGCGGTGCTACAAGCTATCTAAGCAAGCCACAAGTCAATTCTAATGTTTCTAATTCACACAAAGGCTATGTCGCTAGATTACTCCTAGGTGAACAAGCAAGTCTAACTAGAACAACAACTAGGAGCTAAACAATTCTAGCAAGGTAAGCAACTAAACAACATAGGCAATTCTACACAAGTAAACTAGCAAATGTAATGCAAAGGAGCTAGAATACAATACCACCGGTGGAGTGTAGAGGATGATGCCAATCACCGTGTACAATGAGAAATCTCCAACAAACTCAAGACAATAGACATGATGATCTTTTCACCGAGGTTCACGTGCTTTGCCTAAGACGCTAAGTCCCCCGTTGTGGCGACACACTCACTTGACGTATGCTAAGCTTAATGGTCTGGTGCCAAATCCCCTATGGGAGCTCAAGCAAACGATCACAAGAGAGGGTCCAACAAGCCACGAGCAATCCACTAGTGCTCCTTTCGCGAATCTCCCACGGGGTAAGGAACGACCCCTCACAATCACCACTGGTGTGGCCTCAAACAAGCTCCACTTGAGCTCAACACCGCCTCTTGATCCAAGCCGCTAGGGAACCGGGCAAATTCCCAAGAGAAACAAGATCCCACGGCTTCTCCAAGGATGAAGTGCCTCTAGATGCAAGACCAATCAAGCAATGCACTTCTATCACTCTCAATCTCACTAAAGATTCGAAGTTAGAGCGAGGGGATGAGTGGTTCAAAACTAGCCGGCCAAACTAGTATATATAGACCCTAAGTCGAAAACTAGCCGTTGGTTCAAAACTGCCCTCGCAGACTTTCATACCGGACGCGCCAGCGCCCGGAAATCCACAGCGCCCGACGCGCGCAACGCCAGACGCGCCAGACATGTTTGCGGCGCGTGGGGTCTCTCGACACTTATCGATCGACTGCGTCACGGGCGGGGGCCGCCGCCGCCAGCGCCAGGGCACGGGCACGCGCGACCTACCGCGCCCGACGCACGCGGACGCGCCAGCGCCGCGCCCAAGAGAAACAAGTCCGTCGGGGGGGTCCTCGACACCCTCTTCGACGCGTTGAGGGCGCGATCGCCGGACGCGCCCGCGCCGTTGACTTCGCGTTGTCGGATTCCAATTGTACAGCGCGCGACGCCGGGATCGGATTTGAGCGCCAGCGCGCCTCCTCGCCGACGCGTCGCGTCGCGCTCCATTTTGAACTTTTGCATGCGCAGCCGGCGCACGCCATTTTGTAGACCGGCCGCTAGATTGCGTTAAGCTCCTCTTCATCGTTGCGACGACGTCTTTCCATCTTTCCAAGTTTTGCTTCTTGTCTTGAGTTGCCAACACTTCGAATGTGTCCCATGACCATAGGTGTTAGCATGTCGCGATTGGTTAGACAAGAACGGTTAGTGCTCTCAATCCTAAATGCATATGCAAGTCAATTGGACCTAGAAGCACTTCACCAAAGGATTGTCGCGGCATCCCCTCTTGATAGTCGGCTATCTATCCTATAATGTGATCACACGCTCTATCGTGTCTTGATCACCGAAAGGAAAACCCGATCAAGATACCTTTGCCTTGATCTCCCGGGTTCCTCTTAAGCCGATCACCGAGCTTGACGATCCATCATGTCCACCATCATCGTCCATGTTCATGATCATCATGCTCCTTGTCATCCACCTAATCCTATCTCAAGTCATACACTTAGAGCAAAGGATTAGTCCACAAGTGTGTCATCAATTTCTAAAACCAAACATGAGATTTCACCTGGTATGACTCTCTAGTCTATCATTTATGGTATTTGTGGATCCTCTCTAAGGCAATAAGGTTGTTTTGCCTTTCTCTCATGATATGTGGTATTTTTGGCTAAAGGCAAGAGCACACTATGCCTTCTTCCCTCTCACCCTATATCTAAGGCTTATATCGGAGCTCATAGTTGGGAGAAACTAAATCTACTTACTAAGCATATATTGTAAATTCAAGCAATGGATCCAAAGTCACGAGTCACACTGATCAAGTGGTGCATGTGTATGGTGGATAGAATATGGTAGGGAATATAGTAAGGTGTATGGAATGAATGAGGGGAAAGCCTAATTCTACTTTTTGCTCCTTGAGGAATCATCTCTCTTTGGAATCTGAAATTTTGTGAGAACTTGGGTTGCATCTCTTTCTTTCTTTATTTTCTTTTTATGGAGACGTGAGCATCTAAGTACCCATTGTTTTCAGCGGACACTTGTCCATTTTTTTTAACTCTCCTTTATTCTCTTTTTTTTTTAATCTACAACCCAAATCTCTTTTGCAATAACTTTTGAGAGAGAGACAGAAGTAATGGAGCTTTTATAAGATATTGGCTAGAAATGAATGAGTGGATGGGTATAGGGGATATTTTTGGTTGCTCTCTCCCAAGATAGGAGTAGAACATTTTTTGTGGCTAGAGTGAATGGATAGTGGTGTATATATAATGGGTATATATATGGTGGATGCGTACTTCTAGGGTGGAAATAGCATATAAGTGAATGGAGTCGAGTGGAGTGGAGTGTAGCAAGATGGAATGAGGTGGAGTGTACATGATCAGTATGACAAGTTTCTATGGGTCACAAAGATTGAACAAACTCAATGCAAAGTAAGCAGCCTATATATATCTCAAAGGGTTTTTCTAATCTAGGGAGCATGTATATATGGTTGTGATAGGAGGTTCAA
Source organism: Hyparrhenia diplandra (assembly GCA_015847255.1). Lineage (NCBI taxonomy): Eukaryota > Viridiplantae > Streptophyta > Magnoliopsida > Poales > Poaceae > Hyparrhenia > Hyparrhenia diplandra. Next base: position 426,792 of record JADLZK010009512.1, read on the forward strand.
CACTCTATCACACGTGCATGTGCATTTTAAATTTTCAAAATAAATCTCCAGAAATCTAGTGTCACTAGGAGTAAGATCAATAGCACTCATACTATCTTATATCATATCCGTCAATTACCTAGACTTTAGAGCAAGCAATTTACAACCCACAAGTGTTTCAAGTTTAGAGTAAATCTCAAGTCAAAGCAGTCTTGCATTTGGAACTTAAGAGAAATTAAGCTTGAAAGCTAGGTACTAGAAAAGAATTACGGCGGAGCAACTATTCATCATCTCCATGTTGGCAAATTTTATGGTTCATTTTAGTTGAGCAAAGCAAACCGGGTGTACACTCTCTCTTGACCATTTTATTCTAACACTATAGCAAAAGACTCTTTAAACGACTAGACTTTATAAAACTAGACTCTTAGCAAACTCTATAGCAAAACCAAATATTTAGGTAATAAAATTAATACTATAATATAGATAGACATACTTATCGGGATAATCGGGGTGCACTCCCCAAGCCGGATTGGAGTGTAGTTGTCAATGATGTAGAAGTTGAGGTAGATGACGACAATGGTGGAGCCTAACATGTCTCTCCTCCTTTTCAAAATTCTCGCTAAACTCAAATAGACAACAAAGCTAGTGGAACTTGATTAAACATTAGGGGTTAACCACATTGCTTTAAGTTGTGCGGGATATATATATATTGTTTTATTTTCATTTTTATATGCAAGAAAAATATAAAGTACTTATGCATCTTTATTTTAATTTTTTAGGCCACCACAACAAATAGCTTAGAGGGTGTTTAAGCCTCAGAGTTACTAGCATGGGGCTTTAAGATTTTCACAAAACAAAGCACAAAAATATTTTTGTTGTTTTCAAATGCAGATATAAGATGCTAAAAGATAAATATGCGGGAATTTTAAATATGGATAACTCTTGAGTTACCTTTCAAAGAAGGGTTTGGCGATTAGAGTCGTCCGAACAGACTTCTAGTTCTCGCTCTTTACTCCCATGGTATATCAGTTGTCTGTCTCGGGGCACCGATGATTCTATTGTCTCTTCTTATGATGATCCGGGAGATGTCTTCTTCTTTTCTCCACTTAACCTTAGCCGGTGGACTCTTCTCTCGAGTGGTTGATTCTTCTTTCTCCATGGATGGTTCATGTGTAGAGGACTTAACCTCTTCACTTACCTTTTCATCTCCCCGAGTCTTTAATCCACTGTCTCCTTTGGCGGCAACAAGTCGACCTTTTCTTGGGTTTCTCATAATTATTATAACTATTAAAGCACATAATTACCTTTTTCGGTAGGAAATTGGAAATGATTCTCTCGCTGTATGGATATAGATGATGGCGTGTGTAGTGTTGAGGAACGGTCTCCCCCGCACTATTGGAGGATCTTGATCTTCCCCCATGTCCATGACTATAAAGTTGGTAAGGATATAGTGATCCATGATTTTGACTGGTACATCTTTAGCAATTCCTTCTGGAACCCGATATGATTGGTCTGTCATCTGCAGCTGCACAAATGTTTGTTGCAAGGGCAATTTTCCAAATAATAATTCATATGTTACCTTTACCATCAAGTTGATGTTGGACCCCGTATCGCAAAATGTATTGTTGAAAGTTAAATAATTAATAGAGCATGCGATGGTAGGATTAACTGGATCATCTTGTTTGCGAAGCATTGGTGATGGAAGTAAATGGTCATTCTCAGAACTTACCTTATTAACCACCATAACCTTTGTAGGCTGCGCCTTCTTGTATCTATTCTAGTTCTTCCTTCTATTCTTTGAAGGTCTCGATCTTTGGTTCTGGCAGATATGAGTAAGACCATTGTGGGTGAGCAAGAGAGGTATGTGTCTTGTTCTTGAAGTTGAATTTCTCCTTTCTCCCTCTAATGTTGAAACAAATCTTCGCGACTTGTCGGGCGTAGATGGTAGCTTTAGCTGAGCTCAGGAATGGTCGACCAAGTATGATCGTTGATCTTTCGCTTCCTCCTCTTTCCACGACTGCGAAGTCTGCTGGTACGCAAGAGCCTCTAATTCCCACACACACACATCTTCAAGTATCCCCTTGGGATAGCATAGTGACCGATCTGCTAGTTGGAAGCACATGGTTGTATACTGTAACACCCGGTTTTAAGAACAAAACCAGATGATGCTATATGTGAGCCCTGGAAGTCAAATCTCACATATAGTTTACAAATAATTGATAGTATCAATTCACAATGCTTAAATATAATGAACATAATATAAAACAAATAACCTCGCCTAGCGCAGACACCGGAAATACTCTTCAATCTTCTGGTGTAGGCACCACAGAGACCGACCGACCGGGTTGATCACAAGCCTAACTTCTTCCCGAAGTGTGGGGAAATAGCAAGAGTGAGTCCATGTCGAACTCAGCAAATATAGCAAGGCAATATCTACCCAAAACCCATGATCACTATAACATAATAATGTAGAGCAAAAAGATCAACTATGAACTATTAAACAAGCATAGGTCATCATCTTTAATGCAAAAGTTCCAAGGCCGTTCATGACCGCGAACACGGCCGACATGTCGGTTTAATTAACTCGCAAGCAGAGGTGTACACTTTCACTCACGGGTCATGGTTCCCACCCGTAATAGGTTCGCGACTCCCTAAAACAAATGAAAACCATATAAAGTCGTTCAAAGGCCCTCCTAAAAATATTAAGTGGCCAACAGAGCTACAACCCCGTTTCTCCCAATTCTGACAAACCACCAACAAAGTTAGGTAAAACCATTGAACAACTAGAGCCAGAGCCATGTAGCCCCCATAGCTGTATTGTATATCCCGGATTATCACTTGCAGACAAGTCCACATGTTGCTAATTGTCATGTTTAAAGTTCACTGCATAAACATCATTCAAGTCATATGATCATAGTTTAAAGCTAGCATATCCCAAAACTATACTTGCCTTATTTAGATATCCTTCTTCAAGTCCAAAGCTTTCCCAAAACACCTTCTTGATCAACAACTTCCTCTAGATCACAATCTTCTTCGCGATTAACAACATAAAGCTCACCGATCTACTTGATTCCAATCAAAGAATGCACAAGCATTTGGATCCAATCATGCATGGCAAACAAGGCTACAATTAGAACAGTACGCCAATAGTGGAAAAACAGTTTAAAAAGTACATAAAACTATTCTACACGTCACCACGATCACACAGACGCCAAGATCACCGAAATCGAGCTAGAACGATTTAAGATACACATTTTGCAAGTTTTGTGTGAATAAAATATAAATTAAATATGATCACGAAATTTAAAAGTTTGAAAACCTACTAAACAGTACCGTAAACACCTAGGTTACAGAATTACGAATCCAACGAAATTTAAATGGGTCAATTTGGATTTAAAATGAGTAAGATATGAAGATTCGAAACTGAGTGGCAGTTCTGTAAATAATCTGATTTTGAAATAAAAAAATAAATCAAATCTGATTTTGATTGCTGGATAGTCTACGAGCTATATACTGGAGGAGCTAGCAAAATTCTGATGAAGGAAAACAATGGATGGATTTTGATGATTGGATGGATATGAGTATTTTCCTTGTATTTCTAGATTTACTTTTGTAAAGGAAAACGGCAAGGAAATCAAATGATGTCATCGTGATGTCATGGAAGCTAAGAACGATGTCATCAAGCTAAGCAACCGGATGAGCCAGCAAGGCACGTAAAGCATGCATGCACCATGCAGTCAGATGAACACTGACGTACGATGATCAGTATTGGCATGTGTAGATGTATGGACAAGAGTGCGTACCGTGTAGCTGGACAGCAAAATTTGTGACATGATGAGAACGCAACGAATCGGCATCAATCAGTGATGGATAGGTCAGGCGGCAGATGAAGCTGGCTTCTTCACTGCCTTAGGCAGGGCAGCAAGGCCATAGCGACCAGGAAAAACCAAGACAGCCGGGTCATGTTGGAAAGCAACGCCGTGTACATGAACGGCAACAGAGATCAGCTGCAGATGGCGTTGTCCGGCCTGCTCTCCAGCGATGCATCAGCAACCTGACGCACAAGGATAAAGGCACCAATAGATAGAGCTATGAGGACTTGATGATAGAGAGTCACAGCCAGGCGAGAGATGACCTGAACATTCATGCACAATGTACTGCGTACGTTGTCTCCTCGTCGGCAGATCGGCGGAATTAGGGGCTCCGCGCGGCCCTGCTGCTGTGCTTGGGATGAGGCAGCGGCTTGTTCTAGGGCTGGGGTAGAACGTCACGTCGCCAAGGCTCAGGTTTATATAGCCCGGGACTCGTGCGGATTTTAGAAGGCGACCCCGTTGTTCCCGGGATTGCGTGCGACGGCCAGTAGAGTCGGGATCGAGTCCGACTCGATGGAGAAAGAAACGGCGCTGACCCTGACCAAAGGGTCCGGTCGACAGCCAGTGCAGGGTGAAGGCGAAAGCTTACCGAGTTGGTCACTGGGCCTGAGCGATAGAGATGGCCGCACGGGCCAGATGTTCTGACGGGCCAACGTGAAAGAGCAGAGAGAAAAAGAAATACTTTTCTTTTATTAAACCAGATTTTCAAATGAGTTTTCAAATCATTTCAAAAACATTTTAAATCATTTTGACTTGGTAAGAAAAGCCACTCATCACAAGAAATCAAATGCAGCAGCATGTATGCTCAAACATGTTTCTATGATAAATTTTAATTCAATGAAAAATATTATTTTCCTATTATTTTATGAGCACACAAATACATAAATAAATCATTTTATTCTATTTTCAAAAGAGACAAAATTTGGGGTGTTACAAAAAGTGGTTCACCATGAATTTTCTCATATACTACCTTAGGCATGATGTTCACGCTTGAGCCTAAGTCACATAGAGCATTGTCGAAGGTGTGCGGTCCTATCTAGATGGTGATAACTGGCCTTCCTGGATCTTCCTTCTTGGGTGGCATAGAGTCATCTAACCAGTTGCTTCCTGAGGTCTCTCTATAGTAGTGACCTGCATTTAAAGATATCGACAAGATTTGCAGATTCTAATTCTTCCGGCTGGTCTGGAATCTTACCTGGTGTGGTTAGTGGAACAAAAGTTGCTAACTGAGAAATCTGAGATTCTATCATCTTATTAAAGCTATGCTGATTTTTAATTGATGAAGAAAAACTTTCCATTCTAGTATTGATAATGACTTATTTCCTTTAGGGACGGGGGGCAGTCCCTTTATTCTATAGGGCAGAGCATCATCCTGGACTCTCGAATGAAACCGATCTTAGTCAATTGCGTAGATGCAAACCCTAAGGCAGTGGAGAACCAACATAGTAAGGCGATAGCTGATAGGTGGGGTGTCCCTAGTGGTCGTTCCCTCTTAGCTTCGTTGTGATGTTCTATTGTATCCTCTATAATTTTCTAGAGTTAGTGCCCTTGCGGGTTATTCTCTTTAACCTCACATGTGGGTCTTCTTTTGCTCTTTTCCTGATTACTCCTGTAGAAACACAGATTCAAATAAACCTACGCGATTCTGTTAGTTTAACCCCTAAACCTATGTTGTTGAGTGATTTAATCCCTTATTCATATTTTGACCCAACAATAACAAAGTAGCATGTACATCCATGAATGGGTGATTGGGTTGGTACGACAATCAATGCTAACCGGTCTAACTCTAACCATATTGGCGTGAGCCTACCAAAGTAATAAAAATAAATGCACCGTATCTATTTTGTGTAGTACCACAATAGCCTTCACCCACGCCACATACAACTTGTTGTCGTCGGAGCTACCAAAGTACTAAAAATAAATGAATCATATCCTATAGTCTACTAATCCATAGTCCCTATCAATCGCAAGGATTCTTTACATTAATTTTTGTTCCGTGGCTAGTATTTTACTGTTGGTTTGTTCAACGATTTATAAGAATTTATGTTTTAGTATGAACCTAACTTTCTAGGCGGTAAAGGATTCCTTGGCATTAATTTGTGATGAGACCCGCTCCATCCAATGTTATAAATAGAAGCATGTAGTGCGTTGTAGGCTCAGCGAGTTCTAAGAGAAACCATTGTAGACCTGGAAACATTAACATAATCATGATGAATGCAAAAGTAATCCTTCAACTCATGGTATTTTCCTTAGTTTTCACCATGCTTGTGACACATCAAGCTTGGGGTGAGGAGGATTGTTACGAAGATAAAAAAGAAGTTTTGAGCAAATGTAAGGATTCGATCAGCCTTGTTGGCCATTATGTCCAACCAAGCGCCGAATGTTGTGCAACTGTGCGTAAATCTAATATGGCCTGCATTTGTCGTAACCTTTCCGCCGACGAGCAGCTGAGAGTATTAAGTGTTTCCAGACTAATACGTGTATCACGAGAATGCCACAATCCAGTTGCAGTTGGAAGCAAATGCGGAGGTATTTACTAAATGCCATTTATTTTACTAAGAAATATTTTAGACATATTTCTTATTTGTGCAGTATTCATAAGTAACAAATGAAGAATTTTTCCTTGATAATAATGTGATGCAAATTTTATTTTTTATCAGCTTTTGAGGTTCAACCACCATATAAGGAAAACCATGAGGGTATGTCAAGGCAACCGATACCCTAGGAAGAACCATGAAGACGAGGAATAACTATCTACACTCAGCTCCCTCTTATATGTCATGTAATCAATCAAGGAGAACTGATGAATAAAATTTAGATTATTATTATTCAAGTGTGATGTTATCTGATCCTAAGAGCACCTAATGCACGAACCAAGGTAGTTTCTATACATATTAATTACCCTACCGCATATACATTTCTGATATTTTTTGTTGCCTCTACAAATGACCCTATTTGTAGGCGGCTAGATCTAAAGCCACATCGAAAAATGAAGCTTTACAATAAAATTACATTATGAACGAAGTTTCAAACGACCTCAGATGAATAAAAGGATCAAAAGGAGGTTGTAGATCTTGAAAAGTGAAAAAAACTTTGTGGTCGGCAACTTTTTTTATTTAAAATAATGTATTTAGGAAAAATTACATTTGAATTTCCAACATTTGAAATTCAAAAAATCAAAGTAACCTTGAATAGATAACGACCAAAACTAAAGTTATAGATCTTGAGAAGTTATAAAACTTACTAGCTAATAACTTTTTGTTTGAATTCGTTTAGAGTCTCAAATACTCATTTCAAAATCGCACGAAGATAAAATGGGGAGGACAAATATCCTAAATAGATATAAGTCCTATAGTAGTTAGGGGAAAAACATGCAAGGGGCCGATGTCGAAGGTTCTAGAGGTAGTGGAAACAAAGTGTGTGCATTAGGCCTAGTTTAGAATTTGGCCATGGTGGCCCTACGTGCATGTTATATAGATATTGTCAGTTTCAGTCCCACCTTGCTTGTTAAAGGTGGGTTAGATTAACATATAAGGCTTATAGAATCCATCCTACCATCCAAGGATAATTCTTTTATGTGAAGTGAGGGTGTTGACGGTCGTTAACTACATATTTTATACCGTCAACATTATATAAAACTACCAAAACACAATAGTAAAGGGGCTTTGAGCTAACCATTTCGATAAGTTTTGGTACTTCACTTGTTTTGCAGGGCAATGTTGGAAACATATACATTTTGTGCCAAAAGCAAAGGAAAACGTATATGAAATAACAAGGTCCTAAATGGACATTAGCAAAGCATGGAGAAGAGAGGAGAAAAGCCCATAAACATGAAAATCAATATCCAAACACAAACTCAAGAGGTCGAGGCCCAAATCCAACATGAAATGATAACGGGCCGTAGGACATGGGTTTAGTAGTTTGGGCATAACTTTCTCATATGAAATCTGATTTCAGCGAGCCACCAATCGAAATGAAGCTTATTCCGAGGCCCACGTGCTCCTGAAAAGATTCAGCCCAAACGACCCTGATCTTGGTGCGCCCGCACCCAAATGGTGGCGGTTCGAGCCCAACTTCCTCTAGCGGTACAATCAATGCACGAGAAGAGGCGGTGCGGTGTGGGTTGCCACGTTCACTGAACCTAGACGTCATAGTGAGACCGGTTTGGAGGAATATTCCATGGCACATTCCCTCTCCCCCTCCTATAAATAGATGGCTCCTCCCTCTCATTCCAACACACCATTCCAAGGTGAGAGCTCTCCCTCTTCTTAGTAGAGCTCTTCCCTCTACTCCTCTTCTTCACTCCAATGGGTCTAGGCCCTACCTAAGTAGTAGAGAGATCGGCGGAGGAGAGATGTGAGTCGTGAGAGAAGGGGAAGCGCTGGGCTTGTCGGTGTCTCCCCAGACTTGTACCTCGGTGGATTCGGGCTTAGCTCCTTCACGGGATCTTGGCTAAGTAAGTTTCCATGGTTCCGATAATCTTTATTATCTTTTGTTTATCCAAGATTTATCTACTTGTTTGTGGGATTGATAGTCGTATCGGCGGAACTCTAGTGGTGGAACCCTTTGACCGGGGAACCTGGCAAACACCAGAGTTATAATCACTAAGCGTAGGCGTGGTCTTTGGGTTATGAGTTATCTATCTTTGCGGTGCACCCCCATGGTCGAGGGGTAGGTGGTGGGTCGTGATAGCCTTGTCCGACCCTTGTAAACCCCCCCCCCCCCATGTTCGGGTGTGTTGTAGTGCTAATTCTTTGGAAGCTGCCCGGTTTGGTGCGTTGGCCGGTGCCCGAAGTAAGCAAGTAGCACTAGAGACTGGCTAACCATAGACCCTAAAGGTGTAGGAATCCTTCTCTATAATTCTCCCCATCTTTGTCCTTGTGTGTCCTTGGGCGAACTAGCTAGGAGAGAGTACCTCTGTTCCTTGTGGAAATACAATACCCTAAATATTTCCATGTGAAAGCTACAATGACAATTCTATACGCTTGCGGATTCTTCTACGACGTTAAGAAACGACAACAAGCTTTCTGGTGTCGTTGCTGGGGAAGTGTTGCTATTATCTTGAACCTAGTTTGTCCTCGTATCTATCTTAAAAAAATCAAAATAGTTATTTATTTTTTTTTCAAAATGAAGCCCACCCATTTTGAAAATCCTTTTGCTTCAACGGAGAAGTTCATAGAGCCACAATCTTTTTCAAAACCAAAACTTTCATTTGATTATGAACTCCCGCCATATTTAAAAAAACTATTGTTCGGGCAGACCTTTCTCTAGGCACTGCATCGAAAACCCATGTAGCCACCTACAAGATTTCGAGGAGATATGTGCATGCCTAAGCATTCCCGGCATGACACAAGAAATTCTCATGTGGAAGTTCTTTCCGTTATAAAACAATGGTACACTAATGTCGTAGGAAGTTTGAATGGGGATTGGGAAGAACTCAAAGACAATTTACGTCTAGCATTTTTCCCCATCAACACCCTACCAAGGACAATCCTCAATTTCGAGCAGGGGGCGAAGGAGTTCATAGGTGCATCCTGGGCCGGGGTTCATAATGTTAATACATGCTAGCCCGGACTTGTCATTACCCGAAAGTGTGCTTTTGCATATTTTTTGTTCGGGTCTTGACATAGACGCCGCCCTATGCCTTGACATGACTGTTGAGGGGAATCCTTGATCACATCCTAGAGAAGCCTGCTTCTCCCGTTGTAGAACCTACTCCCCTCCACAACAAGGGCATGTCAAGTTTTGAGGAGCCCTCACCAGTCGAACCATTCCCCCACTACCATCATTCGAACCGACTATTGAGCCCTCACCGAACCACGAACACCGAAGGAAGGGATGCTTCATCCTTCAGAGTTCCCGGTCAAATTCGAGGATCGTGGGATCGGAGAACCTTGAACCTTCTATGGCATGAATGGAGCAAATGGAGCACATCTCCTTCTAAGGAAACTTCCTCTAACACGAAACCTTCAAAAGAATGGTTAATAGAGGTGAAACTTTCTTCTAAAGCAATTCAGATCCTTTCACCTTCCACGACTATATCTGTTGTTCATTACGAGGAAATTCCTTAGATGCCCTATACAACCCCACAGTCGAGGCCAATATCATGTCACAATATCTTGTGGAAACCTTTTGGGTAATATGCCGCTAGCCTCGACCGATAGACACTTCAAGGGTCAATTCAGACTCATCTTTGCATGTTGTGGGATTAATAGGGTCGTGCCAATAAAAATTCATCAAAACCGAGGTTCACTTAGACTTCTATATCTATCCCATCCTTGACTTTGATCTTCTCATAGGCGACCCTCTCGAAAAGCTTTTTCATGAAAAACCTATAGAGGAGAGCCATGATGAGAAGTTGGGAAAGAATGCTTGTGCCTCTCACCTAGAAATCCTAAAAAGGCGAAGCATCTTCCCAACCAAAACTTGTTCGAGGAGGCGAAGTTCATAACTCCATTCGATTCACCTAAGTTGCTTTCGCATCTTAGTGAAACGAAGCACCCATCGCCCTCACTTGAACACAAGACATGTCCCTCCGGCCAACAAAACGTTGTGTTCGACAATGGTCAAGATTCAACGTTCGTTCTTCATGACACATCTTGTGAGGATAAAAACTCATGCGCCATGGACATGCACGAAGCACCAACTCTAGAGACCGATATAGAAGCCACTAATGAGCATGAAAAATCTTCCTTTGAGATCTCTCAAGTGTCATGCTCACCTTTTTGGATCTCTAGAGTTGTCTTGCTTCCAACCACGTGCTCCTATGAGGACCCCAACCTTCTCTTAATACTCGTTCACAAACTTTTCAAGAGGATGGTTGTGGATGTCTTCGTCTATCACAAGTTTTGCCAATCTCGTAGTAGCACGATGGCACTAACCTTGTAGCTTAAGCGTAACACTAACTTTTTAGTGGCGAGGCTAGGAACTTCACCACCTTTCATAGCTGCAAGATAAATTCCCACGGTCAAGCTTATGACCATAAACAAAAGCTCGTCGGGGAGATAACCCTTGGACTATCATAAAATAAAAGAGCCAAAAAGGTTTTTTCTCTTTCTCTTATTAATAAAAGCAAGAGCATGTTATCAAGATAATATGCACCTTCGGGTATTCCCTGTCGCTAACCATTTTGGGTGAAGATCGATTAAGAAGATCAAGAGAGGCACACAACGCTTTGAAAACATGAGGGCGACATAAACAAGAAACCTTGATGCTCATGGGTGATGGAACACACTCACAAGAAGATCCGGACCTTGCACACTTGACTTTTTACACAAAAGTCCAAGTGTGTGTATGGGGGGGAGATAGCGAAAATCTCAAGTTCCATACACCAAGGGGTCATAAAAAAATGATGGTGAATAAAAGATGATGTCGGGCCTGCCTTGCTACAAATATACATATATATGTAGAAATGAAAAAAAAAAGAGATGGAAAAAAAAGAGAGAGAAAAGGATTAAAAAAAAAGAGAGAAAGGGTTGAAAAAAAAAACATAGAAAAAAAAAAAAATGTTATCAAAAAAAGGGGGAATAGAGAAGAAAAGAATAAAGATAGAAAAAAAAATGTGTTGCTAAAAAGAAAAAAATAAATGTTATTTAGAATAAATAAATAAATAAATAAATAAATAAATAAATATAGAAGAGAAGAGGAGTAGGTTGGCCCCACATGGTCAAGACAATTACCAATGTGTTTCTGACTCCGCCCTTCAATGCTTCAATTCATCCTTTGCTACTACCATCTAGGCCCATGGCCTGCACACACGTCATGTGTGTGGCCTAGCCTTGAGATGCATTTGGGTTGAGCCATCACGCAAACCGCAAAGCAACAACTTCGATGCTTCATCCATAAATGCTGACCCGGTAAATATATCCAGGTATGTAAAGGTATCGTTCACCAACTCATTCACTCATTTTTTTTTGTCTTCATAAAGATAAAACTCTATGCTTCCCTTGTTATGACATATGCTTTGAGTTTAGGTGTGCCTACATATGCATATGTAAATGCATTCATAGATCTTTTTTTGAATTAAGCATGGTGCTTAGGTTAAAATGATCTCCTTTTATCAAACCATGACATGGTGTTAGAGTTTCGTTAATGAACTTAGAGCTTTGTTGTCATGATCTTTGGGAGTATGTTATGTTGGAGATAGATCAAGGCTATGCTTTACTTTGCTTCTTTTGTTAACCTTGCTTGAGTGATGTTGTGATGAACAAATAAAATAAAATAAAATAAAATAAAATAAAAATAAAATAAAATAAAATAAAATAAATAAAGTTCTCACAATAAAGGCTCTATGATGTTCATGCCGATAGAGCCATGTGTTTTTTCTTCTTTTGTTTTGTTTTCTTGTTTTAAATAAAACTAGGTACAAGGACCAAGTGTGCGGGAGATCTCCCAAACACAATGAACAAACTTCTAAGATCTTCCCAACACAATGCACAAATACCGAGCAATTCATGATGCATGAGAAGGACAAGACGAACGACTACCATTGACTCCTTCATCTTGAAACGGTGGTTTGTGCAAAACTCTCGCTCTCACATCTCCCAAAAGGTTTTGAAGTTTAAATCTGAACATATTAAAAAGACAAAACTTTTGGATGCACCATCTCCATGCTGTCCTTTGATAATAATGTGCATACTCTTTATTTCTCGCTAATATTCCTATGCCTTGTGAGCTATCTATCATAGAGACCCCATGTTATCTAAGTAATTGGAATATGTGATATAGCTGGATGATTTGAGCCTTGCTCTTTTATATGAACTTGGGATTTGTTTTCAAAAATTCAAAATTCAAATAGCATCCTCCTCAATGATATGCAAATTTCTACGAGCCATATCAAGTTTATAAGTGCAAAAACTCTTACACATATGCTACTTATCTTTGCATTGAGCTTGTGTCAAGTCTTGTTGACCCTTGTTGAGATAATTGTCATGCCCCCAAGATCAAGATCACAAACACTCCACATATACTAGCTATTCCTACTTTGGGAATACGCTAAAACATGCTTCTGTCCACCATACAAAAAGCTCTGCTCGTGCACTGGGGGTAGACAAAAAAAGAGATATCTTAGAAATAAAATACTCCATGTTCTACCAGATAGTGGTCTCTCTCTATATTTGTGATTTAAGAGACATGGCTATGAAAAAAAATAGGGACACATGAAGATCCCATGAAAAGAGTTGGACACATGAAGGTCCAAAAGTTCAAAAAAAATGATGAGCACATGAAGGCTCATGCAAGAAAAAAAAAAAAAACATAGCCATGTTCTCAAGAATAAAGTTTTTGTAAGAGAGATCACACATTTCAAGGAGTATAGTATACGTTCCGCTTTATTATATCCACGCACATGCACTTCTTGATCTAGGGGTATGCCATCCTTCTCCTCGGATCCAAGTTTTGACCTAGCAATATATGCAGAGTAAGTATGCATTGATATCTTTCCCTACCCAAAGATCAACATAAGCTTTTTAGAAGTAGGAAAGAAAGAAGGCAAAACTCTGATATGCCTTGGTGAGGAACCAACCACAAAATTGAGTGATCCGAGTGAATCATTTGAGGAGCTAAGCTATATTTACATTTTCAAAATCAAATGAAAACCCAAGTTCCTGCACTTATTCGATGCAAGGGATTTGAATCCATGTTGTTCCATAATTCAATTACCCAAGATTAATATGGTAGACACATCAAAAGTTTACAAGTACAGTGAAGCTTGGAATAACTTGTATGCAGGTTACATATGAACTGGACACAAGTTATCAGGCAGCCTTCGCACCTATGCTCTCAACTTAAAATGAATGATTAACACTTAAACACAAAAATGGCTCTATTTTTTCTATTTGTATCTGCTGATTCTTCCAGAGTAGAATGCAACAAGACCAGAATTACATGATATGAGTTCATAAATACAATCTATATCTCAATTTATATCTTATTGTTTCATTTGATAATGATTTGTGTTAAACCACATGTTGGAAATACCACTGTCTAATATCATTTTTCTTTGCACAGGATTAGAGGTTCATATACTACATGGTGATAGGTGCAACACCAGTACCTAAAATCATGATGTATAGTCAACGAAGATGATGTTTCTTTTTAGTTTTTTTAGACCAAAGACACCAGTCCAGCTTCTATTGAAAACGTAACCAACTATCCAAACGTTATGATGTTCCTTCTCTCAAAAAGCCACAAAATCTTCCAGAATTGAAATGAATTGTGCATAGGTAGCCAGTTGTGAAGGAATAAGTTCTTCTGGTGATCAAAATTTTTATGTGTCTACAAAGTGATATATCCTGTAATGCTAGGATTTGGATGTTTCTGGGATTTTGTATGTGACTTCCATGTATCATATATAAATGTTTGACATATGAAATCAATTGTTAGACTCTTAAGATCATTGATTTTTAGAGTGAAATGCATGGTAGACCTATGGACTTGCGTGGGTGTGTCATTTAGGTGCATAAACTCTCAAATTGCACTTTTAGCACCTTAAACTTGTCAAACTATGTCATCTAGGTCCATCAACTTTTAAAATGCTTATTCAGGTCCTTAAACTTGTTAGGGTGTGTCATTTTTGGTCCATAAACTTTAAACTCATCACCATCAGTTGATTAACTAATTTAATTAATTAATTGTATAACTCATATACGTATATATGCATATATGACTATGTAATATTGTGAAATGTTTTTTTTAAATTTCCCGTTGACTAGCTCAAAATGCATGCACTGTTAAGTATGCATGTAGCTAAGGGATATATAGCATACAAATAAAGTCTATGTATGCTGCATTAGTGTATATGGAGTATATATGCATGTATCATCTTTTGTTCCTTTCTTTCTTAATGATGAGTAGCATGCAGTAGCTTGTGCGGTAGTTGAATTAGTTTGGCAACAGGAACATGTAGAGTGCGTGCCAGAATTCAGGTGCGATAGATAGATAGATTGATGCCGGTATGATGTCTCGTGCTTATTTATTGACTCAACATTCAGCATGCACTGCTAGTTTGTTGATGCTTGGGAGCCCGTCAGTGCGTTTTATAGACACTTGTTGCGAATTTACTGAATTTTTGCCGCGTGCCATATTGCCATTTCCATCAACTCTGTTTTCGCATCGCATGCTTCGGACGTGTCAGTCGCTGAGCACTGACCATATGCATGTTTGTATGCATTATATATGCTGATTGTGGCTAGCTAGCATGAATGTTATCTGTCATCATGCTTCATGCCTGAACTGAATTCCACATGTATGTCATCCGATCGTCTGAATTCCACCCATATATATATGTGCATGAGTTATGCAATTAATTAATTAATTAATCAACTAATGCTGACGAGTTTAAAGTTTACGGACCCAAATGACACACCCTAACAAATATAAGGACCTAAATAAGCATTTTAAAAGTTCATAGACCTAAATGGCATAGTTCAACAAGTTTAAGGTGCAAAAAAATACAATTTGAGAGTCCATGGACCTAATTGACACACCCACACAAGTGCATGGATCTATGATGCATTTCACTCTTGATTTTATCTAACTATCTTACGTGCCGCACTGGATCTCACCATGTGCAATGGTTTTAAGTTTAACAGGCTAGCCCACTCTAACCAATGCGTTTCAACCTCCAAACGTGATTATAACTAATCAGGCCAGCAATACAAATGCCGCTTATGTATGCCACCCACACAGGTAGGGTCATTAGCATGACAAAGCAATGTGGGCACGGCGAAGCGCGCCTCTTCCTAGTTAAAAACAACCGGACAGCAGCATCAGCGCATCAACTATTTATATAGCCTATGGCTCTTTTTAGTTCGATTTGGAAAATAATATTTATCACTAAAGATGGCAAAAAAAATTAAATTCAAGAAAGTCTATATTGGGGTCTGACACATTACGTCGAATGAGGTCCTCCAATATTAGAAGCATCAAGCCATCAATCCAGAGTTACATATTTCTTCAACACCATCACAACAAATGAATCGATCTAACCTAGAACAAAGCAAAGCAAAGCAAAGCAAAGCAAAGCAAAAGCGTAAAGCATTCAGAAACTCCAGATTGCGAGCCTGTACACCATCTACAGCCTAAACTCCACAGCTTA